>CM038110.1:39131642-39454142 GCA_001642375.2 Mentha longifolia
AAAACACCAATCCACTGGGTATCCGCCCTTTAAAGGTAATGTGCCCGGTCGGAATATTTCCTTTGTTGGGTTGAGGAAAGAGTGGAAAGTATCGGAAGAAGAAGCGTATGAATATCCCCTCGGAACCCGGAGCAACTCATAGCCCCTCGGATGGGAAATCCGCCTTTGAGGGTCTGGCAACGTCCTAAGCTCAGACACAAGAATTAAGAAAATTTAATTCACCTGGAAAATATAATCTATTTATCAATCTTGAAAATATTTGATTTATCTATTTATTTATGTTTGAAAATAATTTGAAAAAAAAAATGAGAAGGAAAGAAAAAAATTTCTTTTAATAAAAAACGGAAGAGTAATAAATGAAGAAGTTCGATTTTTTATTTTTATTTTTAAATAACACATAATTTAAAATTTTAGTCTCCGTTATTTAATTTTGGCCTGATCTAAAATAATTTTCATCTCATTTTGTGATCTTGCGTAAAATTACAACAAACCATTACTAAAATTGATTAAATCTAACTAACTTGTAAAGGACGTGATATCTATATCTATATCTATATAATATATAATAGTAGCTACGGAAGCTACATATGGTAAGTTCAGTTCATTTATTACTTATATTTATTTATATTTATGTCAATTATTAATCTATATATATCTATATAATAGTAGCTACGGAAGCTACATATGGTAAGTTCAGTTCATTTATTACTTATATTCATTTACATTTATGTCAATTATTAATTACATAAATAATGTATATTATTCTACATAATTTATCAGTTCATTAATTACGTCCCATTATATACATTTATATCAATAAAAAAAATATGTCGTATTTAGGGTTTCATAGAAGTATTTTTTATATTTATTTTTATTTAGATTATACATTATTTATTTTGACTCTTTCTTTTCAATATAAATAATAAATTATACTTAGGTTATTCAGAATTAATTATTATCAATTGTATTATTATATTTATTTTAAATCTTAGTTTTTAATATAAATAAGGATAAAAAGACAACATAAAATTGTAATTTGTTTTTTATCAAATCAGATATAAATTAGTACACTGATCATGATCCTTACTTATAATTTTTCTTAATTTAGCAGTTAGTTTAATGGCTGTTAAATTTAGAATTAATTATTTTTATTTGTATTATATTTATTTTCAATATTTTCCATCATATCCTTTTGATTATTAAATTAAATTGTCATACAACTTTTTGCAATATATATAACGAATTACTCAAATTTAAAATAAAAAATACATCCGATATATTTTTTCGAAAAAAAATTACACATAGAAAGGAAAATGAGATAAAAATATATATATTATTTTTAAATTCATCAAGATAGTATTTGTAGGTGCTATTTATAAGGTTATATTCACATCAAATATGGACTTATGTGCAAAAAAATTAATACTATTAATAATTTAGATGATATTATGCTAATTTATTTTTTGCACACATATCTGAAATTTATTTTTTTGTTACAATTTAGAAATAACATGATCAAAGGCTCATAAACAAGTAAAATTGATTTTCCAAAATCTAAGTGATCCATAAAATTAGCAAAACATTGAGTATATGGCTTTAATATAATATACCATAAAATAGGAAAAGAGTAATATAGGGTGGTAATGGCATCCAATCATTATTAATGTCCACCTAATATCCGATTTTGTACTTTCCGTTTTTGGAAAATTGTTACTATATGTTAAATAATTCTAATACTAATATTTTTTTTTATTAATACATTAAGTACGATATTTAGTGCATATTGTGAAACCACTAATGATGCATATAATTAGTGATTGTCAAAACGTTCTAATTAAATATGGTAATTCAATTAGTGTCATAATTGAATGCATTCAATATTTGGTTTCTACCACCTTTGACTTTCTATTCAACATTGAACGAAGAATGAATTCCAATTATGGAGATTCCTATATAAATTGGTAGTTTGGTAGCATTATCATGTCATTTTGTATTCGTATTTTCTTCACATATTCATAACTTGATTGTAAGTATCCATCTTATTATTATTATTATTATTATTATTATTATTATTATTATTATAGATGTTGTTTCTGACATTTTCTTAAATTCTTTGCTTGCAAGGTATTACAAGACTGTATGTTAAAGTAATTGACACATTTTCGATGAATGTTTGATTAGTAGTTATTGTTTTATGTTTGTAGTTTGCTGGGAGAGGGAAGAGCACTACGATGAGAATATTATAATGTTTGTAGATAATTCCATTACTTTTGTTCATGAAAATGAGTTTATTCAGATTATAATGATTTTTCTATTTGATGCCTATATCAGTTCCATATGATTTTTTTTATAAGACTTCATCTCTCTATATTTGCACTATTTTTTTTGTTTATTGTGTGCTTTTAATTTTTTTTTGTTCTATATACATGACTGCATATAAATAAAATATAGAGCCTATAATGTTGTTCTTTTATTCAATCTGTAGAAGTTATTGAAGATCTACGGGATTGGAAATGAATTCTATAGTTTCTGTTAATAATTATAATTGGCAAGTCTTAATGTTTGGATTCTATATGTTAAGAATGTAGAATGATTATATTTTTCATATGATGTCAAGCAATTATGTATCGTTTTATATATATATATATCTCTCTATATATAGGGTATGGTTCTTGTGTTAATAAGTTCTCACATGTTAAATAGGAATGAATCATATCCTTTGATCTCATAGTAATTAGCGGTCAAAATTTAATTAGAAAAATAATTATAACAGTAAATTAATTATTCTACACACATTAATTCATTATTTTAGATTAAATGAGGGTTAGTTTTGGTACATTTAATATTTTAGGGCCCCACCAAATTTTTCACTTCCTAAATTAATGGCTGCCACCTTGCACATTAATATGCAATATTTGTTCTTTCACCAAGAAGAAGATTTAACAATTTATTTTGACAAATGCAGACTTCTTCTAAATTTGACAATGCAAAAGTTTTATGCTTAATACTAAATAAATCATGCTTAATATTGCGGATTTGTATGCTTAAATTTAGATAAAAGCATACTTAATACTATGAATTTGTATGCTTAATAGTACTAGATAAAATCATGCTTAACATTACGAATTTGTATGCTTCCCGTTTGGTAGCCAGTATAACCCAGGAAAAGCCTAGATAAGAAAATTTATCTCGGCTTTTCCAGTGTTTGGTATCCGAGAAAAATAATGTCATCGGCCCGCGAAAATACTTGGGTCTGGACTAAATTCACTGTTACACTGGCATATACTATACCATCTCTACCCCCGGATAAGTTGTGATAAGTTTTTTATTTTTAATTTTAATTATTAATTTTTTATTTTTTTATTTTAATTATCAATCTTTTATTTTCAATTTTAATTATCAATTTTTATTTTTAATTTTAATTATCAATTTTTTATTTTTATTTTTAATTTTAATTATCAATTTTTTATTTTCAATTTTAATTATCAATATTTTATATTTCTTATCCCAACTTATCTATGTTTGTACCAAATACACAATATATTTCTTATCCCAACTTATCATACTTTTTTATCTCAACTTATCACACATTTTCTTATCCGCCCTTTTCTCGGTATTGCTACCAAATGAGCCCTTAGTGTTGGGATATTATGTTAAGAGGGAACTTGAATCAAGTTAAATAAATAATTTGTTTTGATTCGATTACAAAACCCTATTAGAAAGCTCTCATCTTTATTCTAGAAGCGCATGTTATGAAGCAGTTAGAGTTCGCGAAGCATCAGATGTCAAAGCGTCATCAAGCGTTGAAAGCGTCAGCAAATTGAAGTCGCAAAGCGTATGGGAAACGCTCTCAAGTCAGATGCTAGAGCATGCTTACATTCAGTGGAAACGAGCGCTCTCAAGTCAGCTCACCGAAAGCGCCTCCGATATAGAGCAAGACTTAAAGCGTCATATACGTGCAGGTGATAAGTTGACCCAGAATTTGAAGTTTGAATTTCTGACAAGCATCGCATTAAGCTTACGTGTCAACACCCCATTGCACAATGGATGCGGCTACAGTCCAAGAAGTCAAGGTTAGGTGAATTTGTCATACCTCTAGGTGCGGTGGACATCCCTTCCTAGCTTTGCAGTCTGTAAAAAGACTGACACACACCGACTTATTCGGAAATTGAGGAACACGCAACCTTTTCTCTCTCAACGGGAAGTAGGGTTCCTCTTACTATAAATAAAAGGAGTTGCACACACACTAAAACTAACACACGCACAAACGATTCAAGCATACTACTCGCAAGAACTCAAGCAAATCATCATTTATATACCTTAGTTCTTTCGAAGCGCTTCTAATTAGTGTGTCCTCAAGAAACATATTTTCTTGAGTATTGCAACTACTTTCTTTCTAGGTTCAACCTCATATATCCATAACCTAGCTTCAAGAATCCTTATCCATTTACCTTGATCTTCATTGTAAAGGATTCTCATTTATGAAAACCCAAAAACCTCAAGACCAAGTCTATTGTGTTAGATTGAGTTGTAAAGTTGTAAAGTTTTTGTTGAAAAGATTTGTTGTTGTAAGGCTTCTCGAGAGCCCGTGAATCTCTGAGTATTCAAGTGCAAGTTTGTTACTAGCCTTGAATCACTTCCCCTTGGAAGTATAAAACAAGGGATACCGAGTGAAGGTATTCATCCCGTCGAGGATAAGAGTGGACGTAGGAGAGGTGCTCCGAACCACTATAAAATTGTTTGTCTCTTTACTTTAAGTTATTTATCGCTTTGATTATTTGCATACACACACACACACTTTAATATTCAACTTGGTTTTAATTGCAACAAAAGCTTTAAGTCTCACCACATTCCGCACTGTACTCACACGAGTGAGAAGCTTCGAAAGCTTCACTAAGCATTCGAAGCGTCTACTCGATATAAGGGTGAAAAATGAAAGAGAAGTTAATTACTTCTCAACACACGTATTCACCCCCCCCTCTACGTATGTTAGTCACTTTCGGGACCAACAAATGGTATCAGAGCTGGGTTTCTAACTGACCTCTACATCTGAATACTAGTAGCACGAAAGCGTTATAGTAGGTCAACTTGAACTGATCCTTTCATAAAACGTGCATTAAAACCTCACTCATTGCATCCTGCATTTTTCTAACTTCTTTTCAAGTTATGTCTTCCTCAGCACAGCTTCCTTAGTTCTCGATCAAATGTTACACCATGTGGAGCTTCCGCATGGAGTCTCATCTCACTTTACTTTATGACTGCATGCATGAAGTTATTGAGAAAGGACCCATTGTAATCATGAAGTGTGCAATGAGGAACCGTGAAAAGGAAAAAGCCGTAGACCTAGACAGAAACCCAGTTGACGAAGATGAAAGCGCTTCCACCGATGTCTATGTCATGAAGTTAAGAGACGAGTATACGGCCAAAGACTTCAAAGCTGATAATCTAGATCGTGTGGCGTGCAACGTGATCCAGTCAACCATCTCCGACGCCTATCTCCTAAGAATCATGAAATGCAAAACGGCGAAGGAGATGTGGGAAACTCTTGCCCTAATCTCTCAGGACACAGAGAAAATCAAGGAAAACAAGCTCTATGTATTGATGTAGGAGTTTGACGCTCTCACGATGAGACCCAATGAGAGCATGGAGTCTTTCGAGACTCGGGTGATAGGGATCACCACTACGGTGGCTTCCCTAGGTAAAGATCTCACCTTCAAAGAGATCAACCTAAAGGTGGTTTGCGCTCTGTCTGAGAAATGGTAGATGATGAAGGAGCTCTTCCTCTCACAAAAGGAACTGAGAGACATGTCTCCAGAAATGATGTTCTCCGAGTTTAAAGCGCTCGAGTTTGACCTAGTCAAGAAAGCACCTCGTGAGGATGAGGAGGAGCTTCCAGCGAAATCAAAGAGTCTGGCTTTCAAAGCCGCTGTGGAGACCACCACCAACGAAGCTGACGTTTCCAACAGCGAGGTTGCCGAAATGTCGAGAGAAGAATTGGAGGATTACGCTCTCTACCTGGTTAGAGGGTTAAACAACTCCAATGCACGAGCGGCCAAGTACAAAAGATTCTATAAAGCTCAAGGCCAAGGCTCGCGCTTCAATCCACGTGATGGAAAGAGGGATGACAAAGCTGTCGCCATCCCCAGAGACAAGGCCAACATTGAGTGCTTCGAGTACTACAAAATGGGGCACTACAGAAGTGAATGTCCGAAGCTCTCAACCAAGGAAAAGGATGAGGTCAAAGCTCGTCGTGAAGATAGCGTCGCGCCCTCTTAGCCAACGCTCCCTTTGAGTCCAAGAGGCCTGTCGACCATGATGAAGATCAATTCACAGATGGTGAATATGGTTATGGTTCCATGGCCGTAGAAGCTGAAATGGAGGAGGTAAAGATTTCTGAACCTAATACTCTTCCATTATCACTAGGTAGTGGTGACAGTGAGGATGAGGCTTTCAACTTGGAAAGTGATCTCTTTGACGACTATTTAGAGTTGTTCAAGAATCAAAAATCCTTGCAGAAAGTTCTCATTCGGTTTAGAAAGGAGAACGACAGATTAGCCAATATACTCGAGTCCAAGGAAAAGGAACTATTTGAGTTGACGGCTAAGTTCGATGATCTTCATGAACGCCACCAACGTACCATATCCACTTCCAAGGAACGCAAAGCCATTCTCGATTGTCTCAATAGTGCTTCTGTAGCTATTGAAATGATTGAAAGTTCTTTCAGACCCTCAAAAAGTTTGAAAGGAATCGGCTTTGGTTCCACTCTCACAGCTTCATCCGATGCTAGTTCCGAAGCGTCGTTGAAAAGCCCCAAAACTGCTCAACACGCTACTAGCAAAGGAAATGAGTTAGTCGGGTTTGTGGCTGAAACTTCAAGGCAAACTTCCAAAACGCCTTCGAAGGTTCAACCCGACGCTTTGAGAAAGTCAAAGACTGGAAAGCCTAAACGCTCTAAACGCAATTCAAAGCGTGTCCAGTCTGCGACAAACCCGAAGCGTCAACTAGAGCATAAAGCTGACTTGAATAACTTCACATCTCATGGAGGGACTCAAGTACGCTTTATCCCCGACGTTTCACATAACTTTCATGATCGAAGTCTCATCGATCATTTTACATAAAGTGAAGCATTCCTTCATGCTCTCAGAGAAGAAGGAACCGTAAGCGCTTTCACTATTACACACAAGACTACACTCAAGACTTTCCAATCAATCCAAGTCCTATTTGTTTTATTCAGGATCTCAAGATGGAATCACTCCCTCGGTGAATCCAACTCGAGTTTCCAAGTCCGCTAACATTAAGGAACCCAATGCAAATTAGGTACCTAAAAATTATTGATCTTATAGATCAAGGCGGCGAACTCGAAAAGCGCGGCCCAGAGGAAGGAATAAGCTATTTAGTACCTAGATAGTGGATGTTCACATCACATGATGGGTGAACGATCTTTCCTCGATGAGTTCGTTGAAAAGCCGGGTCCAGAAGTAATTTTCGGTGATGATGCGAAAGGCATCACCATCGGATACGGTACATTTTGCGTTGAAAATATGAGACTTCCTAATGTCTCATATGTCTAAGGCCGTCAACACAATTTACTTTCTATTCCCAATTCTTTGATAACGGGTTCGTGGTAGAGTTTATCTCTAACCAATGTGTTGTCAAAAACAAAGCGTCCATGCAGGTTGTTCTTACAGGAATCCGGAAGCAGAACGTGTATGTAGCTAATTGGAGCAGCTGCCAAGTCAGAGCATGTCTCGTCGCTAGAAGCACTTCAGAAGTTGGGTGTTTATGGCATCGTCGCCTAAATCACTTAAACTTCAAAACGATGAACAATTTCCAGGAAAAATCTTGTACGAGGCATCCCTAATAAGGTCTTCAACAAGGACATTGTGTGCAAGCTTGTCAAGAGGGCAAGCAAATACAATTGAGAGCGTTTGATAGCAAAGCTGATACGGGAATATTTCTTGGATATTCCCCTACAAGCAAAGTTTATCGCGTCTACAATTGTCAAACTCTTGTTATGGAAGAAACACCACATGTTGTTTTTGATGAAGCTACCTTCAATACTCCACAGGTACAGGTAAACGCTGAAAGCATGAACGCTGAACCTGGAAACGTGATCGAGGTTCCTGAAGCTTCAATCGGACCAGTGACACCCTCTATCTCAAAGCGTGTAGATCTAGTGGACGCTTCATTAGAAGAGGAGCCTGAAGATAGAGTTTCAGCAATGGAGCAAGATCTCAATAAGCTCTCTCTCGATAAGGGGGAACCAAACTCGGGAATAGCTGATCCTCTGACCTCATTGGTTCCAAACAATGAGGAAGCTCCATCCACTCCAGTGGTTTGTGATCAAGGGAACGGTGACGATCACACACCACGCTCCGAGGCGGATGATGTGGAGGCTCTCAATCAAAAGAAGTTTTGGTTGAGATATCATCCCCTAGAAGGTGTTCTAGGTGACCCTAGCCAAGGTATCAGCACTAGAAGCACCTTATTCCATGGTGAGAGTTGCCTGTTTAGCTGCTTCCTTGCAATCACCGAACCCTCATCAGTGGGGGACGCTATAAATGATTCAAATTGGGTAACTGCCATGGAAGAGGAGCTCAATGAGTTCATAAAGAATGACGTTTGGTACCTAGTGGATCGACCTTCTCATCAAAGCGTCATCGGTACCAAATGGGTCTTCAAGAATAAGACCGATGAGAACAGCAACATCGTTCACAACAAAGCTCGCTTGGTCGCGAAAGGATATTGCCAGGAGGAAGGCATCGATTTTGATGAGACCTTCGCTCCCGTAGCTTGTCTTAAAGCCATCAGGATGTTCCTTGCATATGTCGCATCCAAGAAGTTCAAAGTGTATCAAATGGATGTGAAGAGTGTCTTCCTCAATGAAGATTTGGAGGAGAAAGTGTACGTCGAGCAGCCCCTAGGCTTTAAAAAGAGTGATCAAGTGTACCGGCTCGTCAAAGCAGTTTATGGCCTCAAGCAGGCTCCCAGAGCATGGTACGAGACTCTTTCAAACTTCCTAGTTGAAAGCGGCTTTCAAAAAGGGGAGGTAGATCAAACCCTCTTCACTATCAACGATGGTGAAGACATACATTGGGTACAAATCTACATCGACGACATCATCTTTGGCTCTCCAAATCAAAGCCTAAGTGACAAGTTCGCGGGTTTGATGAAGAGAAAATACAAGATGTCGATGATGGGGCTGATGACATGTTTTTTGGGATTGCAAGTGAAGCAAACGAGTTGAGGAATCTTCATCAATCAAGCTAAGTATACTTGTAATATGCTCACTACGTTTGGAGTTCAAAATTGCAAAAGCGTCAAGATTCCAATAAACACAAACTTCAAGATAGATCCAGACTTGGATGGCAAGTCAGTCAACGCTATGGATTATCGTATGTTGATTGGCTCTCTGCTCTATCGTACAGCTAGCCAACCCGACATCACTTTTATCGTAGGCGTCTGTGCTAGATTTCAAAGCAATTCAAAGCAAAGCCATTTGGAGGGAGCTAAGTGCATTCTTCGATACCTTAAAGGGACCATCAACTTAGGTCTTTGCTATCCGGTGGAAGATGATCTCACGCTTAGTGGCTACTCTGATGCCGATTTCGGTGGATGCAAAGTTGATAGGAAATCTACAACTGGAACGTGTCAATTCATTGGCAACAAGTTAGTTTCATGGTTCTCCAAGAAACAAACAATTATTGCCACCTCTACCACCGAAGCGGAATACATGGCTGTGGGAAGCTATTGTTCACAAATCCTTTGGCTAAAGCAGCAGTTAAAGGATTATAAAGTGGAATGTTCGGAGGTTCCAATTTATTATGACAACACAAGCACAATTTCCATCACCCACAATCCCGTGCTTTATTCAAAATGCAAGCATATTAAAATTCGCCATCATTTTATTCGGGATCATGTGGAAAAGCAAGATTTTAAAGTGGAAAAGATTATAACTGAGGATCAGAAAGCGGATATTCTCACGAAGCCGCTTCCTCAAGCCCGCTTCATCAAATTGTGCCTAGAACTAGGGTTGCTAGACCCTGGTGACGAGAAGGTAGAGTAAGGTGGAGAAGGTAAAGCCTGTTCTCTACCTATTCTCATGTTTTCCTCGTTATAGGAAAGATTGTTGGGATAATAGATAAAGGGGGAACCGGTCTTTACAAGAGTTGTAAAAGATGAAGACGAAGATCAAGACCGAGGGATGGAGTTCCCTTTGGAGCACCAACCTCTACAAGCTTTTACATTTTATGTGAAAGCACGGTTGAACGTTCTTCCTTTCTCGAGCTAATCGAATTAGCTTGGTTAAGGTTTAGTGTTCGTACCACGACACTTGTAAAAATATGTGCCATCTTGTCAGAGCAGTGCACAAGTGGATACATTTTGTGGATATTCAAGGAAGTCAAACTTATAGGCTTAGAAGTTTGCATAACCGCGATTCCATTCCCAACCCTTCTGCCTCCTTCTACGATGCTGAAGAAACATGAAAGCATTAAGCCATGGTCATCATCAAAGTAACAAAGCATATTCGTAAGATGGTGCGTTTACGTGGAGTCACTCTTGATGTGTGATCACTCAACAATCACAAGCTTTCATGGTGGATAAGGAACCGGAAGTGTAAAGCGTGTTGAAGACTCTCACCACTACTTATTGTGAAAGCCTCATTTGTTATAAATGATGTGAAACACCTACTCTAAACACGGCAAGTGTATACTCTCAAGAATTCCACTTCATGGAAATATGAGATGGTTTGCCCTAGTAAGGAGAGTGAAATCATAGCTCTATCATGGATGATGCGAATCTCACACCCAAACGGTATATCCCTAGTAAAGTGTGAGGCAACTTACATCATTCCATTGAAATCTATGAAAAAACTCATCCCCAACCGGATCCCTTGTGGATTTTGTAATCTCATAATTACCCATGCTGTGGAACTCACGAGGTAAACCTACCCTAGTAAGAGAAAAGGACTTTGCATTATTTCATCTCTCATCATAAGTGAAACGCCTCCCCTACAGAGTCGACGCTCTCTTTAAAAGATAGTCTGAAGCTCTGTTTAAGGGGAAAGCACACTAAATTAGAGAGAAAGCGCCTAGATGAGAACAAACGCTCTCACACTTCTAAAGCATGAACGTTCTTGTTTCTCAACTAACACTTTAACATTTGAGCATGTGGATCGTCAAAGCGTGGTATCAGTTAATTCCAATATTGACTGACTGGTAAGTCTTCCTTTCGCGTCTTTCAATTCAAGTAAGTGAGTCAACATAAAGCGTCTTCAAGAACCCTGTGCGTGACTTACCGAAAATATTAAAATGTTGATACAGATGCTTTCCGAACTAGACACTCTCATCTAAATTTCAAAGCGTGGCAATCAGCCAAATTTTGAATCTTTTGGAAATTAATCTCTCATTAATCTTTTTAAATTCACAACTAAATATATACTATATATCTATAAAGTAGGATATCAATCAAGTATGGTTTTTGTGTGATATCTTTGCATTTAATGCAAAGACTGCTGCGGTTACAGTGCTCGAGACTCACTCGCGCGTGTATCTCACGCGCACTACCGAACCGCCAAAAACTTTTAATCTTGGCCGTCGGACGTTTCAAATTACTTTTTCCTTGACCGCACGATTAAAGTAAACCGCAGAGCACGATCTTAACCACTCACCCCATTTTTGGGAAGTGATCTTAGCCACTCACTAAGACACATCACCCCACTACCCCTTTAATACTCTTTAAATTTATATGTATATATATTTGTACTATTTCATTCTATCATCTTCATTATTCATCATTTTCGCCATTTTTCTGAAACTCTCAAGTTTTTTATCTCACAAAACTTAATCTCTCTACTAAAACTTCTTTGTTTTTCCAGAATTTCTCTAGATTTCTCATCGTCTTTCAATGACGAACGCCAAAACAAATATAGTTACTTCGCTGACTTCGTCTATGTAGAAGCCCATCTCAACCGGGATCTTCTCACGGATAGAGGCATCATCAAGAGAGTCATCCTTAATTCTGGGTTGGACAGGCTGCTCTTCCTTCATCCCACATGTATCAATCCAATAGGGGCAGTCGAGTTCTTCACGAACTTGAACAAAGAGACCCTAATCACCAAGATTGCTCTTCGACAGACTGATAAATCTAGCCTCGTTCATCAGGTCAAAACTGACGATTTAGAGCTCAACGCTCTGTTCGAAGATATCATCCCTCTCCCCAACACCGGCGCGAATCCTGAATCTGCCGGAGATGCAGATATTCAGAGGGAGTTCCGCCGCTTCACCACAAACCCTAGGGCACTCTTCCTTCAGAAGCAGATGAGGGTTTCCTCTCTCCGACCGCCTTTCAACCATCTCACCAATATTGTGACAAAGTGTTACTAGAAGCTGGTCCACACTCACAGAGCAGAAGAACCGTTTTATGTCGGTGCTTTGTGATTCAGCAATCAACCAGACTGTTTACAATTGGAGAGCGTGATTCATCAACCAACTCTTAGAAGCAAAGCGGGATGTGAGCGAGATCACAAAGGGAGACAACCGTGGAAAATTCGCCTTCCGTGGAAAGCTGAAGTTCGGCATGAAATTGTCGATGTTTTTGGAGCATGCCTGGCCCGCACAAGAATGGCCCGTGGAGAAAGCGTATTCAAGAGAGCTCTTCAACAAAGCGCTTTCAGGTGACGACTTTGGCGTAGCCCCTCCAACCGCTACCACCATTGAATACACGGAAGTTGAGGCTTTGCTTCTAAAGAAAGCGTTGGAGGGTGGAAAGAAAAGAAAGGGTGGGAAAACCATCAAGAATCCGAAGCGCTCTCCACTGTCGGAGAAATCAGTCCCTTCCTCGAAGGAAAAGCGTGGATTGATAGATAAAGAAGATGATGAAAGCGCTTCCTCATCCAGCACTTCAGATTCCGACAAAACTTTAAGTCTGGATTTGGAAGCCGGTGCAAGGGCCACCCATGAAGAAGGAGAGGAGGTAGATGCACCTGAAGCAGATGTACAACAGATTGACGCTCTCAATTTTAATGATGGAGCGTCAAGTCCATCAGTGGATGAGGAGCTGGAAGCCGACACTACTCCCACTCCCAAAGCATCCAGTCCAGTAGTGAAGGCTGTTGACAGGGATCTCTCTTATGCAGAGAAGGAGATCCTGTGACTTCTTTGGCGAATTTCCAATCCCTCCTCACATCCTTGAGATCATCTCCACATTTCTCAAGTACGTCCGAAGCCGTGGCACCAATATATATAAAGTGTGCCAGATTGTCATGGCTAAGGATTCCAAAGCGCTGATCGAGGAGGAGGCCTCGATCCTTGGAAGCTTCGGCTTGGAGTGCTTTGATGAACTGATCGATGAGCCAGACGTGTGTAGGCTCATCGAAAAGAAGGTAAAGTTGCTCGTTCCCTCCTTTACCCCTACCCCAACAACACCAGTTGGAGCCACTATCACAGCGTTTGAAGAACGGCTCTCGATTCTTCAAACCGCTCATGACGAAGTGGAGCGTGAGTGCTCCCAGCTGAAGAAAGCGATTAAGGAAAGAGAGAACCGGCTATCCGAAGCTGAGGAGGAGAAGAAGAAGACAACAGGAGAGCTTTCAACTGCTACCACAGAGTTAGAAGCACTGAAGGAGAAGCTGGCAACTGCTGAAAGCCAATTAGCCATAGAAGGCGAATCTCCAGAAAGCTAATGAAGAGCTTTCGAACACACACTCACAGCTTCAAGAAATTCCTAAATTGTATTTGGAAGTGCTGAAGCTTTCTGAAGACCTGATGATTACTCTCGACGACATCGATCAAAGTGCGGAGGTGCTGGAAGTTGAGATTGATCGTTCGGCGATCGAGCAGGATAAGCGAGAGCGTGTCAAGAGAGAGCTCGAATCCACCGAAGCGAAGCTCTCCAAGATGAACGCAAAGCTTGTCGAAATGGAAAAAGAGCTGAAAGCGGCAAAGGCTGAGAAATTCGAAGCCGATTCTGCCGCTCGTCAGCTAAAGGAGAAGCTCGTGAACTCGGAAAAGCAAAGAAAGCAGGTTGTGGCCATGGTGGGCCAAGCCGCAGCTGGAGTGCAAAGCGGATTGGGCCAGGTTGGGCCAATCGGCAATGAAGCGTTGGAGGGCATCACCAACCAAATCGGAGCGCTCTCAAATTTGGTGAAATCTGAGCTTCGCATCACCAGCTTCAAATGGTCGATCACTCTGACCAATGCACGCTCTCCAGCTCTGGTGCTTTCAGCATAAGTCCTCGGTGCTCTCCTGGCACAGAACCTACTGAAGCCAAATCAGCCAAATATCTTCTTGCCAGGAGCCGCCAGCCAAAGCGCCACCGTACAGTCCGTTCCCTCCAAAGCTGGTATTGATGCTGCCAAAAATGGGGAAGCGACTGGGACGTCAAGTGGTCCATCCACAACAGCCAAGGCAAAAGAGGACGCTTCCAAAAAGGTGGAAGCACCAAAGAAGGGGGAAGCAGAGCAACAAGTAATCATCTCCAAGGAGCCGATTGATGCCGTTCCACTTCAAGCAGTGTCAGCAGCGCCTCAACCACAGAAAGAGAAGCACAAAAACACAAAGTCTGCTAACACCAACCCCAAGAAAAAGAAAAAACTGACTCCCGCAATGATGACCAAGGAAGCTGGAGCTCAACGCCAACTCGATGAGGAGATCGACACGATTTTGCTGCATAAAATAAACTACCACCTCCACCGGTATAAGTTGAAGCACACACCGCAAAATACAGAAGAGAAAAATTACCTGGTAGTGATGGCAAAGTATAAAGCGGTGACGGAGTGCGGGGAAGAAGTTTCCAATGAAGAAGCGCTGACAGACTCACTAAAACACTAAAGCTTTTGAAAAATGAAGTGCTTGAAGCCAAGAGAGTCCATGTCGATGGCCTGCGCACAGACGCTTTCGAGAAGTGCAGAAAGCAGATGCAGGCCAGGGAGGAATTTGAAAGGAAAAGGCTGAGGGATAAGGCTCCTAACGCTAAATTTGTTGATGAGATCATTCCAGCTGACCTCAAGGAGGAGTGGAATGATGTCAAGATGAAGTTCGTTAAACGCTTCTACTACTGGCAAGGCTTTCGCACTGAATATGCCATGGACTACTTCGTTGCATACATGGATCATTACAAAGTCTCTCTCTTCAACAAAATTTTAGAGTTGGCAGGGGGAGTGACTCTCAAACCTCCGAAGCAAGAAAGCTACAAACTCCCACTCATTGGAGGCGCTATCCCTGATGAGGAATCAATCAAAAAGGAGATCGATGAGTGTGCAGAATGGCTTGAACAGAACGATCGTCCTAACCGCTCTCTAGCCGCCATCAAGGATAGGGTCTACAGTGCCTATGGTCTAATTTATCCCGCCCCACGAAAACGCTTCAAGTAGATACTCATAGTATATGTATCATTTCTCTATCTCATATATACAATGATATCATTTCTTGCTACAAGATAATTTCTCATTGTCTTTATTTATTTTTATTTACACTTTCATTTAACTGCCTATAACTGCTTTAATATTGTGCTTTGCCTAACCCACTCTTCTTCTTATACTTAGCCTAGAATTGTCTAGATTTGTGTAAGTACTTGACATCGGGTTTTGGCATCATCAAAAAGGGGGAAATTGTTGGGATATTATGTTAAGGGGGAACTTGAATCAAGTTAAATAAATAATTTGTTTTGATTCGATTCCAAAACCCTATTAGAATAATTCCCTTATTATTTTTGATTGATCTAGATAAGTCACTTTTCCTAGTAGAGCTTGCATGTTAGGAAGCTATCATCATTATTCTAGAAGCGCATGTTATGAAGCAGTCAGAGTTCGCGAAGCATCAGATGTCAAAGCATCATCAAGCGTTGAAAGCGTCAGCAGATTGAAGTCGCAAAGCATATGGGAAACGCTCTCAAGTCAGATACTAGAGCATGCTTACATTCAGTGGAAGCGAAGTGCTCTCAAGTCTACTCACCGAAAGCGCCTCCGATACAGAGCAAGACTTAAAGCGTCATATACGTGCAGGTGATAAGTTGACCCAGAATTCGAAGTTTGAATTTCTGACAAGCGTCGCATTAAGCTTATGTGTCAACACCCCATTGCACAATGGATGAGGCTACAGACCAAGAAGTCATGGTTAGGTGAAGTTGCCATACCTCTAGGTGCGGCGGACATCCCTTCCTAGCTTTGCAGTCTGTAAAAAGACTGACACACGCCGACTTATCCAGAAATTGAGGAACACGCAACCTCTTCTCTCTCAACGGGAAGTAGGGTTCCTATTACTATAAATAGAAGGTGTTGCACACACACTAAAACTAATGAACGCAAACGATTCAAGCATACTACTCGCAAGAACTCGAGCAAATCATCATTTATATGCCTTTAGTTCTTTCGAAGCGCTTCCAATTAGTGTGTCCTCAAGAAACATATTTTCTTGAGTATTGCAACTACTTTCTTTCTAGGTTCAACCTCATATATCCATAACCTAGCTTCAAGAATCCTTATCCATTTACCTTGATCTTCATTGTAAAGTATTCTCATTTATGAAAACCCAAAAACCTCAAGACCAAGTCTATTGTGTTAGATTGAGTTGTAAGGTTGTAAAGTTTTTGTAGAAAATATTTGTTGTTGTAAGGCTTCTCGAGAGCCCGTGAATCTCTGAGAATTCACAAGTTTGTTACTAGCCTTGAATCACTTCCCCTTAGAAGTATAAAACAATGGATACCGAGTGAAGGTATTCATCCCGTCGAGGATAAGAGTGGACGTAGGAGAGGTGCTCCGAACCACTATAAAATTGTTTGTCTCTTTACTTTAAGTTATTTATCGCTTTGATTATTTGCATACACACACACACGCTTTAATATTTAACTTGGTTTTAATTGCAACAAAAGCTTTAAGTCTCACCACATTCCGCACCGTACTCACACGAGCGAGAAGCTTCGAAAGCTTCACTAAGCATTCGAAGCGTCTACTCGATAAAAGGCTGAAAAACGAAAGAGAAGTTAAACACTTTTCAACACACGTATTCATCCCCCCCCCCCCTCTGCGTGTGTTAGTCACTTTCGGGACCAACAGTTAGCACTAGATAAAATCATACTTAACATTGTGAATTTGTATACTTAAAACAAGATAAAATCATGCTTAATATTACAAATTTGTATGCTTAATACTAATATAAATCATACTTAGTATTGTGAATCGCTATGCTTAATACTACATAAAATTATGCTTAACATTATAAATTTGTATGCTTACTACTACATAAAATTATGTTTAATATATATAATACTACTTCTACGATATGCATATATTTTGAAATAAATTATTGAAGAATAAGAATAAATAAGAATACATTTTCAGGTATAAAGTAGACCATAATTATATAGTGAGAGGGAGAGGGAGAGGAAGAGGAAGAACTGGACAAATAGAATAAAATTCCTTAATTGTAGAAATTTTAATCTTATCGGCAAACTTAATTAATCTTTCTAAACAATTGAACGCAATTCCTTAATTTTAAGGACACGAGATATTAAAAATATCTTCATTAGACAATATTACCCCTAAATTAATTAAGTTAGTATAATTATAGTTATTTAATCCACATTTTTAGCATTCATTTATAACCATAGATCTGAAAAAATGGATGGACAAGATGTATTCTTATTTATCACATAGGGACTTATTCCTATATGATTCATCCTCTATATATATATATATATGAGTCAATAGGAACAAAAACTTGCATGCCTAATTATTTTTATAATATTTGTATTTTGTATATATTACTAGATTTTTACAACCAAATATGTTCTCAATACTTCACTTCAGTTGTGCTTCTTTATTTTTTTTCAGTGAGAAATAACACAACTTATATGCATGAGATGCCCATACTAATAAAGTCAATGAATAGATGATTTTGGCAACAAATTGTGGTAGTATCTTTTTTAGGGCTGAAAAAAGTTGATTTAACGATCAAATCAATTTACATGCTTTTAAATGTGATAGTCTGATTACTAAAATTACTATGAGTGTGAGAGTGTTGTACTAAGAAATAAAAATAAAAACTAATAAAAGTGTAATTATTATAAATTTATGAAAATATGGAAGTTTGTATCTATTTATGAAAGAAATAAAAAATCAAAGTATCTATACCAGAATTTTGTAGTTAATACAAGCATAAACATCTTTTAAATTTGAAGGGATATCCAAGTCTTAAAGCTAACAAAAAAGGGGGGAAAAAAAAAGATGACATGTTTAACATAAACTCCAAACTTAAGCAATTGAACTACATAAGTTCTTGGATTAGGTTAAATCAATATGTGATGATGTTCTTAGTAGTACAAATGATGGTCATTCAAAAATTAATTATCATATCAAATGAGCTGGATTTGAAGACGAATCACAAATTATATTGTTAAGGCATATTGACCAATTCTTGGACTGTGCAATGGCACACGGTTGATTTTTACGAGACATTACAATCATATTTTGGAGGTTAATAGTCAAATTGTGTTAATTTCTAAACTATCATTAACTATGTCAAATCCACATCTTCCTTTCAAATTTAAATGAAGATAATTTTCTCATATGTGGCTCTTAAGCCACGAAGATCCACTAGAGTCAAAGTTGGTCATTATCACATGTAAAACAATATATTTTACCTCATGATTAATGTTATGATGTGGTTCTCAATAATAATAATAATAAATAAATAAATATAAATAAATAAATAAAAATTAAAAAAAAATTATGTTGTTGTGAGGAGTGTGAAGCTGAAGTGGTTTGCAGATTTTGATACACAGTTCATGTACCATGAATGTCATGTATACAAAAGTCTTTCATAATTTATAAATTTATATAATGAAATTTCAATATTGGTTTAATTTTTAATTTTTTATTATTAATCAATCGTCGATTATTACTCTTTATAACTATATCAAAAACTTATGAATAATTACAATATATCTATATTAGTTGTTTGATTTACTCCACCTGTCCTTTTGGAGTTGTTACATAATTTTGTGTTATAAAAATAATTACTATAAAATTTGGGTGAAAGAAACTGTAATAATATATGAGATATATACATTACTAAACAAAATAATACTATTTTTTATCCCACATACATGTGTGGAAATTTTCTTTTTATAACGTCTCTCAAATACATACACCCTCCGTCTATGAAAAACGTGGACGGGGTGTGCTGGCACAATATTTTAATCGATTTAACATAAAGTAGAGAATATAAAAGTAAAATGAATATTATAGTGGATGTTAGTTGATTTTTGAGTGTGAAAAGGATTTATGGATATGTGGTCCACTTCTAAAAATAGAAATGTTCACGTTTTTTGTGAACAATCGAAAATGACAAAATGTCCACGTTTTTCTAGAGTATTATTTTTTAAGATGGAAATAATAATCTTACAGTCTATTATTTAAAACCTTGAAATTACACTTTATTTATAAATATAAAAAAAAAATTATCACTTTTTTCAACAACTTTAATACCCGTATTGGCTGAAGAAATTTTATCACTTTTGAACGGAGGGAGTCTATTCTCCCGGACACATAAAACATTATTTGTTTTTGTTGGAGAAACTTAGTGATACATAATAAAATCATACTATAAAATTGAAAAATGTATAAAAAAAAGTCTTGTCCATGCGTCGCACGGGTGTATTACTAGTATATGCAATTAAACTTACATTATTATTATTATTATTATTATTATTATTATTATTATTATTATTATTATTATTATTATTATTATTATTCTACTCATTTCTAATTGTTTAGATATTATATTCATCTACTTTCAAAAAAATTACGAATATATTCATCTCTGTAAATATAACGATTAATATACGGAGTAATTAACTTCACGAGAAATGATATGCTACTTTCTCAATGGTGGACACCTTTGTAAGCACTTTCTTCGTTTCTTCGATTTGACATTATTTTGTTCGATTTTTTTGATTAATTTATATTCTAATATCATATAAATTAATATAGAAATCATTAAATCTACAAAATAAATAAAAATCAAAGTTTGATTTGTCTTATTACTCATTTTTCAATATTAGGAAAAAAGAACAAATCGAGCTTTTATTTTTATTTATTTTGTAGATTTAATGATTTCGATATTAATTTATATTATACTAGAATACAAATTAAATTTCTTTTAAGGGGGGTAGGATGTAACACCCCGTATTTTACTTAACTAAGTTAAGTTACTTAATCTCGATTATTGAGTTATACGATTAGCTTCTATATTCTAGAATCCTAGAACAATTGTTTAGAGAACGATAATAGAATCGAGTAGCGACTCGGCTCATATAAGTTATCATAGACTGATAATTGAGCAAGCGCTGGATTAAATAGTAGTTGTTAATAACCTCTTTAGTAGCCAAGTGTCGATTGAGTTAGAAATTCAACGAATAACTGATTAAGCACTCGATAAATTAGGCGGTTGATCAATAAGTCCCAATTATCCTTAGCTAAGTATTAATCTATAGACTGATTATGAGTTAATTACTCGATGCTAGCATTTAGTAATTGGTCTGAGGCCCAATTAGTCAGAAGTTGGACCAAGCCCATTTGTAAATCAATTGGGTCAAACCCATTAGACTAATCATTTGGCCAAGCCCGATAAATGATTCAAACGATTCATCATAGTAGAAGGCATAGCTCGAATATATATACATATACACATGTTCTCAAAGCAAGAAAAGTATTAAGCGAAGTATTACAATAAGAAAATAGCTAAATTACTAATCCTAATATTAGTTATAAAAGTCACGTGTTGTACATTTACAACAAGTGACAAATCCACTCAAGTAGAAAGAATAATTTGGATATATATATAAATATATATTTTTAAACCAAGAAAAGATGTAGAGTAGAACAACTACATTCTTGAACTCTTTACACTCTCTGATCGAGCAGAAAAAGAGATACTGAATCTCTACAAATCCCCTTCCAGTCTATGGCACAGTGAATAAGACAAAATCTAAGGATTTCCCTCCAACCTAAGTATAGAAAGGAATCAGCTCCCTTTAGAGGCTCTTAGTTCAAGCAGCGGCAGTTAACATTCCCATAGCCTAAACCTGCAAACAAGAGAAAGAAGAAGGAATCAGACAAGTAGAAGCAACAAGACAAGAAGGATTCAAGGATCAAAACCTGCAAATAAAACAAATAGTAGGAGTTCCTAAGTCTGCTACAAAAGAACAAATCAATTCAACTCCTAATATACTAAAGAGGAAAGGAAATCAGCCCCCATTTTACCTCAGTTTGGCTGCAGAAACAACAAGCATTCCTAGCTTTACCTGCAAAGAAAGGAGAGAGAAACATCAACTAAATAGAGACAAAAAGGGAAGAGAAACCAAGCTGCAATAAGAGAACAAAATCTGCATACTATCTCATAACTTAGAACCAAAAATAGCATGGAAATGGTATGCCTAGAAATACTACCCCATTCCCCTCCAAGTCAACCTACCCTCTATAACCATATATCACACCCTCTCTTTCTCCATTCGAACCACACTTCACATTCAAACACTCACAAACACATAGAGAGTGCAAGTAGAGAGAGAAGCAAGAGCTAGGAAGAGGGAGGAAGGAGAAGCTAGCGACTACAACCCTTCATCTCAAGGTAATAACCTTAAAACACCAACTAGCCTGACATGTCTAAATTTCTTAACTAGAACACACATACCACATGATTCGAATCCGAGCTCTAGAACAACAACAAACAGGAATAAATAAAGCTTTAGACTATGAGCAAATATGTTGCAGCTTCATTTATAAATAAATCCAAGCATGTAGTAGCCATGTACGCAGCCACAAATAGGTATTAACTATACGGTGGGAAATTTAGATTTCTTGACCAAAAACTCACGAATAGACATCCTAGCAAGCTTATACCACCCCAAACTTTACAACCAGTAGGTAATAAGAACAACAATCTACATACTTGCCTAATATTCTAAACTCAAGAACCAGAAACCGTAACACACACACATCCTTGTGTGCGGAAAATGCGAAACAGAAATGAGGGGTAATAGAGGATACAAAGACAAACCTCCGTCGAGGCTCAAAGCCTCAACGGCAGAGGGATGGGGCGGCGGCAACAACAAGCAACAACGGGTGGCGTTCCATTCGTTACCTCTTCGCCGAACCTGCAAACAGAAGAGAGAACCCGATTTAATCAAAGATGATATCGTTAGCTAATAATCAAACCTAGTTAACTTAATTCAACTTATTAATAAAATTGAAACCAAGAGAGAGGAAGAGAAGAAAGCAGCGACGGTAGAAGTCATCGCCAGCGTAGGCGACCTCGCCGCTGAAATGAAGGAACAGGAACGAGAGGAAATGTCCCCTAGTTTGAAAGAACTAGGGTTCTTAATATTTGCATCTCACGGAGAGCCGCCGGAACCTTGGGAGTTGCGCCGACCGGAGCCGAAGTACAGTCGATCCAGGAACGAACACACCGGTGAAGCACGACGCGAGAATCATGCCCACCGGACTTTCCGCGCCGGCGCCATCTCACCGCAGGCAGCAGGAACTCGATGAAGATCAAGTATCTCGCCGGAAACCAGAGGGAGAATTTTCCCTAAATTATTGACTAGGGTTTCTGATTTGGGGATAAACGACCCCAATCAGAGAAGAGAGATGACGGACGATGACCCATCGATTGAGGCACCGCCGAAGTCTTTGCCGTAGAAGATGGCCGGAGAATCGAGAGGATGAAGAGATGCAGAAGAACAGAATCGCGAGAAAGATGAGAGACGAATTCAGTATTGAAGTTAATGGGAAATGAGGATTTGGCCTTCTTTTGTTGACCGGGTCGGGTCAACCCGCGGGCCGGGTTCAAGTATGAGTTTGGGCCGATAAGCAAATGGGCCGAATTGTCCCTACATTGAGCCAATAGATGACTGACCCATGAGCATGATCCCTAATTAATTATGAATCGAGACGCGACTAATTAAATTGTGCTTTACCATTATTAAATTTTGCTAATTCGGAAGGAATTATTTTGCGATTAAAAGAATTAACTTAAGATGAGTTAATTAACCTGAATTTATTAACTAAGAGTTAATAATTAAGAGTAATTGATTTAGCTAATCAAATATACAGTTGAGATTTATGTAGATTAACAATAAATCAAAGATTGATTTATGGACGATAATCTTATGAACCGTTCACATAACGGTATTCATAACTCGAGCCTAGATAACAGTAACCACGTTACTGGATTTAGAATAACCTCCGATCAGCATTAAAACTAAAATCTTAGATAAGATTTTATCCGTTGGAATACGAATCTTACCTCGATTTTTAATCGAAGGGTACGCGAAGGAGGGGCAGTAGCAGGAGCAGAGATCAAGTCTCGTTGCAGTAGAGAAAACAACGAGGTGGGCTTTCTATAAAATCAAGCATGTTTTATTAGATTCAGTAGTTCTTCTAAAGCATTGTCATGCCATAAATGTTTCCAGTTTTTGTATGATGCCTATCTGTTAAATGGCGAAATGCCAATTCATAAATCGAATTCGGGTCCTTGAATGATCAGCTATTATTCTTGGACTAGTGTACACATTGATCGTGTCATTCAGATAGTGACCGATCAGGTGACCGAGTGAGGTGGCCAACTCCTCGGGCACAACAAACTCAGATATGGTAGATTACTACAGAACTTAGTCTGCGCAGACGCTTTTAAGATAACTCAGTTTTTCGTGAACATAGGCCTTTCAATAAAACCCTATGCTTCACTATGAATGGCTTGACAATAAAAATGTTTTGGGCATTGTGTCCACTGAGTACTCCGTACTCACGCCCTGTACATTATTTCCAATGTGCAGGTTGAGCCGGATGACGGAAGAGTGACCAGCGATGTTTTGTCGAAGTTAGCGAGTAGTGTAGTTGATGAACACTCTTGGTAATACGTGTCTCCATACACGTATTTCCACACATTTCCGCTGCGTACACTCTAATATTCTGAATCATTTTCAATTTGGTTGTAATCTAAGTCAGAATCATGACAAATCGCGTCGTACTACTTTCAACTATTATGCCCACTCATCGATGTTGCTTTATAATTTGTTAGCGTCAAATCTCGAAATTTCACTTCCTTTTCTTTATTATTCGTTAATTCCACCATAGTCACGAATCACCGAGCTTGGCTATTAATTAGTAAAGTGCGGTCGTGACAAAGCGTTATGTCAACACTCTACATTACTGATAAAGCACTCGTGAGAAAGCACGAGAAGCGATGAAGCGAACTGGAGTTTGAAATTCAAATTCTGACTCTACAACAGTTCTTACACTTCATTAAATGTGGCGTGGCAATCAAAGGACACACGGAAGATTGCTATTGGGTAACGGCAGTTGTCGGAACAGTGCACATAAGATGTTCTCGCTAGAAGACGCGGCAACAACCGGTGAAGAGATAGAGTTACCCGTTTCGGAAAGAAAACAAAGCTAAACTCTGCAAAAGCACTATGTACCCACCATTAAAGCTGCATTGTCGCTTGACCGAAGGGAAGTGAAGAGCACGCGCCACCAACCTCTCTAATAGGAAGATGGCCGACTCCCACTATAAATAGGGATGCACACTCAACGTTGAAGACTTACGAAACTACTCTCTTGCACAAGTATACAGCAAGAACTTCTGAGCTCTCTCGCATTCAAACTTTCAAATTTCTTAAGTTCTAGAGTTAGTTGAGTTCTTAGAAACCCTAAAAAAGTTTCTAAGTTAGCAGTACCTAAATCGCTTCATCCCTAGACTAGAAACCAATCTTTCAAATCTAGGAGGAGAATCCTTATCCTTTTTACGTGGTCTTCATTGTAAAAGGATTCTCTAAGTTAGAACTTTCAAAAAGCAAACCCCCAACCAAAGTCAATTTTTGTGTTGTTTGTGTTGTTGATTGTGAAGCTTGTGTTTGCATACACAAGTGGAAGGTCGCGTTTAGGTTGCTTGTTTGTTATTAGGTCCCTTGAGAACCCGTTATAATCTCAAGGATTTGAGTTCGTGTAGAGCTTGAATCACTTCACTGGGAAGGATAAAACCAGGACGTGTTTGTGATTGGTTCGAATTCCGAGTGAAGAAATTTCGAGTTGTTGAGTGAAGGCAACAAGTGGATGTAGGAGCGTAACCTCTGAACCACTATAATTGCTTGTGTTCTTACTGCTTTCCTAGCTAAGTATTTACTGCTTTCACTTCGTTTCTTTACAAGTTTGATTATTGCATAAGGTGCATACTCACTCTAAGTAACCAATAATGTTTTTAACTTAAGCAAGATTTTACAAAAGCGAGTTTAAACCTGCTCACCGAATTTCAAGCGTTTTAACTTTGAAAGCGATTCGCTTCTAAAACGCTCACGCTTCCCTTTTAAAAGCACTCTGTTTTCAAGTGAAAATTTAGAGAAGTTCAAACTTCTCTAAGAGCATCCACAGCGCACCGGGAGCCGGGGGCTCGAGCCCGCGCGCGAGCCTGTCGTGCGAGCCCGCTCTGCGCTAGCGAGCCCCTCAGCCGGCGAGCCTGAAGCGCAGAAGAGAGCCGAGCTCGCGCCCTCCCCTCCCCCCTGTGCTGACGTCATTATGACGTCAGCCAGGTTTTTTTTTTTTTTTTTTAAATTTGAATTTTAAGCAAAAAAAATATAAAAAAATAAAAAATAAAATTTTAAACGTTGGAGAGCAACGGCTCTTCCAACGGCTCACTCCCCCCTCCCCCTATAAATACATACCTCCACAAATCAATTTCCACACCTCAAAAATCATCTACATCTCTCATATTTCTCTCCAAAATTAAAAAGTTTCTTTACTTTCTCTATCAAATTTTCATTTTCAACGATGGATGACGAAACATTTCTCGAATTGTTGCGCTCTGGAGCCCAAGGTTCTTTCCCCAATCAGCCCGGAGATGATACCCCAGACGACGATGATTCTCCGCCATCACCGCCGCGGCCTACCAACCTGGGTTTTGCTGCCTACGCCAGTCCTCCTACCAAGGGAGTCATGGGTTTTTCTCCAGCTGGTTATCAAGACGTCTCCCCACCCGTCTTCGATCAATTCCGAACTCCGCCGGGCTTTGGTAGCCAAGGTGCGGCTTCGGATTTTTAAGGGCTCAATCTATCGAGCTCCTTCGAATCTGTTTCCAACGTTCGTCCGGCGTCTAAGAAGAAAGCAAGCGCATCGACGGCTGCTCCCTCAAATCCGGAGCCAACTGAGCGGACGAAGGTTGTACCTTACAGTCCAGCGGAATCAGCTCATCTGATCAAAGTGTGGTCTAGCATTTTGCAAGATCCGGGAGTTGACGATCGACAAACCGAGCACATTTTCTGGGACAAGATCGTCGATAGGTACAACGCCACAATTCACCTTATCGGCTACAAGCCCAGAAACAAGAAGATGCTGAAGGGGCATTACCAGTGGATCATGCCCAAATGCAATAAATTTCAAGGCTTCTACGCTGAATGTATGAGGGACTGGAAGAGCGGAGAAGACTCAAAGGACGTCTTCAACAGAGCATGTGAGATGTATCAGAAGGATACAAAACAAGCTTTCCAGTACGGGAAGGCTTACGAAGAGCTGCTCAAATTGCCCAAGTACGATCTATTTCGTGCAAATAAAAAGATGAAGGGCACAGACGGGTCGTCCAACTCCAGCAATCCGGACGTCGAAGCTGCAGACGAAGCTGGTTATTTTGATGAGCGCCCCCGCCCGATGGGGAACAAAAAAGCTGTCGCCGAAAGAAAGAATAAAGGAAAAGGCAAACAAGCTGAGGCGAGCATTGATTTGGACGATGTTCCTGAAGGAGCCGAATAGGAGTTTTGGCAATCAAATGTCCAAGTTAATCAGACGTACCTTTCGATTGCAAAGAAGAAGGAGGAGTACAGAAGAAAAAAAAAAAAAAACAACTTGTTTTGGGCAAGCTCATGAGCACATACAGCAAGATGCTCGCCACTAATACCACACATATAAGCCCGGAGCAGTTGGAGCAGCATCACCTCATGTTGGCTAAGCTGTGGAGTATGATCGAGAAGTAGATGGCTAGCTCCAATGTATTTTTTTTTTATTGATGTATTTCGTTTCCATTTTCGATTTAATAAAATGAAAAAATTAAAAAAAAAATTGTTACGATTTAAATTTGAATTTGAATTAAATAAATAAATAAAATCGAAATTAAAACGAATTAAAAAATAAATCGAAATTTGAATAAATAATTAATTAAAAATAAGTGAGAGCCCGGGGGAGGGGCTTGCGGCTGTGGACGAAAATGGGAGAGAGCCCCTCCCTGCCGGAATAGTGCCGAGAGCCCCGAAAAGGGGCTCTCGGCTGTGAATGCTCTAACACACGTATCCCCCCCCCCATACGTGTGTAAAACTTGCTTTTGGGACGAACAACAACAACAACAACAACAATAATAATAATAATAATAATAATAATAATAATAATAATAATAATAATAATAATAATAATACCCCTTTTCAGTTATGGGGAAATAATGCCTTTACTATAGTCATGATTACTTAATCATGTGATGTAAGACCTACTAAAATGTGGCTCATTAAAAAGGCTGCTCATATTATAATGGATATTATTATAAAAGTGGTAGGTCCGTAGGTGTCTCTTATATATTATTTTTAGTACTAATGCTGTTATAATATGTCTTAATCAAACAATTGCTATCTAAATATAAATCTTTAGATTTTTAAGGCAGTCCTGGATATTATTATAAAAGTGGCAGGTCCGTAAGTGTCTCTTAAATATCATTTTTAGTACTAATGCTGTTATAATATGTCTTAATCAAACAATTGCTATCTAAATATAAATATTTAGATTTGTATGGCAGTCTTCTGTTCATTTGGCGGATATGGTGAATATAGTTTTTTATTTTTATTTTTTTGAGGAAGAATATAGTTTTTTTTTTTTTTTTTAACATATTCAAACTTTTGTCGTAAAGTGATATAATTGATAAAGTGATATACGTGAAAGTAAAAATATCTCAAGATTTTCACATATTATATTTCTTATTTAGGGATGTCAATCGGACAATACGCCCGGTTTCGGGCCAATTTTATTGGATTCGGGCTATTTTTGATCCGAACTAGTTAGACCAAAAAAAAAATCAACCTAACATTTTTTTGGCTTATTAATCCCTAAACATTCGATTTTCGGGCTAGCCCCCAGATAAGAATTTTGTAATTACCATATTCTTGTATCAAAAATATGTCATATTTTTCAATCCAATATATCTAATATCGTATGAGATGTGAAATGGGTATCGTTCCAACACCTATATGCATAAAATACAATAAATAACTTCGTAAATACTATTAACAATTCAATAAACAAATTCCCTAATACTTATATTTATTATAATTTTCCTTAATAGCTCGTTTGGTAGGACCAATTAGGGTGTATCATATACTTATGACACCCTAATACTGTATCTTATTTTGTTCAATGCCAGAGCCCGGTATAAATAATACGGATTTGTTAGATTACATATCCCACCTCCTAAATAGGATATGTGATAGGATATGGCCTAGCTACTAGGCCCAAGCATCGAGCCCAATATAATTGGGCTCCGACAGTTAAGCTCGGCCAACGCAGCTCGGCCCAACTAAAGCCCTATGCAGTTCGGCCTAGTCAACTGCAACCTACCTCAAAGAGACTTCTACACCAAGGCAATTCCTACATCGACTACAATTCAAGCTCCAAGAGATATAGAAGCTCGGTGTTTATCCAATAAAGGAGGAGATCAAGCCAAAGAGTCCTAATAGGAAAAGACTTGTAATCCTAGTCGAATTCCATGTGTAGATACTTATAAATAGGGGTTTAGAATAGATGAAAAGGGGGAGGACAATCTTGTACAAGCTATACGTATTCTCTCAATAAAATCCATACACACTTTCGCTCCGTGGACGTAGATCTATCACAATAGATCGAACCACGTAAATCCTTTGTGCTCCTTTTTGTGTTCATTAATTCCCAGTTTTCGTGCATTAACTACCTTGCGAAAATAAGATCGATCACTGGCGCCGTCTGTGGGAACATCAAATCTATGAATCTCGATCAAATTTTGCAAGTTTGCTGCAATCACGATGGCCGGGAAATCAACACGATCTACTGCTGCCGCTAATAAGTCTGCCGCCGAGGCTGCCGCTGCTAAGGAGAAGGAAGCCCAGCATAAAAATGCCCAGCAAACCCCTCATGAATCAACCGAAGCCTCCAGCCAGCCGCCCAGCTCTAATCGAAAATGCCCCGGGAAAGAACATGCACAGACTCCAGAAGGACATGTGGGAGACATCTTGTGGGCCAGTTCGGCAAACCACTCCACCCCAGCTAAGAAGGTCACAACAGTGGTCATGACGAAGAGGAGATTCCAAAGCTTCAGCCGCATGAACTTGAAGACACAGTGAAGAGTTTCCTTGCATATAAAGGCCAAGAATTCCTACAATTCGTCAACCAACAAAGAGCTAGAATACGGCATGGAGAACGTGGAGCTATATCCCGTTCCCATCAGCAACACGATTCTCAAAGCATCCAAATCGTGGGTACACGAGATGCGGCACCTCGTCAAAGGAGGTTCGATGATAAACGCCGAGGAAACTACAGACCTTCACCTCGCCGTAGCATCACCCCACCTCATCGTCACACTGTTTCACCTCGGCGTGACGACGATCACCGAGGAGGGAGATTTACTGTTTATAGTAAGATCTCTACTCCCTTCACCAACTATATACTCTACACTCTTCTCCCGGAGAAGTATCGAGTACCTCCGATCAAGCCTTACAACGGCTCATGCGATCCGAGGAATTTCCTGTCCCAATACCAATATAATATGATGAATCAAGGTCTCAGCGAGGATACCTACATGTGTAAGGTATTCCCCGAACTGCTCGTCGATAACGCTCGTAGTTGGTTCGATAGCCTGCCTCCATGCAGTATCGGATCATACGCAGACCTACTCGAAGCTTTCCAACGCAGATTTTTCCAAAAAGCCGAGGCAAAAGCTACCCCGGCCCAACTTCTTTCCATAAGGCAGAGACGAGGAGAATCAATAAGTGACTTTATGACAAGGTTTAATGAGGAAAGCCTGAAAGTCGATCGTTTGACCGACGAAGTCCTTATCTCGGCCTTCCAAAATGCCATCCAATCTGGTGCTCTCTACAAGGAGATCGTTAGGGAAGAGCCTCGGACATCGAAGCAGCTGTGGAGCATCGCGGATCATTTTGCACGAGCAGATGAAGCGGATAGGAAGAAGCGCGAGGCTGATAAGCCTGAACCATCCGATCGGAGGAAAGAAGAGCGCAATGACCGAAGTCAAAGCCGCCGAAGTGCCTTAGATAGACTACAGCGAGGCCCACTTGAATCCCGACTTGGACCTCGGCAAACTTCGGAGAAGACCCAGTATACACCACTGACAAAGCCGAGGACAGAGATTTATGAGCTTCATACCAACCTGTTTCAGAGACCTCAGCCCATGTCACGTGGTGGGTCGAAACGCCGGTCTACGGATAAATACTGCCGATTCCATGAGGATTACGGCCATGACACGGAAGACTGCAGGGAGCTAGCTGCGGATATCGAGCACATGGTACGTGACGGTACGTTCAGAAAGTACCAAAGTCGCGGCCAACATGATGCCCGACCTCAGGGTAGGGGAAAGCGCAGAAACCGAGGATAGAACAATTGCGCCCCCCATGTCGACAAAAAGCCCAGGCCTGATGATGAGAAGGGAGACGAAGATCAACCCCAGATCGACGAAGTCATCACCGCTATTACCGGGCTCCCACAAGGAGCAACGAAGTCGTCGCTCAAGGCCGAGGCCAGAAGTCCCCCTACAGACAAACCTTTACAGAAAAGGTTCAAAAAAGACGAGGCCACTACCTTCTCAGAGAAGGACCCGGTGCCACCAATGATACCTCACCAAGATGCCATTGCGATTGAGGCAGTGGTGGCTAATAAGCTCGTCCAACGCATCTTCATTGACAGTGGGGCCTCGGTAAGCGTGCTCTTTAAGGATTGCTTTGAGAAGCTAGGGGTCGAAAAAGCTCTTTTAACACCAGCACCAATTCCCCTGAGAAGCTTCGTCCAATAAGAGACGTAAACCGAAGGGATAGTTTAACTCCCAGTGACAGTGGGTAAGCACCCATTGTCATCCACTAAGCTCGTCAGTTTTTTTGTCGTAAAGGCGAACTCCCCCTATAACATCATCCTAGGAAGAGATTGGTTGGTCGCAATGAAGGCAATATGCTCGGTGTACCACCTAACGATCAAAATTCCATCGAAAAATGGGATAATTGTAGTTCGCGGCGACCAAAAAAGAGCGAAGGAGTGCATGCAGATCGCCCTACGAGGTGTTGGAACACCTTAGCATCCGCAAGCATAGCAATTACAGAAACCCGAAGTGTTGGAAGACAATTCTGCATTCTATGAGCCAGTGGAAGCTGTTGTAGTATACAAAAACGACCCGACTAAGGTCGTCAAAGTTGGTTTCGCTGGAGGAGCTGAACTTTGCAAGCAAATCATCCAACTGCTTTGGGAATATAAAGATGTCTTCGCTTGGTTACCGCTTGACATGACCGGAGTTTCACCAGATGTTATCACACACCGGCTGAACATTGACCCCGGAGTAAAGCCAGTCCGGCAAAAGCAGCGAGTATTCGCAGCAGACCGGAACCAGGTCATACATGACGAAGTGCACCAACTGTTAAAGGCACGAATACTCTTCGAGGTCAAGTATCCAACGTGGATTGCTAACCCGGTGATGGTGAAGAAATAAGGAGGAGGTTGGCGAATGTGTATTGACTACACCGATCTAAATAAACACTGCCCCAAAGACTGTTATCCCCTCCCCAACATCGACAAGAAAGTCGAGGCTCTGGTCGGCCACAAGGTTTTCAGCTTCTTAGATCTGTATAAGGGATATCACCAAGTCTTGATGAGTAACGAAGACGCACCAAAGACAACTTTCATCACTGACTTCGGTGTCTTCGCATATAAGAAAATGTCTTTCGGACTGAAGAATGCTGGAGCCACTTATCAAAGAATGGTGGACAAGATATTCGAGCCCCACATCGGCAAAAATGTGGAGGTATATGTTAACGACATCGTTGTCAAAAGTAAAGAGCCAGCCACCTGTACCGACGATCTCAAGATCGTCCTCGGCCTCCTTCGGAAAGTCAACCTGAAGCTGAATCCTGAAAAGTGCACCTTTATGGTCTAATCCGGAAAATTTTTAGGATGCTGGGTTTCTCAAGAAGGATTAAAGGCTAACCCGTCCAAGGTCCGAGCTGTCCAAGAGATGAAGGTTCCGGAGAAGATTCACGACGTGCACAAATTGACGGGCTGTCTAGCTGCCCTAAGTCGGTTCCTTTCGAAAGCGGCAGAGAAGTAACTCCCGTTCTTCAAGATTCTTAAGAAGAACCCAGTTTTTAAATGGAAAGAGGAACAGAAATCAGCGTTCGTCGACCTAAAAAAGTACCTCTCCAAGCTTCCAACCTTGTCGGTCCCGCACGAAGGTGAAACTTTATGCCTATACCTTGCGGCTTCAGATGAAACTATAAGTGCAGTCCTAGTACGTGAAGAAAAACGTCGGCAACTTCCGGTCTACTTCATCAGCCGAGCACTCAAAGGGCCAGAGATGAGGTATCAGCCATTGGAGAAGATCGCACTAGCGTTAGTAAATGCTGCGAGGAGGCTACGACCTTATTTCCAGGCACATCCAATACAGGTCCTCACCGACCTCCCACTTCGGCAAGTGCTATTGAAGCCTGAAGCTTCGGGCAGAATTGCGAAATGGGCAGTCGAGCTGGGTGAGCACGACATCAGCTACTGTCCACGCAGTGCTATCAAAGGCCAAGCCTTAGCTGACTTCCTTGTGGAATCCAAGTTTACGGAAGCACCGAAGCCACCCGATACCGCTTCGGATATTGTTGGAGCCGAACCCACAAGTCAACCGCCCAAACACTGTTGGAAGGTATACATGGACGGGGCTTCTGGAAAATCAGGAAGCGGTGCAGGCATCATACTTCTCAGTCCAGACGAGCAGGAGATAACCTATGCACTTCGCTTCGACTTCCCTACCACAAACAATGAAGTGGAGTACGAAGCCTTAATTGCAGGACTTCGCCTCGCTCAAAGTCTCCAAATACGAGCTGTACAAGTCTACTGTGACTCCCAAGTCATAGTCAGCCATATGCTCGGCACATACGAGGCAAAGGGCGACAGAATGAAGAAGTATCTCCAAAAAGCTAAGAGTCTGCAAGAAAGCTTCACCTATTTCGAGTTGGTCCGAATCCCAAGAAGAGAAAATACCCGAGCTGATGCTTTAAGCAAATTGGCAACCTCGTCAACTAGCTCTCCTGTGGAAGGAGTCAAGCACTGAAGTATAGAGGAAGCCGAGGTCGGCCTCGTAGTTGATGATGATGCACCGAATTGGATGACTCTTCTTCGAAATTATTTGGAGAAAGGCGAGTTACCCAGTGACAAGCTTGAGGCAAGAAAGATCTTAAGCAAGTCACCAAAGTACGTTCTACAAGAAGGAATTCTGTACAGAAAGTCATACCTTCAACCTCTTCTAAGATGTGTCGGGCCGAACCAAGAAAACAATGCGTTACGTGAAGTTCCTGAAGGGTCATGTGGAAGCCATATCGGAGCTCGAGCACTATCAAAGAAGGTCATGCGCTGGGGATACTATTGGCCTACAATGTTCCAAGACGCAATCGAACTGGTCAAAAAGTGCCAAAAATGTCAAATCCATGGGACGGTGCCGAGATTACCTCAAACCGACCTCATAAGCATGCAAAGCCCGTGGCCGTTCGTGCAATGGGGAATTGACATCGTTGGACCGTTTGATAAAGCTCCTGGACAGCTTTAGTTCCTCATCGTAGCTATTGACTACTTCACTAAGTGGGTCGAAGCCGAACCTTTGGCAAAGATCACAAGCAAGAACGCCCTCAACTTCGTATGGAAGAATGTGGTTTGCCGCTTCCGTGTACCTCGCATCCTCGTTCAGATAATGGAACGCAATTCACCGATCGGACATTCAGAGAATGGTGTGAAGGGCTTCACATTCACCAAAAGTTCACTTCGGTAGCCCATCCTCAAGCGAACGGCCAAACCGAAGTTATGAACAGAACGATCGTCAAGGGACTCAAAACCCGCCTCGACAAAGCCAAAGGAGATTGGGCAGCAAATTTACCCCAAGTCCTATGGTCGTACCGAACAACTCCTCGGACCGCGAACGGTGAAACACCTTATAGTTTAGTGTATGGAACCGAAGCAGTGATCCCGGTAGAGATTGGCCTGCCGAGCCCGCACACTCTCCACTTCGCAGCCGAAGTCAACGAGAAAGACCTCAGAACCGAACTGGATCTGTTGGAAGAGAAATGAGAGCTCGCCTACATAAGAGAAGCCAAATACAAGCAACAAGTAGCTCGGTACTACAACCAAAGAGTGAAGTACCAACAATTCCAAGTAGGCGATCTCGTACTTCGGAATAATGAGGTAAGTAAAGCGAAAAGGCTCGGCAAGCTTGAAGCCACATGGGAAGGACCGTACCGAGTAGAAGAAGTCCTCGGCAAAGGGTCGTACAAGCTCGCCCATTTATCCGGTGAGCCCTTACCCCGCACATGGCACATTGCTCATTTAAAGAAATACTTTGTATAAGTGGAGGAGAGTAATGTCCAAGATCAGTTCATTTAAAGTCGTAGGTGTCAAGAGTCAGGTCATCTTGTCAGCTGTTTTTCTTTTTTTTAATTTCGGTTTTTCATCAATAAAGTTTTATTTTTCCTTTATTATTCGTTTAAATTCTTGCATATCATATCTTGCATGTCTCTCTCTCCCACTTATGCTTAGTATTTTTATCTTTTATTCTAAACCCTGACGAGGGTAGTAAAATTCAAACGCGCGCATTGACCTAACCTTGTTAAAAATAGAAGTAAGAACTGCCTCTGCTTAAAACGAAGCACCAACTTTGTTAAAAGCGAGGAAGAACTACTTTTGTTTAAAATGAGGAGGCACCACCTCAGTTAAAAACAAAGATACGGCCTTTGTTTAAAATAGAGAAGAGCCTAAACCTCGTCGGACGACGAAGTCGTGCTAATTAAAGCCTAAACTTCGTCTTTGACGAAGTCGTGCTATTAAACCCAAAACCTCATCTTATGACGAGGTAATGCTCATTATGGCCTACCTTTGTTTAAAACAAAGAAATATATCTATGTTAAAAATAAGGTAAAAGGCTAATATGAGTATAAAAAAATTCCGTTTTATTTCAAAAATGGAAAAGTACAATACATGGTGATTAAGACGAACTCGAAGGCTTAGATTTGCTAAAACTAAGCCATCTTGTAGGAAAATCACCGTCGGAGTTGAAATTTAAAACTTCATTTATATTGAAGCTGCCTCGACCTCGTTCACCACCACCTCGTCCTCGACTCCTACCCCTACCCGGTTGAAGACTCCGACCTCAACCTCATCGAGCCAACGATTGCCATTCTTGTTCATAAAACTCCTTAGAGTGGCGATTGAATCTCGTATCCGATCGACCCGAGGGAGTCGACGACCTCGTGGGACCGGTGGTAGTGGACAAACTTAAAGGACCAGCGTCCTTTCCCAACCGAGCAGCCAACTTCGGGCACCGAGCTAAGATCACATTGTACATACCAGCTACTCGCTTCAGCTCGGCCATCTGATCTTGGAACTGCCAGGAGTCCGCCCCGTATCTTTCTTGATAATCTTTGCACCGGGCTACAACCTCTGTTACCTTTGCGTCCACTTCAGCAATGGTTTTCCCGCCATTTCGGCGGACAATGGCCTCGTACTCAGCATGCTCCTCGGCGATCTTTCTAGATTCTTCCTTCATGGCATCATACTTATCTCCAAGCTCCAGCAGCCGAGCTTGAAGCTCGTCATTTCTGATTTGAGCGGCTCTAAGTCTCACGTCGGCCTCATCCTGGATATGGTTAGCTTGGTCTTTCCAACGAAGAGCTTCGACATTCTTAGCTTCAAGAGCCCGCAATAAGTAATTGATTTGAGCTATATACGGAGATGCATCGAGAAATTCCGGAGAAGAAACATACTACATAAACACGAAGATAATTTCCATTAAACTTTGAAGTTTATAGCCACTAGGGCAAAGGTGAAACGACATCCTAGCGATGTCGTAGTACAAATGCCCTACATAAATAAATAAAAAAAGAGGTGATCAACTAACCACTCCGGTGTTATCTTCATCACGAGGAGCCCCATCAGTAGCCGGAGCAGTTTCACCTTCACCTCTGACTTCGGCCTCCTCGTTCTCCTCGGCTTCCACTCCTCTGTGGCCAGCGTTCTCCATCTCAATCTCAGCAGTGCGGCTGAGGCCTGCGATCAGCTCCTCCAGCTCGTCATCCCGGTCGACCGGCAATTTTCCACTGCCTCGGCGGTAAGAAATGTGGATGCCGAGGCCAAGCTCTCCAGAAGCGGGACACCTTGGATGCCCTTCAGTAAGGCCTCGGCATATTTGCAGTACACAGCCTCATCCGACATCTCCTGATAACCGTACTTGGATTTATCCAAGTCCGGGATATCAGCAGCAATGTTGTCGATAGTGTCACTAACAGCACGAGCATTCAAGATGGAGGCCACCTGCCCGGCAAGCTCTGAGAACTTCTCAGACCGGAATAGTCTCTCTGTGTACGCACGAAGCAGTGGCCCTTGCCCGGCAACCATTTCAGCCTCCCGTTGCCTCGCCGCCTCCACCTCGGCCCTCAACGAGTTCACCTCCGTCTTCGCCGCCTCGGTAGCAGCCCGCTCCGCCACCAGTTTGGCTTCGGTCAATGCCAATTGGTTGGCGAGGCCGTCCTTCTCGTTTTCCAGGTTGCAGCGAACCCGGGCCATCTCGTTGTAGCGGTCGACCCCGGAGGTTAGGAAACCGCTCAATTCCGAGGCCAGATCACTCAGCCTCATCACCATATCCTCGGTACCCTACATCAACACATATTAATATTAGTAAAAAAAAAAAATGAAGGAGATGCCGAAGTACAGATGAAGGTATGATGTTACCTCGGGGAACGGCCGATGCCGATTCACCAGTTCTCCAAAACCCTGGCCTCCCACACCACGAGACGACCGGACTGCAGTGACAGCGCAATCCTCCTCTTCGGTTGCAATAGCAACAGCCAACTTCTGCTGTTTCTTTTTACGAATGAGAGGTCGCTATGGAGGGGATCCCATTGGTGATGAGATTAGTCCACTCTCTGTTCGCTCCGAAGACGCTTCGGACGCTGGCTTCTCAGTCGAGCTGGATCTTGTCCTCTTCTTACCGAGTAGTTTCACCGCAGAAAAACATTGGGAGCCTTATCACAATGACATGGAATCAAACAACAGGATAAAAACAGACCAAGTGGAGCCTCACCCCTTCATCGGCTCAACCATGGAGTCTGGATCATAAGGGCTCAGCCCCGCCCTTGCAAGATCGGCCTCGGTGAACTCTTCATCGACGAGACTTGTTAACACTTCCTCAAACGCACCGAATTTCTCTTCGGTGCCTTGGTTCCTCAACTTACCCACATTCCACACGAAATGTGGGACCTCACCGAACCGGCAAAAGAAGAACTTAGATTGCCAGTTCGGGATTTTTGATTTCGTCTTCACTCTAAAGTCAAGACGGGGTGTCAAGTAGTACCACCCGTTGAATGAATTGAATTGGAAATATTTTAGGATCAGCTCTACTGACAGGCTGACCCCGTGATGACTACTAATTATGCCTAAACCAGTGAACTGCCTAAACGAGTTCGACATTATTTGAGCTAAGGGAATGCCGAACTTCCGAAGAAGATCGGCAAAAATAGGGGGGAGGGGAAGACGAAGACCATGGTTTAAACAATCTTCGTAAATAGTTACGAATCCAATCGGAGGATTTGATGCCCTATCCTCCGGCCGAGGAACTACCATCTCTATCCAGTCGGGAAATAAATAATTTTTCACAATTTTCAAAATTGCGGATGAATCTAGGGTTGAAGAAAATTTTGACACTGTTCCGACTGAATCAAGGGGAGAAGCAAAAACTACCCTACACTTCGACGGAACGTCCGACTCTACAGTATATACATCTACATCTACATTTTCCGGCGAATGAGATACCGGCGGCGACATGGACCTTTCACCCGAATCCTGACTACCACTACCGCTCGACTCGCGAATACAAGAAGAGGAAGCCATGGAAACTTACTTTTTAAGCGATGGATGACTGTGGTAGCAATGAAATGGTTCACTGGATTCTGGTGTAACACCAACGGCAACACTGCAAGCATGGAGGTAGAAGATGAATTGCCGAAAATTCTTAGGGTTCCGAATTTCAAAAATGAATGATTGTGGCGTCTGAAAGAAGTTTTAGTAACTTTCCGCCTTTTCAACTTCCCCCCATAACACGCACGCGCCTACTTTATCGGGACCCCAAACGGCGCATTTAATGTAATTGACACATCACGTGTTCGACCTTGCCCGCAATACCAGTCGCGCCAAGCCACTCCGCCATACTTCATACTGACCTCGTTTAAACGAGGCGGTACGCATTCCGACTTTGTCGAAATCTAATTTCCGAAGAGGCAATGCGAAATTTAGTTTGACCTCGTCCTAACGAGGCGGTATGCATTCCGACTTCGTCGAAATCTAATTTCCGAAGGGGCAATGCGAAATTTAGTTCGACCTCGTCCTAACGAGGCGGTATGCATTCCGACTTTGTCGAAATCTAATTTCTGAAGGGGCAATGTGAAATTTAGTTCGACCTCGTCCTAATGAGGCGGTATGCATTCCGATTTTGTTGAAATCTAATTTCCGAAGGGGAAATGCGAAATTTAGTTCGACCTCATCCTAACGAGGCGGTATGCATTCCGATTTCGTCAAAATCTAATTTCCGAAGGGGCAATGCCAAATTTAGCTAGACCTCATTTTAACGAGGCGGTACGCATTCCGACTTCGTCGAAATCTAATTTCCGAAGGGGCAATGCGAAATTTAGTTCGACCTTGACTTTGTCAAAATTCTAATTTCGACGGGGCCATGCACTTTCACTACTCCTACTTCAACTTTCTACCCCTAGTTACACCCTCACTTCTATATCTTTTTGGGGGGGGATGTGATAGGATATGGCCTAGCTACTAGGCCCAAGCATCGAGCCCAATATAATTGGGCTCCGACAGTTAAGCTCGGCCAACGCAGCTCGGCCCAACTAAAGCCCTATGCAGTTCGGCCCAGTCAACTACAACCTACCTCAAAGAGACTTCTACACCAAGGCAATTCCTACATCGACTACAATTCAAGCTCCAAGAGATATAGAAGCTCGGTGTTTATCTAATAAAGGAGGAGATCAAGCCAAAGAGTCCTAATAGGAAAAGACTTGTAATCCTAGTCAAATTCCATGTGTAGATACTTATAAATAGGGGTTTAGAATAGATGAAAAGGGGGAGGACAATCTTGTACAAGCTATATGTATTCTCTCAATAAAATCCATACACACTTTCGCTCCGTGGACGTAGATCTATCACAATAGATCGAACCACGTAAATCCTTTGTGCTCCTTTTTGTGTTCATTAATTCCCAGTTTTCGTGCATTAACTACCTTGCGAAAATAAGATCGATCAATATGTAATACAAGCCATAGTTATATAAGATTTTTAATTAATTATCTATCTAAAATTTCCATAATTTCACCCTAATGCAATAATTCATAAGTATTGTAAACAATTTAATACCTCTAACTAAACATAATATTGATATCTCATACTGTAAAAGACATCTCAGTCATGCGTATCAAGTTCTCATTCGAACTATTATTATTTTTGACCCATAACTCACCTTTTCTTTTTTTATGTATCCGAACCAACCCGTCAATTTCGAGTTCAATTAACATCCTATCAATAACATATAATATTGGGTAACCATCCACAATGATGTCGTGATTGTGATATATTGTCTAATAAGGTAGTGGAGCATAAGCTCTCATGCACATTATTCGCATGATTTTCTTATCGCTTAAGACTTCTTACTTCTAAATTGTTAGTAAGATGGACATATTGCTATGGGCAAACATATATTTATAAATCCTTATACAAAGAATATGTAAAATAGGTTTCATATGCTATATTTAATCAGGTCATTTTGCATCATTTTTTTTTTCTTTTTTGACAAAATTTAAATGTAATGTAATGTAAATTACTTTAAAACAATAATAAACGCAAAATAATTTATTTAATAGTTCTTTGGTACATGAGAAGTTTTTAATGGTTAAGATAATAATAATAATAATAATAATAATAATAATAATAATAAATTTCAATATTATTTATAGAGACTTAAAGATGGTTCTTTGTTCGTAGAAAAATTTTGTATCAAATCGTTTGACAAGTTAAGATTCAACAAACGGATTACAAACATGTTATTAAATAAGAAACAACAGTATTCTCTCCGTTCAAATGAATATGAGACTTTTGTTGAATATATGTGAAGTACATCTTATCTTCATTGAAATGTAAGAGGTAATGTATTAACTGACAATCAATCATTTGTTTTTTTATTTTTTTTATTTTTTTTTATTTTTTTATCGACGATAACAATGATGCATATAAGCTAAAGAATTCAGTAGAAACCTAAATCAGTTCAATTAAAAAGCCAGCAATTTTTTAATTTTTTTTTTCCTTTGGTGTACTCGTGACTTAGCAATGAGTCATGCCTATGCATCTTTCTTTGCACTAAAAATTAAATTAGAATTATTTAGTGGCTCCTCGTGGAGAATTATTATTTGACTACCTGTGATAATATCAATAAGTAATAAATCAGTGCCAAAGTCTCTATAATAGTATGTTATTCTTGTGTAGCACCAAAAGTTAGAGTTGGCCTATTGCATCACTGAAAACTGTACATTGTTTGTATGTACTTATTTTAAGAACTAGAGAACACATAATAACTACTACTTCCCTCCCTTTATATTAGTTCCATATGAATTGGACAGGAACCAAAGAATAATGGGATATGTGGCTATAATCAATTATAAAGAGAGAGAATTAATTGTAACCAAGTATTTTTTTGTCATATAAAAAAATGAGATTAATAAGTGGGACGGACGAAAATAGCAAATGAGACTAATAAGGTGAAATGAAGGGAGTATATTAAATGGAAGTTGGGCGTTTGGCCCATTTGTATTCAGATTCACATTATTTTATGTAGTTCATATTATATTGCTTAAATAAAATATTAGCATAAGACTTAAATATGTAGCCATTGTTGGGAACCCTGTTTAGTTTAGTTTTGATGATGTTATTAGAAACCACACTTAGTTATAGGACTTAGTTATAGGATTGATAGGAACAGACTGATCTCTGTGTTTGGATCAGTCAAGCTTAACTCGGACAGGTTGCTCCATGTAAAGATCAAGGTTGGTAGTGCAACCTTGTACCTAGTTAGATCAATCTGTCAACCTGTTCCTTACTCAACCTGCTCGTGTAACCTGCATAGGCCAACCTGCATGAGGCCAACCTGCATGCTGAGGCCAACCTCCTGAGAGGAACCTGCATGCTGAGGAACCTGCTGAGGCCAACCTCCTGAGAGGAACCTGCATGTTGTGGAACCTGCATGCTGAGGCCAACCTCCTGAGAGGAACCTGCATGCTGAGGAACCTGCTGAGGCCAACCTGCATGTCGTGGAACCTGCATGTTGTGGAACCTGCCTGCTGAGGCCAACCTGCATGCTGAGGCCAACCTCCTGAGAGGAACCTGCATGTTGTGGAACCTGCATGCTGAGGCCAACCTCCTGAGAGGAACCTGCATGCTGAGGAACCTGTATGCTGAGGAACCTGCATAGGCCAACCTGCTGAAGCCAATATGCTTAGTCAAGCTGCTGTGAGTCAAGCTGCTATTAGTCAACAGCTTCTCAAGGTGAAGATTCTAATACAAAGATCAAGCTTGAAGACCACAGAAAACAAAGACAACTTGAGGTACAAAAGGTCGACCTTCCCAGTCCGACCTAAGCTGTGCCTTGCCAACCTCGATGGTTCAAGCTGTACAGCAAACCTCAACGGCTAGAAGTCCAGTCAGCAGTACGGTTCTGACACCTCTGCAACTCCAACAGCTATAATTCAAATTGGAGTCATATAAATACTTCAAATCATCCCAAAATCGGCGTGTGGAAAAAAGGGAAAAATAGACGGGGAAGAGAGAAAAATAGAGAGAGGAAACCAGAGTTTCAAAGCCAAATCTATCCAGAAATCTTTACGCTTCAAAGCCAAACTCAACACTCGAATCCAAGCCATTTCCCAAGTGTTGAGACCTTCAAGATTTCAGATTCTGGAACCTCACAGAATACTCTCCACAAGCTTACTACATATCCGTCCAAGTAAAGAAGAATCTGTTAGTTTAGCTGCAAGGTTGAATGTAAGAATGTATGAAAGGTTGTAAGGGTCACGACCCAGAACTCGTGCTCGGCTCAAGTCTAAAGATTGACGAAGGTTGAGGCTGGTACTCAGCCAGTATAAATAAGAGAGAAGTAAGGAATTTCAGATACGACGGTATCTGACGTGGATGTAGGGACGTTTCCCGAACCACGCTAAATCGACTGTCTCAATCTCTCTCTCTCTATCTTTTATTAACAGTCGACCTTACAATGTTCAACTAACCTTCATTACATTGCACTTCATTGATATAATCAACCTGCACAAATATTCAGACCAAAGAAAGAATTTTCTAAGAGGTAGCCAACTTGTCCACCAAACTTCCGCACACTGTTCGGTTTAGCAAGCTCACCAGTTTACTGACTGAGCTGGATAAACCGAGCTGCACTGATAAGCTGAGCTGACAACTCAGTAAGATCGATTTTGTTTTTAAAGTCAAAACTGTTGGCGAATTGGTGTATTCCCCCCCCCCCCCCCATACACCAATAACTACTTATCGGGACCTACAGCCATTAATTTTCGAATATTTTATATACACACAACATACACTTATATAGGATGACCTAATTCTTATCTACCTCTTCAATACATGCTGAAGGCTAGAGATATATTTTGACCCAAAGCAAATATGAAACTAATGAGAGTTGAATGTACTCTCCCCGTACTCAATATATGTGTGAAAATTTCCTTTTTGAAATGTCCGATCCTTCAAATATGTGTTATTAATTAAAATAGAAAATGTTCTTACTCAAATGCAGAATCTGTATCAAATTTGTGTTTAAACTTATACCGGTCAAAATTACACTGAGCGGAGGGAGTATTATTGACAAATCAAAACTGTCATGCATTACTCACATCCGAATTGAAATCTATATTAGTGATATTATAGTTTTCTTGATGTTTGAATAGTATGATCGAGTAGTAGTAGTACTAGTAAGCAACAAGGGTGTGCTTGATTAAGCCATGCCGATTGTCGAGCCAAGGAAATTGATATTATTATTATTATTATTATTATTATTATTATTATTATTATTATAAAGCATGAAATTATTGTATTTTAGGAGTCGTAGTACGAAATGCCATGTCACCACCAAACTAAATTGTAAAAGTAACATTCAGGGCGCGTCGGGGTTCTCAGACCGACACCATGGACTTTTTTGATGCTGTTAGCGCCCCTCGCTATGTTTTGGCGCATGTTCGGATGGATCAACTGGGCTATCCGAACTTCAGGTTCCCATATAGTTAGTAATATGTTCTGTTATTTTTGGTACTTCACCATTTTGATAGGTCTCCTTCTTAGTTTTCTGATATGGTCACTTTTGAGCCATGATCATTGTATTGGTTCTTTTACTATCTCTCCTGTCAATTGTCGAGATTTGGATCGGCTGTTGATCCAAATCCAACCTATTTTGTTTTTTCGGTTTATGTTGGGGGTATATAACACTCAATTTTAGTGTTATCTCCATCAGAAGCTGTCACGCCCCGATTCCTGTGAACCAGGGTGTGACGGGGGTTGGATTATAGAAGCGGGAAAGAAATGGGATAATATTAATTTATGACCATTTTACGAGTATCTTAAAACGTAAAATGAGATTATAAACAAAATGGTGGGGTAAACCAGCATCAAGTCGCCAAGTGGAGTCGACCATCTACTACGACACATTGGAATTACCAATAGTGAGTAGGAAATCGAGCGTCCAAGTGGAACCATTGGATGACACTCTCCACCCTGCATAAAGTGAAAGATGGGGTAAACCGGCTTTCAGTAAACTAGAGGAGTCGACATCCACTTCGAAAAATGGGATAACCATAATTGAGTGGGAATTCGAGCTTCCAAAAGGAACTGATATATGACACTCTCCATCCAACAATAAGTAAAATGGGAAGAGAGAAATAAGTTTAGGAAACAAAGAAACCATATTATATAACTAGAGGGTTGGAAGATGACGCCCTCGACTTATTTATTATTACCAAACTAGTAGTCTTGTTATCAGAGTTATGAGCAAAATAACATAGCGGAAACTTTATAAGGCCCTGCAACAACCCCAGCCTCAGCCTTGCTGCGCATCACCTGCTTCCAGACCTGAAAACATTTGAAAAAGTTTTGGGTTGAGTACTTGATGTACTCAGTGGTCATGCCCCATTGGCAAGCATTTTGAAAACTGGCAATTTATCCATACATGATATATCAAGAGGCTTGCAGAAAATAACTCTTGAAAATACAAATATCATTTTGGGGTATGTGATGTTCATTCTTGGACTCAACCAAGGCTACAAATCACCTTTGGTTCATCTAGACCGGGTTCAGGGTCGAAACCCTAAATAATCCCAGTACTTGCAGAAAACCCGAGTCGAGACTCAAGGAATTCGCCATTAGTTAACATACGACGTGATCAAGGCATCGTATGTAACCGGGGTGCGCACAATTCAAAGTTAGTATATCTGATACTAACAATGAATCTCGATCGATCCATAGAGTCATTTCTTGGAACATACACACAAAACATTTTTATGGATAATTGCATTTTATAACATAAAATTTAAACAGCATTTAAAACAATGCCAAAATATTTTAAACCCACCTGTAACTTGGAGCAACCTCAAAACCAACTCTAAATTGATAGGCTATATTTCTTCTACTGTACTTAGAGAAACGGAAATAGGAATCTCAGAATATTTAAAACTACCCCTTTAAAAAATCATTATGTAAAAATTACCCTTTTAAATGAAGTAATGTAAAAACTACCCTTTCAATTATTTTAATGTGTTATGGGTCCCACATTTTATGTTTAAAAACTACCACCACAATTCAATTATGGGTGAATGATGAATGTGAGAGGTGACGCCTCACACAATTTGACTGCTTTTTTGGTATAAATAATTCATCTCTGATATCACAGACGAAACAGTATTGGTGTCCTATGCCAACCACACCGAAAACTGAATATATACAACAGCTCATACAACGCAAAATTGCAAATAGAATTCAGAAAAAAAAAAGACCAATTCACCAAAAAAATTGTTCTGAGAAGAAGTAAACAAAGCTGAGCTGAGGAAGAGGAAGAGGAAGAGGAAGAGGAAGAAGAGGAAGAGGAAGAGGAAGATGAAGTAAACCACCTTGCTTCATCGCGTTTCTGAATTATCCAACAATATAGGTAATCGTTTAATATCGAATTTATATGTTTAGCAAGTAGATTATGTATTTATTTTGGAATTTAATTGAATTTTCTTAACATGTCGTATTTATGAAAATGAAATTATATGTTTAGGAATCAGTATATAGATTTATTTTGAAAATTAATTGATAATTATTTTGATTTATTAATTGATTTATTTTGAAAATTAATTCCCTTATGTGATTTAATTCGAAATTATTAGAAATTTGTAGTGTTTGTAACTTTAAAATTTATATTTAGGTTGATGAAAACAAAAGAAAATTTTGGGCATAGCCGGCCGGTCAATCGGACGCCGGAAAACCGCCGTCCGGTCACGTATTCCGGTCGCCGGAGAAATCACTTTTCCGGCAACGGGATGGACCGGCCGGCTATGCCCAAAAATTTCTCTTTTTTTTCTAAGTATGGATAATTAATCACATGTATTTTTTTAATTTTATTATTTCGTTTATTAATTTTTGTTTGAAATTAATTGATTATTATTTTATTTAAATTAATTCCCTTATGTGATTTAATTCGAAATTATTAGAAATTTGTAGTGTTTGTAACTTTAAAATTTATATTTAGGATGAGAAAAAAAAAAAAATTAGGCATAGCCGGCCGGTCAATCGGACGCCGGGAAACCGCCGTCCGGTCACATATTCCGTTCGCCGGAACAATCACTTTTCCGGCCACGAGATGGACCGGCCAGCTATGCCCAAAAATTTCTCTTTTTTTTTTTAGTATGGTTAATTAATCACATGTATTTTGTAATTTTATTATTTCGTTTATTAATTTTTGTTTGAAATTAATTGATTATTATTTTGTTTAAATTAATTCCCTTATGTGATTTAATTCGAAGTTATTAGAAATTTGTAGTGTTTGTAACTTTAAAATTTATATTTAGGTTGACAAAAAAATAAGAAATTTTTTGGCATAGCCGGCCGGTCAATCTGACACCGGGAAACCGCCGTCCGGTCACGTATTCCGGTCGCCGGAAAAATCACTTTTCCGGCCACGGGATGGACCGGCCGGATATGCCCAAAAATTTCTCTTTTTTTTTAAGTATGGATAATTAATCACATGTATTTTTTAATTTTATTATTTGGTTTATTAATTTTTGTTTGAAATTAATTGATTATTATTTTGTTTAAATTAATTCCCTTATGTGATGGATTAAATCAGTATATACTTGTGATGTTCCTAACGAAAATAGTATATATTTATGTGTTTAATTTATTGATGTTATATTTATTTGTAATTTTTATTAATTAAGTTGTAATTATTTGACTACAGATGGCTGAGATCTACGTGAATGTTAAATACAAGGGTATCTGGGATGATTCTAGTTATCAAGGCGGTGATGAGGTCAATATCCCATTATCAGTATCTTATGGGATAACAATTTACAACTTGAGATACCTCATATCTCATTATTGCAACTCGGCGGGCTCCGATTTCGATCTTTTTTATATAAGGAAGAGCAACCGCAGACGTAATGCGATTTCACGTTTGACGAGTGACGATACATTATAAGAATTATGCAATGGTTTTATACCAATAATATTCGTGAAGACGAAAGACGGAGCATCCTCTTCACATGCCGGGGCATCATCTTCATACGTCGAGACATCCTCTCCATATGTCCCTACCTTCGATCAGTCGCAGGCGTACGGTGGGTCAAATGATTTTTTCAGCCAGGGCACTGACGATTGGCGGGCATACTTGGATGAAGTCAGGAGGGTTGTTGCTTCTAGCAACTGGGTAGGGGACGAGTATCTCGGCCAAAGCAACAACGTCCCGGAAATAGGTAACATTCCAGACCTCAATGAAAAGGTCGAGCACGACGAAGAGCAAATACATGACGAAGATTACGTCCCGGAACCTGAACAGGATTCGGAGACCTCGGAGAGCGAGGGCGAGACCAATCTATACCATGATGGTAGGCAGCTGAACAGGGCTTTATTCGCGGAGTGGACCGCTTGGATACAGGAGGAAGGGGGTATGCAGAAACTCCTTGGGATGATGTTCCCAAATCCTGGTCAGGGTGAAGAGGAGTATGATTCGGACACGGATCACATGAGTAATTGGCTTGTCCCGATAGTCCCTGCCCGGCCCCGTGATTCACTAGTGTATCACGATGATCTCTTGAATGTTGATGAGCTGTCGAGGACCTCAGTTTTCTTCTCCAAGGATGAAATCTGGATCGCAGTGGGTTTATGGCATTTGAACAGGAGGAAAGAATACTATGTCGCTAAATCAGATAAGACAAGAATGGTCATGGTATGCAAATTATCCGGAGATTGCCCCTTCAGACTTTATCTCACTAGCGAAGGCGGGCCTTGGACTATTAACATATTTGACGAGGAGCACACATGCGATGAGGTAGGTCTAACAGATACCACTCATGTGAGGAAGATCCACGGGTTGGTGATCGGTTCAATTTTTGCGAAAAGATTACTCCGTGATGCGGAAATAATAAAGCCCCGTATTATTCACAACGAGCTCAAATCCGAGTTCAGCATCGATGCCAACTATGATTGTGCTTGAAGGGACGGAATGCCGCCATCGAGATGGTATACGGCAAACACAAGGATTCCTTCAACGATCTGCTCAGTTACCTTTACATGTTGAGGCTCACTAATACGGAGACGATCACCCAGCACGAGATTAGCCAGGATGGCCGGTTCAAACAAGTCTTCGTTGCTCTAGGCGCTACGCGTTTTGCTTGGCGAAATGGATATATCCGCCTAGTCATTGTTGTTGATGGCACGCATCTCAAGGGGAAGGCCCACGGGTTAAAGTTTGTAGTTGTGGCGAAGGATGCGAACGAGCAACTATTCCCACTGGCGTACGGAATAGGGCCGACTGAGGATAACGAATCGTGGACTTAGTTCATGGCATGCCTCCGAGAAGCATATGGTCCATGTCCGGGTACATTGTTCGTCTCCGATCAGCACGCGTCTATCATACATGATGTCCGAGAGATCTTTCCCGCAGCTAAGCATGGGTTCTGTTACTTCCATCTTGCCAAAAATCTCGTCTGCTACGGCAAAAATGTAGGCATCCAGCTCCAACATGCCGCGTATACGTACGACGATCATGATTTCCAGACCTACCTTCAGGGGATCCGGCGCACTAGCAGGGTCGCTTACAGCAGGTTGATAGATGTTGGAGTAACAAGGTGGTCCCGATCGCAGTGCGAGGCAAGATGATTCAGCAACATGACGTCCAACGCAGCATAATCTTTTAACAATAGCCTCCTATGGGCGAGACGTCTGCCGGTTGTCACTTGTCTAGATGCTGTAAGGCTCATCATTGAAGAATGGTTCAATGAGCGACGCGAAAAGTACAAGAATGATACTCACCCGATCACAGAAGAGGCTCGGAGAAAAATGGCAGTGTAATTGGAATACGCAAACACCTACAAGGCCACAAGGATTGCCAATACTCTTCACTATAAAGTGAAGACGTCTAACCGGGAAGTGATGGTTGACCTGCAGCAACACGTGTGTCAATGCAGGCGGTGGGAGTTTGATTGTCTCCCCTGTGCTCACGCGATGGCAACAATCAAGTAATGAAATTCACTTTGTATTATTTTAATGCACTATATATCAGTACAGAATTAATATTTTAACCCTTTTTTTTTTACTAATTGCAGGAAGAATAGAGAGAACGTGGTGGATTATGTCTCGATATTCTATAGACGAGCCTCGTACGAGGCTTGTTTCAGCGTCCCAATTCGAAGTGTACCGAAAAAACATCTGTGGATAGTGCCGCGGTCCATCAAGGACGTTGACGTCCAACCACCAATCCCGAGACGTCTACCTGGGAGGCCAAAAGAAAGAAGAATCAGAGGCAGACTTGAACGAGGCGGCCGTCGAGGTCGTAGACCTCGTAGATGTCTGCACTGCGACGCTCCTGATCATACCGGCCCTAACTGCCCAAATATATCTGATTAGCATATATCAATAATTTAGTTTAAATGGTTTTTTTTTGTGCAATCTTTAGTGTTTACTTTTCCCGAATTTTAAATTAAATTAATCAAGTCAAAGCCTATCTCATCAAATCAAATTAAATTAAATTAAATTAAATTAAATTAAATTAAATTAAATTAAATTAAATTAAATTAAATTAAATTAAATTAAATTAAATTAAATTACCAAAATTAATTACATTATATTAGATGAAATTAACGGCTAATATAGTTTCTTTTTTTAAATTACAATAAATTAAATCGGATCAAATTAAATTAAATCAAATTAATTTAATTTAATCAAATTAAATTAAATTAGATGAAATTCACGGCTACTATAGTTTATTGTCTTACATTACATTAAATCAAATGAAATAAAATTAAATTACATCGAATCAAATTGAATCAAATCAAATTAAATTAAATTAAATTAGTAATTCGCGGGTAATATATTAAATTAGATTCATTTTTACATTAATTCAAATCAAATTAAATTAAACTAAATTAAATTAATATACCAATTCATTATATTAAGACGAATGTACGATGTTAATAAAATGCTTCAATTAGTATATATTGTCCAAAATAAATGAATATTCACATTCACAAGAAAACCCAACTGAATTAAACTGTAATTCGAAAAAGAACTCAATTCATATCGTACCAAAGAATTTAGATTACAACTACGTGCGGTGACTGAAGATCCTGCATGCAACAATCTTTCTATACAAGGCTAACATATCGTCCACATTAGTTACATCAGGGCATCCACTAATCCAGCGCTCGATATTCATTATGGCGATTGGACCGTTGTTGTTTTCCAGACAACTTGTAATGACTTGATCCCTCGGAGCAAATTCAAACGCAAAGTACTGTGCCTTATCCCGCCAACCATGAATATTCCTGGCCCAATAAAGCCCACCAACTAACCAATGTGGCAAAAAGAATATCAAAGGCTCCAATTCGTGCAGAACATTTCCCTGCTCTTGGGCGTTGAGATCCCAATACCCCGGATCCATAACAATGACTTTTTTCTGATCCGGGAGGACAAAACAAACAACATATCGGTTGCCACGTTCAATAACCCATGGAATGACAATCTACATAGTGATGGAAACAACGTAATTAATATAAGTTGACATATTTTAAGTATTTAATAACCACATGAAAACTAAATTAACTCATAATGAAATATCCGGAGATTTACTTCTACGACTTACCGATCTTGCAGACCACCAGTTAGGAGAATCAATTCCTCTGTACGTACCCAATACTAATCCAATCAATTGAGGGTTCGGTTTCCAGTGGGTTCGCATGTAATTCGCAATGTGAAGACCATGATGGGGGTTACTCATCTCTTCAGCGGAAGTACCAAAGACCTCTCGTGCCTCTGCAAACAAGGTCTGCCAGTCCGCTTTAAGATCCAACTACATTCATAAACAATGATTACATATTAGTATAAATAATCAGCGAAAGTAGAGAGGCAGTTAAATATATCAAATGAAATATAAAATTCAAAATATTACGATAACGAATGTAGGGCATATGACCAATCCTCCATCCCGCCATTGATGATAAACATCGGTCCCACTTTTAATTTTCTGGCGCAAGGTCATTAGGGCAAGGTCGAAAGTCTGCGCAGTGAACACATAAGTGTTAGAACCACTAGTGCGACAATTAAATCAAAATTTAATTGAATAATTCAATTAAGGCTCAATTTTGCGTACGAAGATATCTCACTGCCCCTTCTTGTCTAACATCTGAGCGAAATGTGCAACAGTCCAATCTTCTGATGCTTCAGGAATGCTGACTTTTTTTCCTATTGTCTGGTCAGCAAGAAATGCCTTCCAATCATTCACCACGTCCTGAGGGCGCATAGCCGACATTGTGGGCGGCAAATATGTACTTCTACTCCCTGAAGCGCCTGAAGCACCACTCCTCCTTTGCTTTGACTTTTTAGGGGGGGCTTTCTTCCTCTCTGATCCACTAGTCCTCGATGTAGTAGACTACATGAGATGTGAGGAAATTTTAATATACTAATACGGTAATCCAAAGTATACGATGTTAGAGTATAATTTAGCAATAGATATAGATTGCAATGAAATCAGATATTCACATCAATTTTGAAAAAAATACCTGCCCAAGCTCCACCGACGAAGCACGTCTCGGCTGTTCACGAATCGTAATGTTCGGGTGAGTGGCAGTCGAGGATGTCGGGATTGGAGTCAAAAAAATAGGCGTGCTGGACCAGAACTCCGGCATAGAGTTCCTCGGCGGTTCATGTGTATCTTCGGGAATCGGTACATAACCCTGACCGAACGGCGGAATGAAGGTGGAAAGGGGCCCGCTGGTAGTCATCGGCAAGAATGGAGTGTCTTGTACGATAAATGAATATTCGAATAAGCATGCACGAAACACGAAATTCAATGAAACTAAATGTGTAAGAAAGACGACACTCTAATTTATTATACCTGCTCAAAAACTGAAGTGAATGCCGAATGGTCTACAGTGCTCGGGTTCTCGCCAATGTAGGGGTCAGTGAAGGCACCCGTGTAGAGAGGGAGAGAGGTGTCTGCTCGAGCAGCTACAGACTCGAGGGGCTCGGTCGCTTCAGGGCTCGTCGAAATAGCAGTGGCTGCATAATCCGATGCCCGTGGTGAGAAAACGTTGAGGGGCGGGCTCGAACGTCGGGGCACGTGAACTGGAATGGACATAGAGGAAGTCCCGCAGCTCACGATGTCAATGCCCTTCGTGATTCCCTTACCGAGCCACTTCTTTACCTTCGTCAAGAGGTTTTTTTCCCTTCCCTCGTACTCTTGCCTCATTGTCTGCATAATGCGCTCGTTTTCGCGACGAGTGACGTCCTCTACAATACTGACAAAGTCCTCCCGAAGAGAATGCTCCTGTCCACCACTCCTGCTTTGAGAACCATGTTCCTGCCGGGATGAAGATGTACCTTTCTCAGCTAGATTCCAAGCAAATTTCGTGGACCGGGAACTCCGTCTACGTTGACTTCCCTCGTAGGAATCTACAACGGCATGCTGGGACCCGGGATCAGCTCGATGTATACGAGGGTGTTCGTCCACAATGTACGAAGTCTTCGGCACGTGAAACTTCACCAGTAAGGCCCCCGGTTCATGTACCGATTGGTAGTAACTTTCTTCAATCTCCTGATCTTCTGGCTCGATCCTAGTAATACCTCCTTCTGGATCATCGAACGGCGCGTACAGCTCTGCCTCGGACACGCCGGTGAAAGTATTGTGGAATCTCCATCTGAGACACCTCGGGACGTCTGTCGTGGAAGCCCTCTCCGCAAATTGCTCACCGAACCCTGGCATCACCTCGTAAGCCCAGATCATAAGTGCCCATACCGGCCCATAAATGTGATACTTCCTAGACCTCGCCTGAAACGTCCTCAAGTAGTATTGTAAGGTCTTGTAGGAGTACGCACCCCAAGGAAAAGAATTGAACTCATCAGTGTCGTCGATCAACTCCCACAACCACTGGTGGGGTGGAGCCTCCCCGTCATGACCGAGGATAAAACAATTGGCCATCAATAAGTTTGCCAACTTCAATCGAAGTTGCCCGTCTGGATCATTCTCAGACGTGAGTGTTCCCAACTGGGAGTGCAACAGTGCCGCCTTCTGACCATGGCCGCCACAGACGTCTTGAAAAAAAACGGGATGCCCTTGGCTCCCTCTGAATCCTGGGATCAAAATCAGTAGGGCCAAATCTCAACCCCGTGATCAGAGCGTGGTCGTGAACGGTGTACTCTACGTACTGGTCCCTAATGTGGAACCAAATTCCCACCTCCGTCACGACAGCTCGAGATAACACGGAGTGGAGCAGGGGTTTACTGTTCTGCCCCGGCTCCCAATCGAGCAAATGTCCGAAAGGTCCCAACTGAAACTCATCGACCAATTCACCACCTCGATATGTCTGGCTCAGTGCCAACTTTATATCTTCCAAGATTTTAACCCTATAATAGTTGCCGACATCAAATCTCCGGTTGATCAAACTGCTTCTACGGTACCATGGCGCCGGAGAATCCTGTAAAAAAAAAAATTAACCAACTGATTATTTACATAATTAATTAATTTAAATAAATTAATAATCAATTATTTTCAAAAAAAAATTAATTAACGACTTAATAAAATTACAAAAAACATGTGATTAATTATACATACTAAGAAAAATAGAGAAATTTTCGGGCATAGCCGGCCGGTCATTCGGATAGCCGGAAAAGTGCTTTTTCCGCCGACCGGAATATACGACCGGACGGCGGTTTTCCGGCGTCCGATTGACCGGCCGACTATGCCCAAAAAAAAAAAAAAATTTCTCAACCTAAATATAAATTTTAACATTACAAACACTACACATTTCTAATAAATTTGAATTAAATCACAAAAGAAAAATTAATTTAAATAAAATAATAATCAATTATTTTCAAAAAAAATTAATTAACGACTTAATAAAATTACAAAAAAACATGTGATTAATTATACATACTAAGAAAAAATAGGGAAATTTTCGGGCATAGCCGGCCGGTCATTCGGATAGCCGGAAAAGTGCTTTTTTCCGGCGACCGGAATATACGACCGGACAGCGGTTTTCCGGCGTCCGATTGACCGGCCGACTATGCCCAAAATTTTCTTTTTTTTTCTCAACCTAAATATAAATTTTAACATTACAAACACTACACATTTCTAATAAATTCGAATTAAATCACAAAAGGGAATTAATTTAAATAAAATAATAATCAATTATTTTCAAAAAAAATTAATTAACGACTTAATAAAATTACAAAAAACATGTGATTAATTATACATACTAAGAAAAAATAGGGAAATTTTCGGGCATAGTCGGCCGGTCATTCGGATAGCCGGAAAAGTGCTTTTTCCGGCGACCGGAATATACGACCGGACGGCGGTTTTCCGGCGTCCGATTGACCGGCCGACTATGCCCAAAATTTATTTTTTTTTCTCAACCTAAATATAAATTTTAACATTACAAACACTACACATTTCTAATAAATTTGAATTAAATCACAAAAGGGAATTAATTTAAACAAAATAATAATCAATTATTTTCAAAAAAAAATTAATTAACGACTTAATAAAATTTCAAAAAACATGTGATTAATTATACATACTAAGAAAAAATAGGGAAATTTCCAGGCATAGCCGGCCGGTCATTCGGATTGCCTGAAAAGTGATTTTTCCGGCGACCGGAATATACGATCGGACGGCGGTTTTCCGGCGTCCGATTGACCGGTTGGCTATTCCCAAAATGTTCTTTTTTTTTCCTCAATCTAAATATAAATTTTAATATTACAAACACTATAAATTTCTAATAAATTCGAATTAAATCACATAAGGGAATTAATTTAAACAAAATAATAATCAATTAATTTCTAACAAAAATCAATAAACGAATTAATTTCTAATTAAATCATAACAAATAAAAGAATTTAAATTAATAACAAAAAATTAATACTACATTCGTCGGAAAACATACCGATATTCGTCGTGGTATTACTTCGACGGAGATTCCCGATTCGTTTTCCGGCAAGACAAAGTGGTCGTTTTCGATTACGTATTGTGACCTCATCCTTGTGTGCAATGAAGTTTCGGTGGGAGGGTGGTTGCCGCAATTGGTAGAAAAAATTATGGTATGGAGGAGAGAGTGTTGAGTAGATAGTGAAGATTAATTTTTTTTTTTTTTTTTCACCTTCGTAATATGGAGTGTTGAGGGTGATGGGGTGATGAGTATGTAGGGTTTAGTGTTGAGTCGGGTGGGGTGTTTATATGGAGGATGGAGAGGGAGAGTAGAATATTTTACAAAAGGAAAAAAACAAAAAAATAAATAAATAAATTCATAAAATTAAAACCCCACAACCGGAGCACCCCATTTCAACGACAATTTTATTAAATTTTGCAAAGTCCAACACGCACTTTCACAACCCTTGTCTCGACTCTGCAGCATGTGTGTTTGATTGTGGGTCCCGCCCAATTATTTAATTCCAAAATGGCAGTTTTTACATTAGTGTATTTTTTAGAGTAATTCTTACAATATATCTTTTAATGGGGTAGAAAAACCGGAGCGCCCGATAGGAATTTGAATACTTAATTTGCGATATGAAAAACAAATAGGGAATCGGCTAATATTTATAGAAGACATCCTACCTGCTTAGTCAGTAAGTATAGCTTCCATTAGTCATAGGGTATAGAATCACTTAGTCATAGGACTAGATATGATGCACGTGGAAAGGAAAAGTGTCGAGTAAGTACATACGTGCATGACTATTAAACACCAATCATAAGATTAATGCATGAAATTATATATATCCACACGTCTACTATAATAATGGATATATACTAGTTTTGTCTTTTAATATATAATCATATAATATATATTATATTTAATAACATTTTGCATGTACTTGATTATACACACACCTACGTGATATCTAGTATACAAGCTTTTCCTCAATAGATAATCATGGCTTCATAGTAACAAATATTTATAAGTTATATACGTAATTAATATATATATATATATATGTATATATATATATACTTCTTCTTTTTTTAATTAACTAAATTCTACTTTGAAAAAAATTCAGGATATTACATCCCTCCCTCCTTATAAAAAATTTCGTCCTCAAAATTTACGTACCTTGATATTGAAGTTCAAGAAACTTTTTTTTTTTTTTTGGTCTTATTTTCTAGTTCTCATGTTTCTTATTCTTACTCACGGTGATTCCATAGAGCCTTTACTGGAGTCTTGGGCTAAGACTACTTCATAATTAATTACATGCCGTGCATTCTAATTTGTGACATATGGAAGACATTATTGCACGTCTCTAATACTAGGCAGTAAAGCAAACTCATTTGCTACATGGCCTCTTCTATATCGAGGATCTCAAAGGGTCCTACATACCTAGGGCGAAGTTTGCCCCGTTTGTCAAAACGTATCACTCCCTTGATAGGAGAAAATTTGAGGAAAAACGATCCCCAATTCTAAATTTTAAATTTGATCGGCCTTTTTTCAGCATAGGATTTTTGTCTATCTTTGGCTTCTTTAATTCTCTGTTTGATGAGATCAACTTTCTCAATCATCTGTTGTACTAGTTATGGGCTTAACAATTTGCACTCGCCCACTTTATCCCAATAAAGTGGCGACCTGCCCTTGCGACCATAAAGAGTCTCGTAAGGTGGCATCCCAATTGTAGCTTGAAAGCTCGCTATTATTTTAATCAAATACAACTAGAGGCAAAAATTCCTCCTAATTTCCTCCATGGTCTACAACAATTTTGTTTTCTTACCATCCTAGCAAACTTCATGGTCGAGAGTATTGGTATTTTATTTCTCATATCCTTTCCTCGGAAGTCAATCAATTACCGTTCTTTATTTGGAAAACAACCTTTCTTTCCTCACAGTTTATTGTTGCAGTATTTCTTCCTAACCAATCCATTCCTAAGATGATATTGAAACCTATTGTGTCGATAATAAATAGATTTGCTTTAAAAATAAATCCTCAATCTTGAGATTTTAGTTCTAATAGTTTCGCTAGAGATTATGGCTCTTATACACGGATCATCCTTGCCAACTATATAGATAACAACAAATCTACATATAATAACGCCTCATCAATTGTTCACATTCTTGATCGAGGTTTATGTCCTCTAGTTCATCCTCGTCGGACGATATGTTTATTACTATTGGCACTTCTACTGGCCGTATCGGCACTAGTGCTATCACTGGTGAACTCCTAAGTGCAAGGGAATCTACATGAGTTTCCTTAATGTTTTGTCTCTCTCTCTCTCTCCCTCTCATAACATTAGATCTAGGTGGTGGCCACATACTGCAAGGATTTTCTATATGAATATCTAAACTTAAATCATAATAAAGTTTTAAATAAATGCTTAACTTATAAATACCACTTCTGGGTTTAAGCAAGTCTACTTAAACCGTAGTCTTCTTTAAGGGTTCTTGTTTACTAGGCCAAATAGGATTCTTATTTTCCTAGTGACCATATCATAGATCCTCAACTTTAACTGGATAATTGTACCTTCAGAGTTATACTGGTGCTACTGATAAAATAACATAATATTCAAATAGCATTTGAATCATATACATGACTAAGCATGTTTTCTCATTTTTCTAGGAACAAAGTTCCACATACTTTCATAATACTTGAAAAATCAAGTCATGGAAACTCAGGGAGTTTTATCATATCTGGTGTTTCATAAAACACAATCATTCTTTAGAAAATGCTTGACAAATAATAAACATGCAGTTTCATGCAACTGGTTTCATATAATATGCATAATTAAATGTACCTTAGCTGGAGCAGATGATGGCAAGCTGAGGGGTGATTGTTGCTTAACTAACATAGCTAGAATTAATATTCTAGACCAGACATAGATAGACTAAGGTCTCAGAGTCTTCCGCTCTGATACCACCTTGTCACGCCCCGATTCCTGTGAACCAGGGTGTGACGGGGGTTGGATTATAGAAGCGGGAAAGAAATGGGATAATATTAATTTATGACCATTTTACGAGTATCTTAAAACGTAAAATGAGATTATAAACAAAATGGTGGGGTAAACCAGCATCAAGTCGCCAAGTGGAGTCGACCATCTACTACGACAAATTGGAATTACCAATAGTGAGTAGGAAATCGAGCGTCCAAGTGGAACCATTGGATGACACTCTCCACCCTGCATAAAGTGAAAGATGGGGAAACCGGCTTTCAGTAAACTAGAGGAGTCGACATCCACTTCGAAAAATGGGATAACCATAATTTAGTGGGAATTCGAGCTTCCAAAAGGAACTGATATATGGCACTCTCCATCCAACAATAAGTAAAATGGGAAGAGAGAAATAAGTTTAGGAAACAAAGAAACCATATTATATAACTAGAGGGTTGGAAGATGACGCCCTCGACTTATTTATTATTACCAAACTAGTAGTCTTGTTATCAGAGTTATGAGCAAAATAACATAGCGGAAACTGTATAAGGCCCTGCAACAACCCCAGCCTCAGCCTTGCTGCGCATCACCTGCTTCTAGACCTAAAAACATTTGAAAAAGTTTTGGGCTGAGTACTTGATGTACTCAGTGGTCATGCCCCTTTGGCAAGCATTTTAAAAACTGGCAATTTATCCATACATGATATATCAAGAGGCTTGCAGAAAACAACTCTTGAAAATACAAATATCATTTTGGGGTATGTGATGTTCATTCTTGGACTCAACCAAGGCTACAAATCACCTTTGGTTCATCTAGACCGGGTTCAGGGTCGAAACCCTAAATAATCCCAGTACTTGCAGAAAACCCGAGTCGAGACTCAAGGAATTCGCCATTAGTTAACATACGACGTGATTAAGGCATCGTATGTAACCGGGGTGCGCACAATTCAAAGTTAGTATATCTGATACTAACAATGAATCTCGATCGATCCATAGAGTCATTTCTTGGAACATACACACAAAACATTTTTATGGATAATTACATTTTATAACATAAAATTTAAACAGCATTTAAAACAATGTCAAAATATTTTAGACCCACCTGTAACTTGGAGCAACCTCAAGACCAACTCTAAATTGATAGGCTATATTTCTTCTACTGTACTTAGAGAAACGGAAATAGGAATTTGAATACTTAATTTGCGATATGAAAAACAAATAGGGAATCGGCTAATATTTATAGAAGGCATCCTACCTGCTTAGTCAGTAAGTATAGCTTCCATTAGTCATAGGGTATAGATTCACTTAGTCATAGGCCTGGATATGATGCACGTGGAAAGGAAAAGTGTCGAGTAAGTACATACGTGCATGACTATTCAACACCAATCATAAGATTAATGCATGAAATTATATATATCCACACGTCTACTATAATAATGGATATATACTAGTTTTGTCTTTTAATATATAATCATATAATATATATTATATTTGATAACATTTTGCATGTACTTGATTATACACACACCTACGTGATATATTTAGTATACAAGCTTTTCCTCAATAGATAAGCATGGCTTCATAGTAACAAATATTTATAAGTTATATACGTAATTAATATATATATATATATATATATGTATATATATATATATACTTCTTCTTTTTTTAATTAACTAAATTCTACTTTGAAAAAAATTCAGGATATTACAGAAGTTGTATGATCAGTGGCGAAGCCAGAATTTTCGTCCAGTGGGATTCAAATTTTTATAGTCTAAAATAAAATATTATATATTACTTTCTCCGGCTCAGAGATATTGAACTCTTTCTTATTGATATGTGAGATATAAAATAATAAAAGGGGTCAATATCTCTGAGACAGAGGAAATATAATTTAAAGAAAATAAAAAAATAATTGAAAATACGTTGACAAAATACCTTTTGCTCTTGTTTGAACACTAGAAATTTTACATTTTAATAAAAATGAAAGGAAAAAAAAATTACAAATGACCTGAGCCCTTTAGAATTATAAAAATATGAATGAAAATTTTAAATATTTATTTAAAAATAAAAGGAACATTAATATATTATTGAAAAAAAATGAGAAATAAAAAAATATGGGTGGGTTATTACTTATTAGTAAAGGAAATGGGAAAAAAAGAAGAAGAAGGAAATATCACTAAAAGGGAAAGAAAAAGAAGGGAAAGAAAAAGAGAAGAAAAAAAGAAAAAAAAAAAAAAAGGGAAAAAAACGAAAAAGAGAAAAATAGAAAGAAAAAAAACGAAAAAAAAAAGGAGAAAAAAAGGGGAAAAAAACACAATGGGGTTCAGACGAATCAAACCCCGGATCATGATGGATAGAAATTATTAGACTTAACCTTGCGCCAACTAGGCTGAAGAATCTACTTATTCATGATTCAACTATACTACTAATTTTTTTCAAAATCCCAGTGGGGCTCAATGACCCCACTGCCCCCCCTAGCTTCGCCACTGTGTATGATCATGTTCGATTTATATACAGGTTGGAGGTTTGTCTAACCCCTCACCTTCTTGGGGTGTTTGAAAAAGAGAAAAAAAAAAAACTTGAAATTTACAAATCTCAATGATTTTTTGTTTTTTATTTTGTTTTTCTAGCTCCATCCTGAACGTCACTATCTTACATACTAGGATTGTACCCGGGCGCTGCACTGGATGCACTTTGTAAAATTTTCATTAAAATCGTATTCATTCAATGATAATATTAATATATCAAAGTAAGATAATTAATCATGAATATTAAAGAAAACTTTATAGAGCTTACAATTTTAATAAGCTAAAAATAATTACTTCTCATCTGTTTTTTTAATTTATTTATAAATGTACGTATTAAAAACCGAAAGGATGAATAAATATATATTGGAAACTGAAAAATCATCTAACTTTATAATAACAATAATAAATATTGATATAACCTTAGTACTCCGAAAACATACAACTCTATTTAGAAAAAACGAAAGGTGCATTTGACTGGCATTAATGGGCTACAATTTTCACAATTTTGATTCCTTCACATCTCGAAAAAATGAGGTAGACTTGGAAATATAAGTTAAATAATTGATAATAATTATTATTATTATTATTTGGAGGTCTTATCGTCTTAAGCATGATTCATGCATGAAAGCTTAGATCCACAAATTTGGTATATTCATATAGTAATTAACCCATCTAACTACATCCGGAAAGATGAAGATCATTGAAATTGGACCATGTCCCAACCATTAGACTAAATGTCTACAACTAAAAAAATTGATGCAAGAAAATGATAAAGAAGAAAGAAAATTGATTTATGTGGCATTTTATCATCTTTTACACTCTCATATAAATATATCCGTGGGCTACTATTCCTAACAACAGTAGGGACTTCCTCACTTATTAAGATTGGTAAAATCTTGAAGATCGGAAGTGTAATAATGGTTAAGTATAGTAATAAGTGCATGAATGATGTACAATTTATTTCAAATTGTGGAAATAAAAAGGTGCTTTTAATGATTTGAAAATGCATTAAATTGTTCCAAGTTCACTATTTATTAGTACTATGTTAATTGGAAATATAAAGTGACATAAAATAAAATAAAATAAAATAATAAGGTGTTAATATCAAGATTTTAGGAGGAAAGTAGGATTGTAAACTATCCTACTTTAGTATATAAGATGAAGATCCTTAACTGTGGTGGGAAATGGAATTATTATTAAATCAGTTTGATTAAAGAGTAATTAGGTTTGATATGAATAAAAGTCAAAACACTTGGATTTGATTGGAAGGGGTATAAGTATAACTGTCGGTTGGCAAAAAATGACAATTGGGCGGCAGAAAATGACCTAAAAGTAATTAATATAGTACTAATATTTAAATTTCAGGTATCCAAATTTCATTTGGATTCATAAATGAAGACGACATCTTGCAATTTGTTCTTCATATTCATTTATTCGAGTAAATATGATGCACGGAAGAGAATCGTCATCATTCAAGTTTGAATTCCAAATAAAATCATCAATTTTACTATCTATGCAAATTGAATAGCACGTTTAAAGTTTGACAAATTAAATCTTAAAAGTTATAACTTTTTGTAATTTTAACACAAATTTTAAAATATGACGAATTAAAACACGAACTTTTTGATATTTGTAATTATAACTTCCCCAATTATGATTCTCTTGCAAAAAGTAAATAAGTGTGCTTATAAAAAAAATTAAAAAAGTGTGTTGTTTGATAAGAATGAGCACAGAAAATAAAAATAAAAAAGTTAAGAGAATTCTAATTTTGAAATCAGAAATTTTATAATTTCATTTCACTAAGTTTTAAAGTTGAAATTGCAAAATAATGAAAGCTTGTGATTTAATTTGACAAGATTTAAAAGTGGTGTTTAATTTACAAAAATAGTAAAGTTAGTGATTTTTTTTCGCAATTAACCCTTATTAAGTCATTAGTGGTCATTGGTGTCTGCATGTTTATGCCACAAATCTTAATTCCATAATCACATACTCTCGTATATATATACAAATATACACAAGTCATCAAATACTAATAGAACTCTAATTATCAATCAAAAATTTAAAATAGATCAAGCATGTGATTGATGACACATTATTTTAGTTGTAGACTTGTAGTACGTAGATAAGAGAATTTATTAGGAATTCATATATATGTGAAATGGTGCGCTATTTGTTGGTAAATATTAGTAAAATTTTAAAATATACTGGAGTATTAAACATCTCGTTTTTAGCATTAACTAATATAGTTGCAATATGTACATACCAAAAGAAATCAGAAATTCGTAATTATCATGAGATTTTACACATATGGACGGCATAAAACTAAAGGAAAAGGTAAACCGTAAAAACAAATAGAGATTTAAAATGAAAATTTTGAAAAATAAAGAAAAAATTGAACACTATATAAGAAAAAAAAATCACGTATTTTATGTACGATCTGCAATAATATGTATACATATTCACCATGTATGTTCCTATTAAATCGAACAGCCAGAAAATTTATGAAACATTATTAGTTTAGAATTATTGGAAAGCAATGCTGAAATTATTTAAGAGAGAAGACAAAGGACCTATTTATACAGAAATATTTGAAACAGTGTCTCCACAATTTGAAAATTTAAATTAAATTATTACTAGTTTTGCCCCCCGGCTTTGCCCGGGTAATTAATAAGTTAATCAGTAACTTTGTTGTAGTTATTGAAATCTAAAAGTGGATCAAACATTTTTTTATATTTAGTATCATTAGTTGTACGGGGTTGTATATAAATAAAACCTTTATTATGAATAATTTAAAAGGTATGCTAAATTTACACACATATAGTAGCACTTTAAATAAATTGGTACGAAATATATAGAAAAAGAATATATTAATATGAAATTAGAACAAAATTTAAACAACTAAGAACATACTTATTAATTAAGTCTTTCGAGGAATGCTCCCTACACATCATGGACATACTTAATGTGCTAAAATCTAATGCGAAATCTAATGCGATGATGGTATATTATAAGAAATTTTTTATTAATATATTTTATAAAAATAAACCCTACTAAATAAAATAAACCTTACTAAATAAAACTAAAATTTAAATGAAAAAATTATTGACGTGACGCTGCCACATCAATGTATGCACATCAAATGTGTCACGGTGGGTAGTGGAGCATTCTTGTAACTCCTTTATGTGACAATTTAATAAATTGATATGATCCATTGTTTTTAATTAAAATTTTAATCTTTTATAAAATGGAAATAATTAGCTCATTAAATGGACAGCTAATCATCTCATCTTTAAGCATGTATCCTAATATAATTTAAATTTTACTGGTAAAAGTTTAAATTATCATAACTTGTTCATTTGTTCTCCAATTTTTATACCAAATTAAAGGTGTTGATACGATCTTTCATTTCAAAAATCAATTTTAAAATAATAAAATTTGCAAAATATTAAACACTACACTTTATCTCTAAATATTTTTCTAAAATCATGTGCCAAAAAGCAGTAGAACTACTGAAGTGAGACGGTGGAAGTATAATCTATTTAAAATTTAAATTAGTACTCAATATGTAGATAAAGTCTCAAATACAACAATTTTTTTTGATAATAGTATTCCAACAAAATTGTAACTACAGTTATGTCCCAATATATAATCTATTTTTTTTTATAAAGTGTATTGCCATAATTTATTTCCTTATCTTGTTTTAGAATGTACAAAAGGTGATTAAAATATGTAATACTATTATTTATAAAATTGAATATTTAGTAAAAATAAAGTAAGGAAAAGTTGCTAACAAAATACTATAAATTAGAATAAGAGAAATATTGACAAATAAATAATATTATATGTAGTGGGCAAAATCCGTCTAATTAGTTCAAACCCAATTATCTATTAGCAGTCAGCAACCGGCTCAAACCCGATCGTCCATAAGCATTAAACAGTCGGCAGCCGGCCCAAGCCAAGCGGCCTACTTAATCGGCTCATCAAAATACTGTCGGCCCAACTTTCTGTCTGTTGGGCTAGTCAGACCCATATTTGCCTAGGGGTTCACGTAGTCAGCCGAACGGTCTAACTTCAAACTATTTCACGTAACAGACGGAACGTATCAATCGGGATAGGCTTCCCACGATCTCAACAAACCGATAAGGACTAGGGTTTAACGGGAAAACCCTAGACAACCTGACCGTCCTATATATTCCGCCTGCTAGTCAAGCAGACGGACACGTTCCGACTACTACCACTCACTTTCTAGCACTCGGCTCTTGGACGATCTGACTACTAGCATACTCTCTCTAACAACCGGCTCTTCCACTCTCCGAACACTTCCACGCTCTCTTCTAGTAGGCGGCAGCGGATCTCGTCAGACGGACTCCCGCCACCACCATCTCTTCATCATCTGCACTCTCCGCCAATCCGCCTCCGACTAGAACTTCTACCATTCGTTATTTATTATTTTCCGTCTATTTACATTTATTATCCCGCCTATTTATTCTGATTATTGACTTGAGCGTCGAAGGTCCTTCGGCTGACACCCCCTCCGGTGTTCCTCGAAGGGCTCTAACGTGTGTTACTTGTGTTGACACGGGCATTAGTGCCCGTTCCGTCTTCCGGACGAACCTGTCAAGCCGGTCATACCCCTAATCGTAGATTTACCATACACTTATATTATCTTTATTATCACTGCTTTGTACACCAATGACTTCGCCCCAAACATCATTGTTGTCTTTTTTATTAGTTGATTTCTAAATTGATTTGTACATGTTATATATATATATATAAAAGAGAATCTCATAACATGAAATTTCAAAAATGATAATGAAAAATGTAAAAACACTCTCATCATTCATCATTACTACAAAAGAAACTTGTGTGACATATATAATAAAAAAAAATGCATAGTAACTGATTTGATATTTTTAGTAGGGAAAAAACATTGTAGCACTACTCCGTTTTCTTATAGTAAGATTATATAGATAGATATAGATAGAGGCAAAAATTATTATGTCCCTTTACACATGAATAAACAAAATTCTACCCAAAACTTAACAAAACACAAATAATGCCTAACATTTCAAATATATCCCTATATTACCCTTAATTTTACTTTTTCTCTCCCCCCCTCTCTCTCTTCTCTCTCCTTCTTCTGACAACACATGTGACTCCAGTCTCTCGGTCCTTTTTTTTGGCAGCACTCTCTCTCTCTCTCTTTTCTCTCTCTCTCTCTCTTTTTCTTTTTCTTTTTTCCTTTTTTGTTTCAAATTTCTTTTTATCTTGTTTTTTTTCTAGAGGCAAAAATTTTCATTTTTTTTTTAATTTTCCTGTATTACGTTTTTTTTTTTGTTTTTTTTGTTTTTTCATTTTTTTTGTTTCTAGGTTTTTTATTTTTATTTTTACCTGTAAGGAATACCAAAATAACTTGACAATAAATTGTCATTTTCTTACATTATCCAACTCGTTTAGTAAGAATTTGACAATTTCTTATGTTGTACCAGTTACCAATTCACTTGTTAAGAAATGTGTAAGTGTGGCCGTAACTCCGTAAGAAATTTCAAATTTTTTACTTATTATTTGGTACAATTTCATATTTTCTTACCATCATCACTGTGTGTTTTATTAATTTGTATGTGCGGCCGTAATTTGGTTGAATTTCTTACCTATAATTTGTTGATTTCTTACCTTGTATAACTCTTTTCGTAAGAACTTGATAATTTCCTATGTTCCACAATTAATTTGGTAAGAATTTGAAATATTCACTTAGTAAGAATTTGTCAAGTTCTTACCTTTCTAAATCATTTTGGTAAGAATTTTACCAGTTACAATTACAAACCAACAAACTTTAAACAACGACCATGAACAACCAAAAACTACAAGCTTAACAAAAGAAATAATAAATCCAAAATCCATTTGGTAAGAATCTGTCAATTTCTTACCTTCTCTAACAATTTCCTATGTTTCACAAATTCATTTGGTAAGAAAGAATTTGTCAAATTCTTACTGTTCTAAATCGTCTAGTAAGAATTTTGCTTACAAAAAAGAAATAATAAATCCAAACTCCATTTTGGTAATAATAAATTGAACATTTCAGAGACCGTAATTCTTACCAATGATAACATAAGATTTTGCCAAAATATAATTAGGACAGTGTTCACATCACCAAAATTATAGTAAGAATCTTCGGATTCTTACCAAAAAGAAGTAGTCAATCCGTGAATGAAATATATTAGCCCTAATATAATTAGTACAGTGCTCACATCACTAAAAATATAGTAAGAATCTTCGAATTCTTACCAAAAAGAAGCTGTTAATCCATAAATAAAAGGTATCAAACCCTAATTCAAGCAGTAAACCCTAAAATTTCTAAAATTTGTTACAGTAAAATCACATAAAGAAGAAGAAGAAGAAGAGATATATTAAAAAAAATCCTAGATGTTACAATAGTCACCTTTATTGCTAATTCACATCTTGTCGTCGCAGCCGAGATATAGAAGAAAGATGAGGCGTGGGGGAGGGGGAGAAATGCAGCCCACTTACAATACCACCTAAATTCCCCAAATTAAAAAAGCCCTAGTTTTAACCTCTCCCTCTCTTCCTCAAAATTCTCAGCGCCGTCAAGCTCATGCCAACGCCGCCGTACCGTCGGCTGCCCTGTTGAAGAAGAGTGCAATGGCGGAGATGCAGTCAGATCTAGGTTTTCTCGAGGGAGAACTCTTCTCCTTCATCCGCGTCGAATCTCTCGAATTTACAGATTTTGTAGCAACGAGAATGAGGTGGTGGAGGAGGAGAGGTGACAGGGAGGAAGAGAGAAAATGGAGAAGAAAAGAGAGAATAAAAGAGAGAAGATGCAAAGAGAGAGAGAGACAGAGACAGATAAAAATGGAAAGGAAGCAGATAGAAAAATGGAGAGGGGAGATGGTGCGTAAGAAGGTAGAGAGAGAGAGTATATACACATGAGGGAGGGGTATATTTGTCCACACATTCAAAAAGAGGGCAAAAGTTGTGTTTTGTTATAATTTGGTCAAATTTTAGTTTTGTTATCTCTAAGGGGACATTTTCATACGTTATTTCATATAGATATATAGATTTTCCACATTGTCTAATTTTGCAAGGTATTTTCTTAGTAAAAGAAAAGTTTCACCAATATAGCTCTCCTTCACAATCAAATTCTCCAAAGGAACTATATATTCAACAAGATTATCCCCATGGTTATCTCAAAATCACAATCTTCATCTTGAAATTCAAACAAAGAAATCAAGATTGGAGTAAAAGGGGAATTCATAGCGTTGCAAGCCACAAGCTCCAACACCAGAAACAATGGTGATCATTAGTACTGATGTTTATTGAAGAAGAGGAGAAAGAGAATTGAAGCTTGCTTAAGATTTTCTATTTTGTTTGAATCAGGAAGGTAGAGATCAAAATTTTACATTATGACTAGGGATGGCAATTTACCCGTGGATACCCGAGACCCGCGGGTACCAGACCCTAATAGGTGAGGGTTTGAGTCGTATTTGGTACCCGCGGGTACGGGTATGGGTACGATTTACTATCCATTTAGTTCGCTGGTATGGGTATGGATAGTTACTATCCATACCCACGAAACCCGTATACCCGCTATAATACCTGCGGGTATTACCCTGAATTATCCATATATTATTTAACTATTTTTATGATAATAAATATATATATATATATATATACATATATATATATATATATATATTGAATGAATGTTAATAAATATTAAGAATTTATGTACTCTTGTTTAGATTTTGAATTTTAAATTTGAACTTTAGTTGAAACTTATTGGATATTGAATGTGGATTAATATTTATGGATTTGATTTTTGTTAATTTTGGATATTAAACTTGTTTTATGGATTTGAATTTTGAATAATATAATTTGTGAAATTATGATTCGCGGGTAGCGGGTATCCGACGGGTGGCGGGTTCATGGATACCCAACGGGTAGCGGGTATCCGCGGGTAGCCGGTATGGGTGACGGATTGTACCCGTCACAGGTTGTGGGTACGGGTATGGGTACGGCTTTCGTTCGCGAGTATAGATATGAATAGCTACTATCCGCGCCTACCATACCCGATTGCCATCCTTAATTATGACAATAACAACGAAGCGGAATTCATTTGGCAAGTCGTTATCTCCAATCAATAGTCGGAAAATCAAGTCACGTCCATGAGAGTGTATGCGCTCTTCGAGAAACAGAAATATTCATGTCATTGTCAATGAGTTTGGTTCATCTACTACATCCGTCCTACTCCATTTGTCTTGTTTATATATTTTATACCTCACATATATTCAATATACAAGACAAATTGAACGGGAGGGAAGAAGTAAATTTTATGCGCATGATTGTGGCAGCTAACTCGATTTCTACCGGAGAAGTCAGCATGTGATAATTTTGGAAAATCAAATTGATTTAATATGTATATATAATTACATAGACATTTAGAAAACAGGTGGTGTTAGTATTATTTATTTTAACATGCAGCAATTTGACCAAACCAAAATCCATTTTAATCACGAAGCAATTTATTTTCATCCCATCGAGTGAATAATTACTCCCTCCATCTTTGTTGAATATATATAACTTTATAAACTATTAAGATGGGACATTATTAATGGAACAGATGTAACATTTCTTTAACCATTAATGTCTTAAAAACGAACTTCTCGGTTTAACAAAAAATTGAAAAAAGAGCTTTATAGTAAACACAACCTTATATTACAAGTTTACAACAGGTAACGGTAAAGCGAAAAAAAAAAAAAAAAAAGAAAAAAAAAAAAGGAAAAGCAAATTGTGAATGCAAGAAAAAAGAAAGTGGAACACTTTCTAAAAACTAGCCATAAAATTTTCTTACAACGCTTTTGTTATCCAATATAGCTATATTTAAAATTTTATGTTTGGGATACTTAAAGGGTGTGTTTTGAATTAGGCTAAACCTTAGGGGTGGTTTATGAATTATACATAATACTCATTCCGTCCCATTCGAGAGGTTACATTTGTTTTTGGGTGTGTTTTGAGGTTTAGATGTAAAGTTTGAGTGGTCCCCCCATATGATTGTAGTGTTTGTATGTTATTAGTTTACTAAATAAGGAAATGTAACATCTTGTATGGGACATTTCAAAGAGAAAATTGTAACGTCTCAAACGCGACGGAGAGAATATCAAAATAGACGAAAGAGAAGCAGGAGACGAGAGATATAACACCATCAAAGAAAATGCAATTGTATTGACTCAAAATGCAATACTCTATCAGAAATTGAAAATCATGATTCTACAATACTACCAAAGAGTGCAGTAACTGGGGATTTCAGAACAAGTAACAAGAACAACTGCTAATAATAGCAATCAAGAGCACACGAACGAGTACGTAAAGATGTCCATTCAAAGACAGCTTTCACACGACGAGGAAATGAAATTGGACAGAGCTATTTACAAGTTAAAGTAAGGAAATGAGCACTTGTATTTTCTGTAATATGTCGGTCTAAGAATTCATGATATAGAAGTCGGGACAATATCTATAACATACTTTTCAACATCCCAATCAAGTGTTTCACCACTCCAAACAATAACTTACTTATGGTGAACAAATGATCTTTAATCTTGCTTGTCATCAACTTCGACTGATTTTGGTGACGTTTCGGTGGCAGCAGCAAGATTCTGTTTACCTGAAACCTTTAACACATATTTTCCTACTTATTAAGCATTTCAACACAAGCTGTAATAATAATAATAAAGAAATAAAATAAACTGAACGAAAGTGTACAAAGTAAAAGTGATGCAGTTTCGCACCAATTGTGGAGTTTAACCTAGGGGTGCATTCTCTTTGATGAAAAAGGAAATTGAGGGATAAGAAAATGATGAAAATTTTTATCCCACAATATGATCCCCTGCTTGCTTTATAATATGTTCTCTAACATGGAGAATGTGAGAATATTATCACTCCAAATGATTGGGAAAATAATATCATGATTTGGAGTGAAAAGGTGGGAAAATGGCTGCCCCCCTCTTGCCCGGGGAAATTATCCATTATAGAGAACAAGGAAAAATGGTGGAAAAATTTTCTTTTCTCTTCTTTTCCTTCAAAGAGAACACACCCTAAATAGTAGACTTATCATAGTTGCAAAAGAATTATAGCCACGTAGGAACACAGAGCTCCTAGATATAAACTGAGAATGTCAGTTTTCTTAAGCTTGCATAAGGAAGTTGTATGCAAACAAACCCCAGCATCCAGAATTCACGCTACACAACACATTATAACATTTCAAGGCAAATATTTTTTTTGTATATCTAGCTCCAGTGAATTTCAGGCCTACTTGATTCTCCGAAATGCTTCCTTAAGATGTTAGAATCATATAGGGCAACAATAACAAAATCCAACACATACGACCTTGGCAGAACGTTCCAAACAACCCAGTTGCACCATAGTGACTATAAAGAGTCTGTAACTACATGACTACAATTCAAACAATCTGACTCACAAACTTTCTCATGTTTATATCATTTACAACCACCGAAATGAGTAAAATTCTGTAATGCAGATTCAAATATCATCTTGTTTAGCAGCTGTACAAGAAATGCTAGAGAGCTATAGCAGCAGCATCTTTTTAAATTTTTGAAACAATTTAACATGAAATTTAAAGACAACGCCACGGGAGACTCAAACTTGAGACCTAAGGTCTCAAGCATTAAACCCGTGCTGCTAGGCCAACACACGCACATGGTACACCCAGCAAGAACATCTTATTCACCCTTTGAGCATCAATTCTATGAAATCCTACGATTTTTTGTCACTTCATTTCAAGTTCATTTCTGCAGAAAGATAACCCAATTCCAAAACATCGCTTTACAGTCTCACAACCACACAGTATCTTTTACTTCAATTTTTAACAATCACACGTTAATTTATTTATTTTTTTCAGAATACAATTCAGCTCGAGCCCAGAATTTTCTACGACAGATTTCCCGAAACAAGAATTAGATAAAATATATTCACATAAATCTCAATAACAAATCGAGCAAAAGCCCTAAAATATTACTAATATCAACAAACAGTTTACTTACTGAGCCATTGACGGCAGTTTTGCCAGCGGAGGGTTTGATAGGGCAAGCCGCCGGTGCTCTCGCCGGCTTCCGATACTCCCACCCAAACAATCCGTATATCTTCGCCTGCAACATAATTCAATTTTCGGTAAAATCAAATAAATTCAGCGCCTTGAGAACACGATTGAAACCTAGATGGTACGAATTGAACAGACCATGATCAAATCAAAGATGACCGGCAATAAGTTGACGATCGGAACGAGAAACAACGGCAACAAACACGCCAAGCAAACCTGCAGAACCGGACGAATTCAATCACAAGGCTGTAGTAGGATCGGATCAAGCGATTCGCAAATTCGAGAATTACCATTTTCGCGGTCGTCGGATTGATCTCGACTGTCGGGGTTGGAGAATGCGCGCTGATTTGCGAGTGAATCCTATCTCTGTATATTTTCCTCCTAAGTAGTACGGATTATTTTTAATACTTATACATACACGATATACATTTTTTTTTTCAAATTATGAATTGATTTTTACTTTTTTTTGTTCACCCTTTCTAACATGGCAAAAATCTGGGCCAAAGTATCAATCTTTATGATAAAAGTGTTTTTCTATACCAATAAAAGTGCAAATCTTTCGCATAATTATTTACTCACTCCGTCCCATTTAAACAGGTTTGTTTCTTTTTTGCACGGGAATTTAGGAGAGTGTGTAGCTTAATATTTTAATGCAAATTTCATTATTTTAAGGGGAAAAAAAGATATATCCACATAAGCATAAGCATAACAAAATAACTCCACATTATAAGAAAACCCAAATTTTGTCCATCTTTTCAAAATTGTTCCAAAAATACCCCTCAACCCAATTAAACCCATTTTCTTTTCTCCCCCCCCCCCCCCCACATTCTCTCCCTCACACCCACGTCTAAATTTGGTGAGAGAAACCCTCGACCCGCCTCACCTCTTCATTCCCCTGAAACCCTCGACTCTCATTCCACTCCCCCTCTTGCGCTCCTTCTCTCAAACCCTCGAATCTCGACCCTAGACTCCAGTAGATATGGCCGGGGGAAGCAAGAAAAGAAAGACAGCCGAAGCTAGGGCTCTGGCCGAGCCACCGCAGAGGCAACGAAAGCAGCGCGTTACGCCGACAGAGTCACCCGTGACTGAGGATGAAATCCAACCCAGCGGCTTCCCGTTCATACTGGAAGAGGTGAGCTTTTTTTAGGGTTTTATTTTTTTTCAAAATTTTTGTTTTTCAAGCATTCAGATTTTGTTCAATGATTTTCTTGGTTGTATGCTTGTAGTTTCGGTGTTCTGGGGTTTTGGTTTTAGGATTTTACAAGTCGCATTAAGATTTGGGGTTCAATGGTTGCCTGCTTCTTGTTCATGCATTAGGATTTAGAGTTTGATTGCTTGAAATTCTTCCTAATCTGAAATTCTTCCTAATGTGTGTTCTCCCTAATCTGAAATTCTTACTAGATGAATTGATGAAAACTGGTGAATTAATGAAATCTGAAACCCTAGGTTGGATTTTCTGGTTCGGCAAGAATTTATGGAGGAAATTGACTTCGGCAATACCAGGAAATATGCTAATTCTGACCAAATTTAGAAAGATGTAGTTTCTAACCTGAACTCTATGTTGTTCTTTAAAATCTTCCCACATGAATGTTCTTGATGGTTAGAAATAGTTGTAAATCTGACCTGAAATGTCAATTTCTTATCTTACACGAAATGCTTGGTTAGAAAATATTTGTTTCTTGCTTCTGGCATTACATTCTGGAATAATTTCTTAAGCATAAGCATATGCAATTCTGAGTGCTGCTTGTTATTTGATTTGTTTTGGTGTTGCAATTCTTGCTAAAAATTGGTGAATCTCAAAACCCTAAGTACAAAAAATGCTTGTCAGAAAACTTATTTTTGATCTTCCGTCTCTGAATGATAATGTATGTTTCTAACCTTCTGTAGATGTTGGGGTTTTTCTTACCTGCATTTCTTGTAAATCTGACCACATGAAAATTCAAGCTGGTTAGAAATAGATGTAAATCTGAGCTCGTATGTCTTGGTTAGAAAATGTTATATTCTTAATGTTGTCTGGTTAGAAAATTTATGTTCTTTGTTAGAAAATTAACTAATGAGTGATTGAGGTTAGAAAGTTGTTGTTTCTAACCTTCACTATTAAAATTTGACTACGTAAAAGTTATTATTGGTTAGAAATAGTTGTAAATCTGACCTCAAATGTCAATTTCTTATCTTATGTGAATGTCGGTTAGAAAAATGTTAATTTCTTACTACTTTCACTGTATTCAGTGCTGAGGTCAGAACGTGGCATGAAATTTAAATTTGGCAAGAATTATGTATTTCTTACTCTCTTCAAAGCTAGAATTGCATAGGTTATTGGCTGAATAAATTTAATTCTAACTACAGGTAGGTACGCATACCTGGGGAAATCACAACAAAAGGAGATGAAGGTCGTGGACAGTGCTATCTACTGCCTTAGGCATGTTGAGAGGCTGATTTTGAAGACACCCCTGACGAGGGGCATGGGCACACTAGCTGAGAACCTCGCGTACCGTCATCAAGTTGCGAAGACAATATACGCTCATAGCACGGATGCCTTGACGATCCCAATGGTATTGCCACAATCTTGAGAAATCAGTGGGCCGTGTAATTAATGTTTTGTATATGTGTCAATGAGTTCTCGATCCAAAAACATACACTTGCCTTTTTTGTTTGATGTCATGGGGTATATGTGACTATGGCATGTACAATGATATCCTTTTTTGTGTGATGCCGTGGGGCATAATTTTTTTGGGGGTTTCAAATGTCTTCTCAATTCTTATCACCTGTAAGGTTAGAATTGAAGAACATTTGATAAGAAAAAGTGTAATTCTAACCAAGAATATGTGGCCTATTTTTTGTAAGTACATAATATTCATCAAATTCTGTTAATATTTTCGCTTCTCAAAGTCTTGGGTTGTTTCTCTATTTTGATATATTGAGTTTGGAATAATGAGGCATAGAATTTGAAAACTTGGCAAGAATTTGTCAAGTTGTCTAGAGTTTGAAAAAATATACATCTAGGCTAGGTCCTGATGGAGCTTTTCAAGTGAGTAATGTTCAGATTTATGGAGGATTTGTCATTCATATTGTGGTTTCATATTTAGGAAACTTTGTTAGAAAAGTGTGGCAAGAATTTTTGTAAGAATTTGGTAAACTTGGGAAGAATTCGGAAACTTGGCAAGATTACAAACGTGTTTAGAATTGACAAAGTTGGTTAGAATTTACAAACATGGTTAGAATTTACCAACTTAGTTAGAATTTACAAATTTGGTTAGAATTTAGTAACATGGTTAGAATTTACAAACTTGGTTAGAAATTATAAGCTTGGTTAAAATTTTAAAACTTGATTAGAATTTACAATTTTGGGTTAGAATTTACGAATTTGGTTAGAATTTACAAACTTGGTTGGCATTTAGTAACATGGTTAGAATTTACGAACTTGGTTAGAATTTGGAAATATGGCAAGAATTACAAACTTGATTAGAATTTACAAACCTTGTTAGAATTTACAAAATTGGGTTAGAATTTTGAAACTTGATTATAATTTACAATTTTGGGTTAGAATTTATGACATGGTTAAAATTTACGAACTTGGTTAGAATTTACAAACTTGGTTGTCATTTAGTAACATGTTAGAATTTACGAACTTGGTTAGAATTTGGAAACATGGCAAGAATTACAAACTTGATTAGAATTTACAAACTTTGTTAGAATTTACGAAATTGGGTTAGAATTTTGAAACTTGATTAGAATTTACAATTTTGGGTTAGAATTTACGACATGGTTAAAATTTACGAACTTGGTTAGAATTTACAAACTTGGTTGGCATTTAGTAACATGGTTAGAACTTGACAAAAATTTGTGAATGTGGCAAGTACTTAACTTCCTTCTTACTCTCTACTCAGTCATTAAAATATCAATTTCTTACGTGGTGAAATTGATAATTCTTAACAAAATTCTTACTTAATCAGTGAGCTAATTCTTACCAAACATTAAAAAAATCTTATCAACAAATTTGATAACGTTTCGGAGATGGTAAGAATTTAATAAATTCTAACCAAGAATTTGATACATTCTAACCAAGAATTTGATAAATTCTAACCAACGCGACTGGTTCATCTTCTCCGGCCTGTCATTCTTACCAGCGCGACTCACTCATCTTCTCCGGCGTATCTCTCCCTCATTTCTCCACCAAAATAAGCGAGCCACCACTTCATCTCTTCATCTTTCCGAGGAGAACAAAGCCTAGTGGTTTATTGCACCACAAACTTTCGGATTCGGCCTAGATCTACAAAAAAAAGCCCTACAAAAAAAAACCGACGGCGGTGAAGACCCGGGACAGCTTCTGGCCGTCGCCATCCTCATCTCCGCGGCCACGCCGCCGCACCATACATCTTCATTGGTTGTCGTGACCGCTACCTATCCTTCACCGTCGTACTTGTCATCGCCGACGTGTGGATCGTCGAGTCAGAAACCAACGATCGTCGGAAGCACCGAACACAAGCACCACCGTCTTCTTCAGCAAGCCTCGCCGTCGCCTCCGCGTCGCATCGTCTTCTCCAGCAAGAAGCCGTCTTCTTCAAGAAGCCTCACCGCCGTGATTGCGTCGCAAGAGAGAAACAGAGAAAGAGGGGGGTGTGGAAGAGATAAACAGAGAAACACTGAAAAAGGAGAGCTGAAAACACGTATAACACCAAATATGAGAAAGAAGGGCATTTTAGTCCCAATTTTGAAAGTTTGGACAAAATTTAGTTTTTGTTAAATCTTGGGCAACTTTTAATTTGGGCATATATTCATGGATATTCTAGTATATTACCTCTTGTTTTAAAATTAAGTCATCATAAATGCATAAAAACATATTGATGTTTGATCTTAAATGAAAGATCGTATCAAGACCTTTAATTTGATATAAAAATTATAAAAATCGGAAAACAAACGAGCACGTTATGATAGTTTAAACTTTTAGGATTTAAATTATATTGGGATACGTGCTGAGATGTGAGTGGATGATGGAGTGATTAATAATGGATAATCCTTTCCCTTTTAGGAAATTGGTCAATTGGTGTGGGACGACCCAATTAGGAAAATAAGCCTATTGAAATGGGACGGAGGGAGTAACAAATAAAAGTGTTAATCTACACGAATAAAAGTGTCAATATTTTTGAACTCACTCACCGTCAGCCGGGCTGACCCAAGTGTGCCTCTTCTACAATCAAGTTTTTATATTTTATAATTTTTTTTCTTAATTTCAGCACTGAAAAAGAAACAGGACTGAGAATGTATAAAAGAATACACAAGTTCATATCTATATATATATAATTATACTAGTTTAGTGCCCGTCAAAATTCGACGTGATCACTTTATGTCCGAGTTTTTTTTTAAGTATAATATTAAAAACTATAATTATTAATTATATAATGTAGAATTTTAACAATTCATTCGGAAAATATTAGAGTTGAATTATATTAGGAAAAAAAAATGTTAATAAAAGACGATATTTCTCGTTTAGTTTCACAGGTTTGGAATATCAAGTCACTCATTATTCACAATAATAGAAAAGATAGCGTACTCATTCAATTTTTATATGTTAATGCGCCCGTGATAAATGTAATAGATTAAAAATGAATATTTTTCGGCAATAATCACTTTATGTCATTATGTTTAAGTAAATTTAATATATTAATTTATTTAAAAATAACAATATTATAACAATATATCAAGAAAAAAAGAATATTAAGATTACATCATATTGAAAAAATAAGGATTCCGGAGGAGTTAGACTTCTTTTATATCTCAAATTACTTATTGTACAGCTTGTCGCAATAGAAAGCGAGATACCATTTATTATGTAGTTTTATTCATTTTTTTTATGTTAAGTTGTTCGTTATTCTGGTTGGTTAGTTAAGGTGCAACATTTTCTCTCATAGTTGTAATTATTTTATATCTCATAGCGGCCATTGTTTGAATCTGTAGTTGAAGAGTGTATCATTTCACTCATTGCTCACAATAATAGAATAAAATAGTTAGTAAGGGTATCATTTTTAAGGTCGTCATATTTGTTTCAAATTTTTACGTACAATGGATTAAAGGGGAGATATTATATCTCATGTGATTTCATTTTGAATATCGATCCGCCCCGTTGGCTCGATGTAATAGCAAAACATGCCAAGATGGGTAGCATTTTTTGGGTATGTATACACATTTTGAATCCTAAATCGCTCGTTGTTTGAGTCCATGGATGTTGAGAAAGTTTATGAGTTCGATTTGAATCATAATTTCAACAATCACTAATCGATATTAGTAGACCGAATCAAATTTTTTTCTTTTTAAAAAACTAATTTAATACTATCATATATAGAATAATAGAGACATAATAATTAAGTAATTTATCTCTATTATTCTAACGTGAAAAAAATAGCGTTAACTTATACGGAGTATTAGAAAAATACGTCAATGAGAGACAATACTTCTCATTTAGTTTTATACTCTTCAAATGTCAAGTTAATCATTGCTCGCAATAATAGAATAAAATAGTTAGTAAGGGTATTATTTTTTAGATTGTCATATTCGTTTCAAAATTTTACATACAATGGATTAAAGAGAGATAATCCCTTTGTCCTCCATTTACTGACACTCTTACTATATTGGGATGTCCTCCATTTACTGAACCTTTTCCATTTTGGGTGGTAGACCTCACAATCACTTTAGCACTTTATCACTCTACTTTTTAACACTTTAACGCTTTAATACTATTAAAAAAATTAGATGGACCCACAATTATTCCACTTTAACACTTTAACACATTAATTTATTACTATATCATCAAAATACAAAAAAACTTCTGCCTAAAATTTTGGTTCATTAAATGGAGGACGGAGGGAGTATTATATCTCATGTGATTTCATTTTGAATATCGATCCGCCCGTTGGCTCGATGTAATAGCAAAACATGCCAAGATGGGTAGCATTTCTTGGGTATGTATACACAATTTGAATCTCAGATCACTCGTTGTTTGAGTCAATAGATGTTGAGAAAGTTTATGAGTTTGATTTGAATTATAATTTCAACAATCACTCATCGATATTTGTAAACCGGATCAATATTTATTTTTATTTTTAATAAATAATTTAATACGAAGAATCATATATAGATTACAAGTGACGATATGTAAGTCAAACATCGACTCAACATATTTTTTTGTAATTGTTTTTTCAAATATTGACAAGATAAATAACTTTTGCAGCACTGAAAATATTTATCAAACTATAAATACCTTAACAAAAGTACATATCTAACTTATTAGACTGCGTTATATGTGATGCAATATTTGTATTAACAAAAAAAATTAGGAAAGATAAAATTAAAGGAAAAAAATACAATTAAAATCGTTAACTTTCTCTAACATACCGTTTTAACCGCAAACTTTTAATTTTTCCTCTAAAATCGCAAACTTTCGTTAGTGTCCAATTTCCCCACAATTTTATTTTCCCCCAAATCGAAAATGCCGTATCGCTTATGTTGGGATATTATGTTAAGGGGGAAATTAGATTCAATTGTATTTTGATTGGATTCCAAAACCCTCATAGAATATTTCCCTTACGATCTTTGATGATCCAGCTCAAGTTACAATGTATATTTTAATGTATTAGAAAAGCTCACTTGTTAGGGAGCTCTCATCTTAAGTGTAACTTTAGAGCGTTTAGGTGAAAGCGCATGTCTGGAAGAAAGCCAAAGCATCTGTCTGGAAGAAAGTCTAAGCGCATGTTTGAAGAAAGCCAAGGCGCTTGTCTGGAAGAAAGCCAAAGCGTCTGTCTGAAGGAAAGCAGAAGCACGCTTTCAGGGCAAAGCGCCTATCAGGACCAGTGCGCGCTTCCAAAGTCAAAGCGCGCACTTCCAGTTCAAAGCGCCTTCCAGGGCCAGAGCGCGCTTTCAGGTCAAAGCGCCTCTCAGGGCCAAAGCGCCTTCCAGGGCCAGAGCGCGCTTTCAGGTCAAAGTGCCTCTCAGGGCCAAAGCGCCTCTCAGGGCCAGAGCGCGCTTTCAGGTCAAAGTGCCTCTCAGGGCCAAAGCGCCTCTAAGGGCCAGAGCGCGCTTTCAGCTTAAGCGAGAGCGTCCGACAAGCAGGTGAGATGTGTCAGCTGCCAGACCACGTGTCCGCTCCAGATTGCTCAACGGACTGTGAAGTGTCTAATCGCTGAATGCACAGGGCTGGGCTCCTCTAGTCAAACGGCTATCTTCCTAGGACTGTGCTCTATCAAGGAATAATTCAAATTCGGATTAGACAAGTAAGGAACATGCACTCTATCTCTCCAACGGATAGATTAGTGTCCATTACTATAAATAGAAGGTTCAAGCTACATAGAAAAAGAGAGATGAGAGTGCAAGCAAACAAAGTAGAAACCATCCTACATCTCTCCTAAAAAGATCTTCGGATCTCAACCTTCTAGTTTATCCATAAGGCTTCAACTTCTATATCCATAAGCCTTAGAGAGAAATCCTAGCCTTCTACATTATGCTTCATTGTAAAAGGATTTCTCATTAGTTGGAAACTATACGAACCCAAACCCAAACCCAAACCGAGTTTGAGAGTTTAGATTGTAAAGGTTGTAAGGCTCGTGAGTGCCTATCGTATAAACTCATAGGCTCGTGAGTGTCGATCGTATAAACTCACATAAGCTCTTGAGTGCCCGTTGTAAACCCCAAGCTTTGAGTGAAGTCCATCACCGAGTGAAGGTGGTAAGAGTGGATGTAGGGGCGTAACCTCCGAACCACTATAACTCTTGTGTTATGCGCTTTACATTCTTTATGCTTTGATTATCCATAACACACTCACTCATTCTAAGTGATAAGTTGTTTTAAGTGCAAGATAACTAAAGCGAGTATAATAACTCACTACATTCCGCACCGCACCACTCGCCTAGCAAGAAGCTTTGAAAGCGTGAAACACTTTCAAAGCGTCACGCTTCGCAAGAGGCCGAAAAATCAAAGAGAAGTTAAACACTTCTCAACACATGTATTCACCTCCCCCCCCCCTCTACGTGTGTTACTCACTATCTTTCGGGACCAACAACTTATGTGACTGTTGGGCATGTGCCATGCAATTTTCTGACCGGCGAATAAAACGTCATCGTTTCCTTATAACTAAATGACATCGTTTAGCCTTGCTATTAATCTATGCCTTCATTGTTCGAGATTTATGGCTCGACGAGAATCCACTGAAGAAGAGTAAAGGAAAAACGAGAGTTGCAGGCATGGAATCCTCTTCCCCCGGTAGCGAAGCTTCCAGCCATTCCTTCACTCGCGATAGTGAATTGCGCTGGTCTCCTTTCTTTGAAGATTTCGATTTGTTCGATATAAGTATTCGAAGAAGCTGGAGTTCTTAGATAGTTGGTGATGTAGACAATGCTTTCAATTTTAAATATAGAAGTGAACTAGTGAAGAGATTGTTTCACGCGTGAAGAATGAGGAGGGTATAACAACGTTATTTTAGTACATGACACAAACAACGTCGTTTATGTTGTCTAATTTTTTTTATTTAAATAACAATGCAAGGTGGATTATTAAAATGCCACAATTTATTGTCATGTCAGCTTCGATTTGGCCAGAAACATAATTGGTGGAAAAATTGGACACTAACGAAAGTTTGCGATTTTAGAGAAAATTTGAAAGTTTGGTTAATATGCCAGAGAAAGTTCACAATTTTAATCGCATTTTTTCCTAAAATTAAATCATGGTATCACTTATCCAAAATAGTTGCCATAAATCGACAACATCAAAGTCCCATATTACTTGCATGTCAAGAGCAAAGAAAAATGAAATGTAGTATCCATAGTTGTATTATGTGCATTCTAAAATGACAAAATGTCGCAGCAAATACGCACAATTTTCATTATCCCAAACTGAGCCTGCACAAGAAAGGAATCGGCACTGCGAGAGAAAATTCTAATGGACATCTCTGTGTTTATTCATTCTAAGGTTTTCACCAAAACTTCGAAGGTTAATGAAACATTACAGAATTCAAATTCTAGGACTGATAAGAAGGTGAAAGGTGCCAAATTATATTCTAGGAATGACATAACTCAACTATCAGAATCAGCGCTCTTCTCCTCTTTAGGCGGCGCATATTGTCTTGTGAGTCGCGATCTTGTCCACGGATCGAGAGGCGCCCTCTGTGGTGGTGGTGGTGTTGCCGGCTTAGCCTGCCTAAGTTCGTTTTCCCTATCTATAAACCTGAGTTTCAAAGAAAACTTAAAAGCTGAATATTGGTACTAAAGGAGATATATTACGCTCAGGAATCACAAGAACAAGGATATGAACAAAGTGAAAACTTTACAAGATTATGAGATGAGATTGGACTTACTCAATGTACGCCATCGGTGCAGCATCACCGACTCGTATACGTGTACGGAGCATTCTCGTGTATCCACCAGCTCTATCTCTGTAATAAATAAATGTCCAACATACATATTATGGCGATCATGTACCGAAAATGGTGAACAAGTTAATAGGATTGAGACTCACTTGTATCGATAGGCCAATTCTGTAAATATCTTGTGGAGGACATCGTCCCCACGGACAAAGGAAGCAGCACGCCTTGCAGCGCATAATGTACCCTGTCGCAATACAAACGACTTAGGAACAAGGAACTAAAGGTTTCATATACATCCTTCATTTTTTTTACATACAATTCAGAGCACAAGATGAAAATGTTGCTATTGTTGTACATAGAATTCAGAGAACAGGATGAAGATGTACAAAGCTGACGGGACTGCAGCTCTGGAATTTAACATTTATCCCTGTTTTGTGAATAACAAATGCAGCTTTCCAATTTCAAGAGGAAAGAATGGGACAATGGAAAATTGATCTAGTAGATATGATGCAACATGGATTTGTTTTCCATCGACTCCTCCACCTTCTCCTCTAAAAATGAAGAGAGAGATACACTATGGCAAAGAACCACAAGCGAAAACAATGAAAAATTAGCTCAAGATCAGAACTTGCCTGAACCCTGAATACGGACTCTGAGGTCCTAATTCTGTATTTGCTACAATAGCATAGTTGTTTTCAGCACATGAAGAAAATATCAGACTATACAGAATATAAGTGACAGCCATATTGCAGCCCCTTTGTATTATTCTCAGAGCTTCAAACTCATGAAAGTGCCGGAAATTTCACCTAAACATTAACCAAAAAATATGCTAAATACAGATTCTTCTTTTCTTCGGAAGTACGCTAGTACTATAAGACTATCAAGATCAAATGCCACCTTCATTTGATTGAATGTAGATGCTCTAAACTCAATTGAGTTCAAAATGAAAAGAAATGTTCCTTTTGTACATCTTTTTTTTTATAGGAAAAAACAAGTTAAGATGATGAAATAAAATAATATGACAGATTCATCTTTCTGGCTTGTCAGAAAGTCCAAGTCATGGCACTAAAAATGTTATTTAAGTATGAAGCCCTGAGTACTTATGAATAGTAATATAGTATATCCACTCCCCACCCCAACTTAAAGAAGCACAAGAGAAAACATAGATCACCATAAGTATAGCTCAAGAGAGTCTCCTCATTTCGATCAGTTTCTTTCAGTAATAACGGTCTGGAGGCACAAAAACTAAAAGACTTATGCTTTATAGCTTGTACTTTATAGCAATTACAAATTTAAGATTAACACTTTCACAAATTTCCTTTCAAACATATCATACAATTATAGTTAATAAAGATTAAGATAAAATTCAACAACTGAGCCAGGGAACCAATCTCAAAGTATCATGTTATCAACCTATATATCTAGAAGCCACAAGATTTCAGTATAGCTCTACACAATCGTGCCCAATCAATGTCACTAAACATGTAATCATTTCATTTAACATGTCAGGTGATACATCTAAGAGTAGAAAATTGCATTTCTTGAATTTGAAAAGAGTGAAAGGTTCAAACTTTATCCTCGTAAACTTCCGTTATCAGAAAATTGAACACACACCTCCTTTCCAAGCTGCACCATATTATCAGCAAGCCTACGAACTTCCTTTGCCTACAAAGATTAAGAAAAGAATATATACATAAATTCAAATTTCTCAATGTTGATGACAAAAACCTTCGTAATGCATATATAGAATGAACATTACTAGGCCCGAATAGTGCATAATACATTGACAAAATGTATGATTGATAAAATGGTTTGGGTGACAAAGCTCATCCCATTGGCACAAGGGGATCCGACAGTTTAATTTGATATCGATGATGAGTATATATAATTTTATCTTTGATTAGTGGCAAGGTTCAAGTTCATAAAAGTATAACCAAATAGCACAGTTATTTCAGCCAAAACTCCTACAAAAATTTTAACAATTCTTTAATCTTTTTGAAATATTTTATAGCAGAAATATGATTGCTTATTTGTTGGCAGCTTTATTTCGGAAAAGTCAGTGCTGTCATGGACGGCCAAACAGTACCCTTTACAATGTAGTTTCAAACGTTACTGCACAATCCGTATACAATATATCATTTTGCGGCAAATTTGAAATTCAAAATTCGGATCTTTTATGTTCTGGATGGTATGGTTGTTCACTCGGACCTTTTGATCTTTTCAGTATCCTACTTCATCATGGACTTACAGTACAATATCAATATAATTTATCATTCTTTTTTATTTATTACTATGATTAAATACATTATGCATACATGAATGAGATTTTCACTATTCAAAAAACATGGACTGAGGTTGATTGTGCTTCAATCTTTTCAGCGCGGAGCTTCAGTAACAGATGATTTTGAATGCCTAGCAACTTTTTTAAGGTTGGGTTCACAGAAACAATGAGTCACTTTCTGAAGACTGGAAACATCAAAAGAGAACAATATAAGGTACATTTTATAAGAAATGATTTATATATCTTATATAATCAGTTCTACATGTGGATGTTGTGCGTATTTTACTGTTCTCATGCACAACTATAAATATATTTACATTGAGTGCATATTTTACTATCTCAGGCACGCACATCAAAGGATTACTTGCACATGAAACCTTTGGTGAAAGATCTCTAATAATTTTGAGTTTTTTTTTTTTTCTTCTTCTTTGTTTATGATTAGGCGAAGCATGTAGTGAATACACCATTCTCAAGGAAAGTAACTAAACAAGAAGAAACTTGAGAAAGTAACTAAACAAGAAGACATTTGAGAAAGTAACAAAACAAGAAGACACGATCCAACTGAACAAGGAGTGATATCAACAAGGTAAGAGAAGATGTCAGTTTATCTAAGTAGTGTTCTATACACAAGTTTCAGATCACATAATTTATTAAAAAAATTCCAGTTTCGCCAAATATCGATTAAAATAAGTTGCAGATTAAGCATTTAGTCAGTGAATCTACCAATTACTCAACATTTAGAAACCTAGAAACGGAATTAGAATTGAGCTTGAATACACATAAATATTAAACATTTTGAGGAAATATTGCATCCATTCAGAATGATGTAACAACTTGTGCCAAAAAAGTCGAGGCAAAACTCATATTTTATGAAAAGCATGATGTAGTCTGCAAGAGGAGTTCTGAAGTAGTATTCTCTCTAACTTTAGACAGGGACAAGAAGTACGAAAAGACAGAATCTGAAGGACTATTCTCTCTGTTAGTCAGTTTGGTGTCGGTTAACTGTGGTAAACCAAAAAATGGCATGATCTGCTTCAAGCAAATTGATCACTCATGGACAGATGCGAGTTTAACTCTAAATACATTAGCAACTGAAAACTATCCACCATAGAAGTTGACAAAATACCTCGCATATGTAGTCTTCTTTACAATTAAATAAAATTTTCAGGCCGAGATAATTAAAAAAAACTCAATTCGAGAGCAGGAGCGATGTATGTGCAAGCAGCTAAACCCCATTAAAACCCTAATCCTTTTTAAAACCAAAAAAAAAAAAAAAAAAAAACAAAAACAAAAACAAAAAAAAACAAATAAATAAAATTTAATATGAGAAAACCTTGGCAACTGTCGTCTCGATCCGTTCGTGCTTCACTAGCTGCGAAACCATCGTCCTACTCAGAAGAAGATGACCAAAAGTTTAGCTAATATCTTTGTGGGGGGAAAATACGCAAAAAGATTAAAAACCAGTAGCAAATTGAGAGCAGGAGAAGAATCTGAAAACTGGCTTACACGTCTTAATACCTGAGCATGGACATTCTGTGGCCAGTTGGCCGGTTGAGCTTCCTGAATTTCGTCATTTGCGCTCGGGGAGAGAGAGAGAGAGAGGGAGGAAATGGAAAACGCGCCGACGGTCGGTGGGGGCGTGATTCGTGAGGCTGGAGCTGTGAGTTTGATGCTGTGAGCCTGCAGATTCGCAGAAGACAGAAGCAGAGCCCGCTCCTTGTTTATTTTAGGGTTGCGAATTGCGATTTACGGATTATGATTTACTACTATGAATTAGGACTTTAGGACTTTTCAGTTTTTTTACTATAAAAAATACAGTAAAAATTATTAATAAATAATACTATTATATTTAAATATTTTATACACGGAGTACTTAATTTATAAATCGATTCTTCGGGTAGAACCAATCGGTTCTCGATTAGACTCGATAACCGGAAAATACGAAATCCAAGAAATCGGAGCCGAATTAAAGACCAAAATACTCCATGTTTTCGAGTACCTGGAATCGGATCGGTTCCGGTTAATCCAAGAACCGCTACCTATTTAGCCAGCCATCTAATCTATGGTAATTGATGAACTTGGAAGGCAAAATTATAATTTGTGGCCTGATTTTTGAATAAATTTGCAAAAATGGTCTGACATTTATTTTTCTTTTAAAAAACTCTGACCTTTAAAAACATTTACAAAAATGGCATTTTCTCATTTATTCTTCTAGTTTTTTCAGAAGCATTTTATCGAACACCTGTTGTACATGTCTATATCTTCATATGCCTCTAAAAGAATCTAGCGTCTAAGAAATATGGGGTTAAAATTCCATTGCAATATCTCATTATTACAAGGATAAGAATCTCTATTAAGTCAGAATAAGTAAAATAACATACGGAGTAGTAATTAAATGTAGCTTTTTTTTATTTAAAATATTCACTAGCTGTCTTTATGCCTTAAAAAATGATTGATCGAACCAATTGCATTCATCACTCATTTACTTTCTTCTATAACCAATTTTTTTTTTCAAAAAGAAAATAAAAATAAAAATAATCTACAAATAAAGCTTAAGAATCACAGCCCATGCTAATGTTGAAATAAATGAAAAGCCACTAATAAGGATCACACAGCTTTGACGATTCGAAGGTTAGTGGTCCCAAATTGAGATTGATAAAATATTGACACGAACTTGATTTGAGTTTGGAAGTCAATATTCTACCTATGATTATCTAGAAAAAAATTTGAGTTTTTTTTTTTTTTTAGTTTCAGAGAAAAGGCCGAAGTGGTTCAGTGTGATGTGGGAAAGACAAGCCATTTTTGCAAATATTTTCAAAGGTTGGGGTTTCTTAAAAGAAAAGTGAAGGTGAGGTCATTTTTGCAAATTTGTTCAAAGGTCATGCCACAAATCATAATTTGGCCGGCTTGGAATTAGGGCTTTTCAAAGATGGGCAATTTTATTCATGTCCCCTGATTTTCTCTGTATAGTCTTAAGGCATGTTAATTTAGCCCGAGACTGACGGGCAAATCTCGAATAGCCTGATAAAAAAAGTATGTTAAGGCCAATAAATTATATCCCGAAAATAAAAAAAGTCCAATAAAGCTGGACCGGAAAAAATCCGAGCTCAATAGGGCTCGACAAAAGCCAGCGTGTTGGCCCGGTGAGTTGACCATGTATCAAAATTCATACTATAAAGCAAATCAAATTCTTTGTCCTTTATTTTCATTATAATAAAAATAAATTTTGTCAAACTAATAAAATATCAATAAATTTTATAACTCAACAATGGTTAAGGATAAATTATCACCAAATATTAGTCCCAACCTATAATGTTTAGATAAATGGAGATTGTATTTTGGTGACAACTTCTACTACAAGTCAATTATATACTTCCTTCGTCTCATTTATATAGAGCTATTTTTTTGTGGCACGAAAATTAGAACGTAAGTGATTAATAGTGGATTAAAGATATGTGTATAAGTTATATTCATTTTTTAATCATTTGATTTTTTTTTTTTACTTTTATTTTAATTTGAATATATATTTTAAAGTTAGATTTTTTAATTTTTTTTTTGCTTTTATTTTATATTTTAGGTAATGGCTCTATATCATGAGACATACCGAAAATGAAATTGGCTCTATATAAATAAGACGGAGGGAGTAGTTTTTATTTATCTATTTATTTTTAATAGAGTACTAGTTTTAATACTACTGTATATAGATTTTGGGGTGGGTTCTTATGGGAGATATTATTATTTGTGGGAACTAGGAACCAATCTTAACCACTCCTTTTATATAATCTGATGGTAGAAATTAATTCTTGGATTATATATTTTACCAATTTAATTTTTTTTTCTCTAATGTTAAAGGGTAGTTTAGGAAAGCCAAAAACTAAAAAAGATTTGTGGTTGCTTAATTATCGGCACCACCTCCAAACCTCCTAAAACTAATTATATTTCTAATTAATGTGAATCTAAGGAAAAGATATGCACCGCTGCTTCAAAAACTAAGGGGGTGTTTGGCTAAGCTTATAAGATTTTTGACTGCTTATAAGCTTCCTAGAAGTGTTTGGCAAATTAAACTCCTTAAGAGCTTATAAACTGCAAAAATAAGCTCCAACAGCTTATAAGTTGTCCAAAAAATAAGCTCATCCACTCCAACTTATTTTTTTTTAATTTTACTTTTTGGCTACTATAACTGTATTTTATTTTTATATTTATATTATATACACTTCCATTTGATTTTACAATATTATGAATTTCAAAATTTTATTTTTTTATCCAAACATTTTAACAACTTATAAGCTCTTACCATCATACATCTTATAATCTCTTAAACATCTTATAAACTCTTATAGCCTATAAGCTCTTGAAAATAAGGTTAGCCAAACGGGCACTAAGTGGAGTGTTGCTTATATATAGTTTTTTTTTTTTTTTTTTTTTTGCTTTTTGATAGTTTTGTATTTCTTTATTAATTGGAGAGTGCTTATTAAATTTGTTGCTTATTGATAACTCTTGAATAGGAGTTATTTTACATACTTTTAAGCTTGTATTTAGTCGGAAAAGAGTGTTTGATGCTTGTTTATTTGAGTCTTTTTGTGTAGTTTTGTTTCGTTTTAATTTGTCGTTCATTTTCTTGGTCTTCATGTCTATTTTTGCTGAGATTTAGGTGAATCATAAGTCCTTTTGTCTTAATTCATGAAAGGAAAAAAATGAGTTGAATTGTGGTTTTTGTGCAGAAAATTAAAAATTGTTGAGATATTGCTATAGCAATTTCCGCTGAAGCAACTCACGCATAAAAAAGAAGGAAAAACCGGACCAACTTGGAAAAGTGGAAAAATGGAGCTGACATGGCAACTAAAATGGAGAGAAAGTCAGAATTTGAACAAAAATTAAAGAAAGGGAAGGAGATTTCTCATGTGTAGAGCTAGGAGGGGCAACTTGGTCTTTTAACCCTCTATTTTTTGAAACCTAATTGCTCCACAAAAGAGGGCAGCCGCAATTAACAGGGGAGAGACAGATTTTCAGCAACAGAAAAGAGAGAGCAGAGAAGAAGAAGAAGAAGAAGAAGAAGAAGAAGAAGAAGAAGAAGAAGAAGAAGAAGAAGAAGAAGAAGAAGGAGAAGACCAAACCATCAACTCACGATTCTTGGCTTTGTTCTTCTTTCCTAATTCTATTTTATTTATTCTTGATTTCTCAGTCATGAGATAGATTTTTGGAGGCTTGGATTATTGATGAACTCTATATCTTAGTTTTGCATTTCTTATGCACTTATTCTAGTGGAATTTCTCAAGGTTCATTCAATAGCACGATATTTAGCTATGTTTTAATTCTGGAAAGGTTGAAGTATAGTGGAAATATTTGAATGACACAAGAACATTAATCCTTGTTTGATTGTGTATGTGAATGGCATAGGAATATGTTATTTGCCTTGTGTACTTGTGGAAATTTGAGCTTATAATCTGGAGTTCTACACTTGATTTAACATAGGAATATGTTCAATTAGGTGTATGAATGAAAACCATAGGATTTGGAAATGTTCTATGAACAATTGGAAATTTTCGTAACCTAGAGAATTTTGCTGGAATATTGCTGCAACATTCTGTCCTGTGCGAAAGACATAGAGGAATTTGATAATGCAAGTCCCGTTTTTACTTGATTGATCAATCGTTGTTCTTATTTCATGTTTCTTTAGCTTTACTTCAGTTCATTTTATGCCCTGTACTCTTTTGTTAGATTTCAGTTTGCAAAACACCCAAAATTATGTTTGTTTTTATTTTCTTATTTAAGTTGTAGTTTAGTTGAGTTTTGCTTGATTTCTAAGTTGCAATCCCTGTGGAGGCGATCTTGGAATACTTTTATTTATTACTTGTTTGATTACGTGCACTTGCATATTGGTGGTTATTATTCGCATATATAAATTTTACATCCGACACTTATTTTTAAATTTGATTAGTTATATTTATTTTATTGCTTTGTCATAGTTTTATATTGCTTATCAATTAATTTGATTAATATAATCAACTATACATGATTATAAAAAAGGTACTCCCTTCGACTTAGGATTTCTGAGACCTTTTATATTGATATGTGAGGTATAAAATAATAAAAGCTCTCAGAAATCTTGAGCCGAAAGTACTACAATTTTACATATAAATAAGCATGATTGTAAAAAAACAAAATTTTATATAAGAAAAAGCATGAAAGAATTACGATTCAAGCATACAAGAAAAATAAATTAAACATTTTAACATTCGTAAAAAGCATAAACTTCATGTTGGTCCCGGAAATAGTTTATTGGTGTAGGGAGGATACACCAATTTCCAACAGTTTTGCGATATGTGTGATCTAGCAAACACGAACTGACTAAGGTGAACAGAGTCAGGTAGTTTGATCAGAGTATGAGTTCAGTTTATCCAACTCAGACTGTGAACAACTGAGTTTGTTAAACTGAAGTGGAGTGCGAAAGTTGGTGGCTAGTGTTGGAAAACTCTTAAGAAAATTCTTATCTAAACTAACAGTTTGTAATAATCATGCAGATTGATATGCTTGTTAGTATGACAATTTATAAGAGCAGATAAGTTGTAAAGAGAGAACAAAGAGAGAGAGATCGAGACACGAGAGTTTATCGTGGTTCGGAGATAACCCTCCTACATCCACGTTTGATCTTGCGATCTTAAATCCCTTACTTTGGGTTTCCTTCTCTCTTCTTTATACTGGTTGAGAACCGGCCTTAATCTTCGTCAGTTCCTCGACGAAAACCAAGCACGAGTTATGGGTCGTGACCTTTACAACCTTTCTTTACAACTTACAATGAAATGAAAACTGCTAACTTAATCTAACTCAAAGTCTGTCCTAACTTTGTAGAAAGAAATAACAGGCGAGAGTTTCTACAAGAGAAATAAATCAGAGAAATGCTAGAAACTCTCTAACAATCACATGAGCAGCAGTAAACCCTCAAGTAATTTTAGAACCAGATCATATAATTCTCACTAATCACTCAACACTTGGGAAATTATCTTGATTTCGAGTGTTGAGTTGATGGCTTGGAATGCTTGAGAATTTGGCAGAGTTTTGGCTTTGAATGCTAAATTTCCTGTACAAATTCTGGTTGAGGGAAGCACTATTTATAGGCAAGAAATCAAATTCTAGCCGTTGGATGTGTCAGAACGGTACTCTGACACAATGTACTTTCTTCCCGTTAAGGTAGTCCAACTCGCTTCAAGAGATGCAGGAGCCAGATTGTTCAACCTATTTAGGCAGGTCGAGGCTACCTCTTAAAGTTGGAGTCTTCAGCATACTTCCTTCAAACTGCGAGTCTTGAACTCTTCAAGACAAGTGCTGACTCCTTCAATCTGGTTGACTAAGATCTGTCTAATTTGATTATCAAACTGAGCTATACATGGCAGTTTGATCTAGCAACCTAACTCTAGAAACTTCTAAGTGTTGTTTCGATAAACATCATCAAAACTCACAAACTGAGTAGGGGTTCCCAACACTTCATATCTAAATGAGCATGTCCCTAAAAAAGCATAATTTTATATATAAATAAACAAGAAAATATTATAGTCCAAGCATATATTAAAATAAAATTAGTGGTAATGTATAAATATATTCATTTAAGTTAGTGGGACTCAAATAATGTCCAACAACATAACTTACACAAATCATAGTCATCTTTTGCTTTTTAGGACCAAAATACCCTTACCATTCCAAATTTGAATTTGGAATAAAAGTGAAAACCGTGTTCCTCTCTTTTCATTTTTCATTCATCAAAAACCCTAATTCATCCCCTCCCCCTCTCTCTGCCGCCGTCACACATCCGGCCACCTCAGCCCGACGAGCTGCGTGCCGTCGTCTCCGAATCCAGCGCCGTCACCATCGAAGCAGATCTGCGCTTCCAGATCCGGCAACTGCACGCAACCTTGGCAGAGGAGGAGATGCCGCCGGCGAACTTCTGAGCTTCCTCTACCACCGCTTTTTATCCGGCCGCCGCAACCTCCAGATCCGGCTCCTGTCTTCCGCCGCCCCAACGCCGCCCTCATCGGTCAAATCTGGAGGAGGGTGATGGAGTATGTCCCCTTCGATCTGGATCTCAAGTCGTAGCCATGGCGGAGGTGAAGAGCAGAAGCCGCCGCCTCCAAAATCTGAAAATGCATTTACTTCTTCTCTCCTCTATTTTTTGATTTTGTTTTTTTTTTTTAAATTTTTTTGCTACGTTTTCAATTTTGGGGTGCTCCTTTTTTATTTTAATTTTTTTTCAATTTTTTTCCTCTTCCGATTTTGGTGTGCTTCGGCTGCTGCTCCTTGTTGTTATTTTTTATTTTTATTTTTTTAAAAGTTTTTTCCTCCTTTTTCAATTTTGCCTTAATTCTTCTTTTTCAATTTAAATTTTTTTTATAAGAAATGTGAATAATATGAATTGTAATGCATTTTGGAATGCAGTATGTTTATTGTTGTTACTGAAGTTAAAATTGTTGTATAATTGGTATTATTGGTATTATTAATGTCAAAATAGTACCTATACTACCATTTCTATAATTGGTACTACAGGTACTATTTCAGTATTAATAGTACCATTATTGGTCGTTTTTTTTGAATTATTGGCACATTTGCATTTATCATTTTTTTGCTTGATTTTTGAAAAAAAAAAAATATGGGTCTATTGGATCAATAGTGCCTATAGTTACAATTACATAATGAGACTATTTTTTGGGATTAATAACACTAACAATGCCAAAATCGAAAAAAAATATCAGCAAAATTCAAAAAATTCTCATATTATTGTTTGATTTTTGAAAAGAAAAAATTTATAACAATCAGATCTATTGGTACTATTAGTGTCAATAGAGCCAATAGAGCCAAAATTAAAAAAAAAAAAAACATCTGAATTTTTATTTGAAACAATTTGTTCTATTGGTACTATTAGTGTTAATAGAGCCAATAGAACCAAAATAAAAAAAAATATAAAATAAAATGTCTGAAAAAAATTTAAAAAAATCAAAAAAGAAATTACAAATAAAAAGTATCAGAAAATAAAAAAAAAACAAAAAAGTCAAAAAAAATTAGTAAAAATCAACTCAATAAGAGCATTTTGGTCCAAAAAGGCAAAAGATGACTATCATTTGAATAAGTTATGTTGGTGTACATAATTTGAGTTCCACTAACTTAAATGACCATTTCAATTTTTCTCTCATAAAATTAAGCATTTTTAAAATTTATGAACCTTGAACCCTAAACTATAAACCCTAAACCACGTAAACCATAAACCAATAAACCAATAAACCCTAAACCCTAAACTCTAAATCAAAAACCCGATGGGTTTAGATTTTAGGGTTTAGATCTTAATTATTAAATATTGAATTTAAGAAATGTGAGAAAATTAAACAATTATACAGGAAAAATAAATTAAGCATTTTAACATTCGTAAAAAGTATAATTTTAAAATTAAAAAAGCATGAAATCATAAAAAGCATAATTTTTAAATTAAAAAAAAGTATGAATTCATAAAAAACATAATTTTAAAATAAAAAAACATGAAAAATTATAGCTCAGGCGAAAAGCAAATTAAGCATTATAAGATTTATGAACCTTTTATGCCTACACAATAAAACTAAGCATTATTCAAGTTTGTTTATTCATCGAATTTTTAAAAAATTCTTAGCTCGAAATTTAACCGATTAAGTTGTCACTGACAACACATACGTGTATTCACCCCCCTCCCCTCTACACAAGTGAAGGCCTACTCTAACGGGACCAACAATTGGTATCAGAGCAGGAGTTCAAAATAAATCTTTACTAATCAGCGACTCATTAATTTTGAGGAATTGATCAGAGGTTACTTTGAGCATCAGTTTTTGATAGTTGTTGATGGTTAGCCTAAACATGATCTTTTAAGTTTAAAACACTGAAAATTTTTCTTTTCCTTTTGCATAGTTTTTCTTGCATCTCATCCCAACGTGCTACATTGCACAAACAGGATGAGATCCTGTAAAAAGTAGGTTTTCCGTAAAAAAATAAAAAATGATGCACATTATGCAGAACTATAATGCATTTTATACATAATTATAATACACATGCATCATAATGCATTCTCAACACTATCATAATGCATCGTTTATTATAATGCATTCTCAGTACAATTATAATGCGCCAGTTAATATGTGTCATAGATCACACAATGATCAATGGTCCAGATTACTTCTCATTTCTTACGGAATTAGTCTTTTATACGTGATCTCTTTACAATTTATATATATAAAAATTGTAATAAATTCAGCTTATAAAGTAAAAAAAAAAAAATACATTGAAACCATAACCAATAAAATTCTTCATTACATAAATTTAAATATCATATCTTAAATTTAATTTGTGCAATGATAAATTCTTAATTATATTTATTTTTATATTATATATTTATGTTTTTCAATAGATAAATGCGAAAAATCACAATATTATTTATATTAATGTACAACAATAATAATAATTTACATTTATTAATAGATGTTGGGAACCTTTTCTCTCTTTGAACTAAGTTTTGATAATGCTATTAGAAACCACACTTAGACAATAGACTTTAATTGGAACAGGCTGGTCTCCGTGTTTGGATCAGTCAAGCTTAACCCGAACAGGTTGCTATGTAAAGGTCAAGGTTGGTAGTGCAACCTTGTACCTATTTTTACTCAAACCTGTCATAATGTTCTTTTATGTAATCTGTCTATGTAATCTGCTCCAACAATACTCGAAGATCTCTTGCGAAGATTACAGAAGACTGAAGACAGTTCGAGGTATAGGAAGCGTGACCTGCAAAGTCCAACCTGAGCTGTGACTGAGGAACCTGTCCTCTACTCAACGTCCATAATTGAGTCAGTGTACGGTTCTGCACACACTGACACACACAACGACTCTATTACAAATGTTTCTCTATAAATACCTCAAGACATTCAAGAAAGAAAGTACGGGAAACTCAAATTACAAGCTGAAACGCTGCAGAAATCTCAAGCTAAATATTCACACAATCAACACTCGAAATCACTAGAGCTTTCCCAAGTGTTGATCCTTGTAGATTTCTATTCTTTCTAGAATCTGTCTTACTAGAACACAATCCACACTTTCACTACCATCACTGTTGATATTCAGTGTAGTTGATAGAGTTGTATTCCAAACGGTGATAGCTTTCACAGCTTTCCAGTTTGATTAGTAGTGCTAGTTATTTAGCATTAGTAAGATTGTAAGTTTGTATGTAAAGTTAGAAGAGACACGACTCAAGATTCGTGCTAGATTCAGTCTAAAGAGAGACTTGAATTTGGACTGGATCCTCCACCAGTGTTAAAAGGAGCGAAAAATCTCAAGTTAAGGGATTACAGATTCGACGGGATCTGGCGTGGACGTAGGAGCTGTTTACTCCGAACCACGATAAAAACTCCTCGTGTTTCTCTATCTTATCTGTTTTCACACAGTTTGCATGCTCACAACCTGCACGATTGTACCTGTCTTGCATGTGCACTGTCTTTGAAAACTGTCTTTAAAAACTGTCTTTGAAAAACTGTTAGTCACTTTCACAGTTTGCATGAACACTTGTTTGAACTAAAGTTTTCTTTGAAAACTGTTTTGAAAACTGTTAGCCAACCTTTCCACCAAACTTCCGCACGCAGGTTAGTTTTGCAAGCTCAGCAGTTCACTGTTTGAGCTGGAAAAACTAAACTGCTCTGATAAACTGAAGTGACGACTCAGTCAGATCAAATTATTTTGAAAAGTCAAAACTGTTGGCTAATTGGTGTATCCCCCCCCCCCATACACCAATATCTATTTATCGGGACCTACAATAGATGTGTAATGTAAATTAATAGATTATTGGTAATCGGAAAGAGAGAGTTATGTGAGATATTGTGCTTTTATTGTATTAAACATATAACAATATTAAAAGTTTGTAATTAAGACAAGTAATAGTGGTAGTGGAGAAGGGAAAGGATAAAAATAATCAAATTAGTAAAATCATTTTCAACGCTCTCTCGGCGCAAGTTAGTGGCATTTGACTAACGTGCGCATTTGAGGTCGTACCATGACGAAAGGTGGTGGCCGGGGGAAAGGGAGGCCGAGGAAGCTGCCGGCGACGGCGTCCCAGCCTCAATTCGACCCTCAGCTGACAGATTTGGGGACTGCGAGCTGCTCCACAGCTGTGAAAGTGGGGAATGGGATTGAGCTGATTGAGGAAGCCCCATTTGTCCAACGTATGCTTGAGCTGGAGATTGAAACTTCTGTAGCTAAACAAAGTGCAGATCTCACGAAGGAGGCGGAAAAGGAAGAAACAGCTTGGAAAATTGAAGATGGAGCCGTTCCTCTCTCGAGGAAAAGGGAAAAGTTGCTGAGCTACGTTGCGCCGATTATCAAGCAAGGTATTCCTACTGCAAAACTAGTTGTGACTGAAATTGAACGCGAAGCTGATAAATGGAATTCTGTGATTTTTTATGTGCTTGGAGAATCTCCCATGATTAAAACATTACAAAATACCTGAAAAATCAATGTGAGATTGAAGGATCATTTGAGATCTTCTACCATAATGAGGGTTATTTTGTGATAAAGCTTGAGCTCCTAGCTGATAAGGAAAAATTGTTGTTTGAGGGACCTTATATGATAGCTAGTAGACCTACTATTGTGAAGGAATGGACTGCAGATTTCTGCTTTGAAAAGGAGGTGCTCAAGGAAATTCCATTGTGGATTAGGCTCCCAAAACTACCTCTTACTTGTTGGAGTGAGGATTCTTTGAGTAAGATTGGTAGTGTGCTGGGGAAACCAATCTGTGTTGATGAATGCACATCTCAGCAGCGGTGAATTTCTTATGCTAGACTTTTGGTGGAAGTGGATATTACTAAGCCACTTGTGTATAAGATCCAGATAGAGGATGATAAGGGTAAACTGCTAGAACAGAATGTGTATTATGAGTGGGCTCCTATATTTTGTCAAAAATGTGATGTGGTTGGCCATGTGTGTACAGAGAAACCACAAGCTACTCGTCCTCAGCAGCAGCAATGGAAACCAAAGGAGAAGACTGTTGTAGAACCTGCTAAAGCACCAGAGGCCTGGATTGCTCCCAAGAAAACTGCTAGTGCCTCTATACAGGTTGGCAACATTCATGTGCGTACTGGGAATGGATTTCAAAGCTTGCTAGATCAAAATATAAGTAAATAAGGCGGGGACCTTATCCCCTTTGTGGAAATATGAGGCTGCTTTTATGGAATATGAGAGGCTGTAACAAGCCTTTCAAGCAGAAGGAGATCAAAATCCTTATGCAAACTAATAAAGTGGATATTGCTGTCCTATTAGAAACTAGAGTAAAGAAAGAAAAGGCTCCAAAAATAGTAGGGAAGATATGTCAAGGGTGGGATCATATAAATAACTACAGTTCAGCTGTCAATGGGAGAATATGGATTAATTGGAATTCTAGAAAGGTGCAAGTCACTTACATTGCTGAGCATGATCAAGCTATTATGTGTGAGGTGCTTAACATCCAATCTGGATAGAAAATGTACTTGGTTGCTGTCTATACACTAAACACCATTGAACAGAGGAAACAAGTATGGAGGTTTTTTTACTCAGCAACTGCACAATGCTGACTATCCTGTCATAGTGAGAGGAGATTTTAATGTTGTTCTCTCTACTGAGGATAGGTACCAAGGTAATGTTGTTCACAACATGGAGATTGAATGCGTGTATACAAGAGGTTAGAACTGTTGGTCCTCAGTACGCTTAGGACAATAATCAAGCAGATAGAAGTAGAATCTGCATTAATATAGACAGATGCTTTGCAAATTCTATATGGTTTACTAACTATTCTGGTACAATTGTTGAGAGGATAGAAAATAGTGTCTCTGATCACTGCCCTCAACTTCTTAGATTTGAGGGTGAAGAATCTAGAAAATGGTTATTTAAATTTTATAATGCCATTGCTGATCATGAGAGATTTGAGCAAGTGTTATAGGAAAATTAGGAGTCCAGTAGATCTCATAATAAACTCAGGGATATATGGATAAAATGTAAGAAGCCGAAGGTCCCGTTGAAGGAATTGAATACTAGATGGTTTATGAATACACATGAAAGGCTGTGCAACATTAGACATCAGTTATCTGCTATTTAGAATAGATTGCAACAGGAGCATGCATGTGCTGAACTTATACAAGAAGAGAAATCCATGCTTGGGGAGTTGGAGAAATGGAGTAAAATAGAGGAAAGTATTTGGAAACAGAAGGCAAGAATAGACTGGCTTCAGCTTGGTGATTCAAACACTAATTTTTTGTCATGCTTTTGCTAAAAGCAGAAGAAGTGCTAATGCCATTCATAGGTTAGTTAGAGGAGACGGTTCAGTGTGTCTGGGACAAGATCAGATTAAACATGAAGTGAGAGCCTTCTATAAGCAGTTGATGGGCACAATAGCAGATGCGTTATGTATGGTGGATAAAAGGATAGTTGCTAGAGGCCCCAAATTGAGTTTTTAGCAGCAGCAGATGCTCAATGCTGACTACACTATTCAGGAAGTAAAGGAAGCTTTGTTCAGTATGAACTCCAATAAGGCTCCAGGCATTGATGGGTACAATGTTTATTTCTTTAAGAAAAGCTTGCATATAATAGGGGATGAGGTTATAGAGGTTATTCAACAGTTCTTTTTAACTGGATATCTGCCTAAAGAGCTAAATGTGGCACTTTTCACTTTGTTACCAAAGTGTGAAAATGCAGTTATAATGAGGGAATTTAGGCTAATAGCATGTTGCACTGTGCTGTACAAAATCATATCAAAAATCTTGGCAAACAGGTTGAAGGTGGTGCTGGATTCTATAATTTGTGGGAGTAAATCTGCTTTTGTTCCTAGTAGGTTGATTTTTGACAATATAATTATTAGTCATGAGCTAATAAAGGGGTACAACAGGAAGCAACTGTCCCCAAGACGTATGGTGAAGGTGGATATATAGAAGGCCTATGATTCAGTGGAGTGGCCTTTCATTAGACAGATGATGTATGAGCTTGGTTTTCCTTATAGATATGTGGAATGGATTATGACTTGTTTGACCATGTTTCACCTAAAATTAGTGCTAGCAAATAAACTAGGTCTATCGTAGACTAATTAAGTAAAACCCGAATATCGATCTCTCGAGAAAAACTTAACAGGGTATTTAATCTTGTGATTACACACGCACTAAACACTCTATGAAAGCAAGTAAAGAATTTAGGGTTTAAAGAACTTATATCATAGGCAAAGAATTTAAAGAAAGCAAATAAATTAATCTAGGCTTAGAATTAATTAAAAGCAAGTAAAAAGCAACCCCGTCTGTCACCGGGATAGAGAATTAAACTAAGAAGAAAGCAATAAAATTATCTAGGCATGAATTAAAAAGAAAGCAATAAAGAAAGCAAATAAATCTAAGCTAGAACCAATTAATCCTAACATGCTTGAAAATAAATCTAAGAAACTAGAAAGCAATTAAATCTAATCTTAGCAAATTAATATAAACTAATGAAAGCAATTAACCAAAGCAAGTAAAAAAAGCAAATAAAATTAATCTAAAGGCATAAGTTAAACTTACGAATCGAAGACGAAAGAAAAAACGAAGAACTTGAATTAAATCTTGAATGCAAAAGCTATAATCTTCAAAGCAATATCTAAAAGCTAATCTAAACTAATTTAGAGTTTTGGAAAGCTAAAAACTAGTGTGAGCCAATGTATTTTCGTTCTAAGAAGATTACATATATATAGGATTTGGAAAAACCTAGTCCAAGAAGGAAACAAAACACTATTCTCGCCAGGGTGAGCGGCCGCCAGCTACAGTGAGCGGCCGTTCACTGCTTCCTGCGGTCCACTGCGCGCGACTTTCTTATTTTGGCCGTATCTCCCTCGTCCGGACTCGAAATCGACCGCCGTTTTTTCCTACGCGCTCCTATCGAACCCCTCTTCAATCTTATGCTTTTATATCATCCAAATTTTATCTTCATATTTCACTCATTTCTTCAATCTTTTGCTCTTTTCTTCTTTTCTTCCTTTCTTCTTCTTCATTGCATTCCATTCTTTCCTCTCCTCCACTTTCCCTAGCACATGAACAAAAATACATAAAAGAACACATAACACACACAAAATCATAATAAAAACACCACACAAAACTCTCACAAAAACACATCAAACAGACCACTATGGAATATGTTATAAATGTAAATGGGGAGCTTACTGAATCTTTTCAAGCAAGGAAAGGACTGAGGCAGGGTGATCCTATCTCCCCTTATTTGTTTGTGATCTGCATGGAATACTTAAATAGGAGCTTATTGGGATTACATTTGAATAAAAACTTCCATTATCATCCAAGATGTAAGAAGCTTAAGCTTACTGATGTCTGCTTTGCTGATGACCTGTTGCTATTCACAAGAGGGGATACTTCTTCTGTCCAACAACTGATGGAGATTTTGTATACATTTGCCAAGACATCAAGGCTTACAACAAACCAGATGAAGAGTAATGTCTATTTTGGGGGAGTAACTGAGGTTGTAAAGCAGGAAATCTTGAGTATTTCTGGAATGAGAGAAGGACAGTTGCCTTTTAAGTATCTTGGAGTTCCTTTATCCTCTCAAATGATAAGTGTTATGCAGTGTCAACCCTTGGTCAAAATAAGGTGCAAAAGATTAGCTGCTGGGCTACAACATTTCTCTCATATGCAGGTAGGGCGCAACTTATCAAGTCTGTGTTGTTTGGGCTCCAAACTTATTGGAGCCAGATTTTTGTGCTTCCTCAGAAAGTCCTAAAGCTAGTGCAGCAAGCTTGTAGGGTATTTCTGTGGATTGGAAAGCCTGAGCTATCCAAAGGAGCTTTGGTTGCATGGGATAAGGTGGAACTTCCCTACTGTGCAGGGGGTCTGAATGTAGTGAATATGAAGTGGTGGAATAGGGCTGCTATTTGTAAGTTGTTATGGAGTTTAACCCAGAAGAATGATAGAATATGGATTCAGTGGCTCCATGGCTACTATATAAAAGGTAAAGATATTTGGGAAATAGAGATCCCACAACAATGTTCATGGATGGTGAGGAAAATATTTAGGGCTAGAGATTATCTGAGATCTCTGCAGAATGGAGAAGGGTGGCTCTAGCAGGCCTCTTTCTCTGTGAGAAAATTATACAAGGCTTTCATAGGAGAACCTGTAAAGCAGTCCTGGGCTAAAATGGTATGCCAAAACAGTGTTCCACCAAAGTATAAGTTTATTGTCTGGCTGCTACTGCATGAGAAGCTAGCTACTTGTAGCTACCTCTAGAAAAAAGGAGTGCAGGTGGATGAAGTTTGTTGTATGTGTGAGCATGAAGAGGAAACATTAAATCATCTATTCTTTCAGTGTGAATTTGCTTCAAATGTGTGGAATGGAGTAGTGACCAGCTGTGGGATCAGTAGAAATGTTGTTGCATGGAATGAGGAAAAAGTCTACCTCCTCCATCATTGTACTTCTAATTAGGGGTCGGCATAGAAAACTGAAAAACCGAACCACCCGCCAAACCGAATCAAACCCGAGCCAAAATGTGGTTAACCGCAACGATGGTTACAGTTTAATTTTCTACTTTTAAAAACCCGAGTTAACGGTTCGGTTTTTGGTTTTAATGTCGAAAAATCGATGGTTAACCAGACCGAACCGATATGTATTAAATAATTAGAATTATATTTATTAGATAAATATCATGTAAGTTTTATTTAGTTATTTTTTCTTCTAAATTATATATTAGACTCGTTTTCATCCAACAACACACATGTCACTTTGTTAACATGAAAAATTCATAAACTCTATGTTATTTGAACTAAAATCATATTTTCTTAATTGCGTTATTTATAATTTTCTAAATTGTATGTTATACATATTTATCTGTTATGATTTGGAATTTTTTCATATCATGAATTTCAAATATATATTTTGGTTATGGTTAACTGTTGAATAATTGGTAAACCAAACCGATTTTTAGGTTAACCGTATGAACGGTTTTTGGTTTTTATTTATCATTATTTTACGGTTAACCGACCCGCCTAAAAACCGCATGGTCGATTTTTTTATATGCCAAACGGGCGGTTAACCGACCCGTGCTCACCCCTACTTCTAATAGTGGTATTCAAAGAACAAATAGGTGCATGATTTCCATTATGGTTTATCACATATGGAAGGAAATTGTAGGAGAATGCAGGGGACGGGGACTACTGTGGAGAGTATTATTAGGCAATGCAAAGATATTATGGCATGGTGTGGGCATCAAGATAAGAAAATAGCTAGATGCTTGCTTCTGTAGGGAGTAGTACAGTATTTTGTATGCTTTCTTATTGGTTGTAGCCGGTTGTTTTTTGTGTGTTCCTTGAGTTGATGAAATGGAAAGTTTATTCGGTACCAAAAAAAAAAAAAAAATGGTAGTGGAGATGGCAAAGTCTTTAGACTCTCTTCAAAGAGGTAAGGGTTCGACTTTTTTCAAGCTCAATTTATTATTTTGGGTAAAAATTTGAACCAGCTGGTTCTTTAGAACCGCCCCCATTTCGCCGGTTCTTCCGGTTTCGACCAGTTCTATCCGGTTTGGGCGGTCCTATAACGGGCTGAACTGACCTCCAGTTTTTAGGTATGGACCGGGCCGCTCTCTTGGCCGGTTCACGGTCGAACCGGTCGGACTGGGCGGTCCAGTCCGGTCTGATTTTTAAAACATTGATTTGCTGACTATCCCACATCATGTAATGACCCGGGAAATCCAATTAGGATGTTTACAACTCTTCTGGCGGTTCGAATTTAAACAAATTCCACTCAACTCTCCTGACGATTTAAATTTTTCTCAACAATTTCCACATAATTCTTCCGGCGAGCTCGAATTTTCCTCAAGAAGCTTAATTCAACTCGCCCGGTGGGCTTTTTCACAATTTCCTCAACTCTCCTACTGGATCAAGTTTTCTGCAACATTCTTCACAAATTCTAGTTGCTAATGATGATGTTGTCGAGGAAATTTGTGAACCCATGAGAAAGGAGACAAAAGCCACTAGACACCTGATGAAGATGTCCATTTGGAGGCACCCTTAGTTCCTTAGGGCAGCCCCAACGCTCTGGGCTTGCTGTCTCTTCGGCATGAGTGAGCCCCTAGCCGTGCTGGGGAGACTGAGATGGAATGATGAGTCTACACCCTAGATCGAGACCCCAATGATGTCATTATGACGTCACAATTCAATTTTTTTTAAAACTCATTTTTTTTGAAAAAAATTATAAAAATTAAATTTGCTCATATGTAGCGGTTTTTATTTTTTATTTTTTTAATTTTTAGTTTTTTATAATTAATTTATGTTGCTTTTTTATTTAATGTAATGTCGTATTTAAATTCAATAAAAAAATTATGGGCAAAATATAGCATAGAAGAAATCAAAAAAATAAAAAAAATGAGAAGAAATAAAATCAAAAAGAGCCCGTGCCGTGCACTAGAAGTGATTTTGGAAAGAGACTCTCTCTTGGTGGGTGATAGAGTAAAGATGATTGAAACTGAATCAAAGAAATACTGAATAGAAATCCTCAACCGAGGCCTACGGAAAATTCCGTCCAAACTCTCAAAACAATTGATAATCCCCTACTATACTACTGCAGACTATTTATAATAACTAAAACCCTAATCTCTAAAGCCCATAACAGGTTGGGCTGGACATAATAAACCCAACAAAATAAATAAAGATAAATAGATATAAACCCACTAAAAATTTAATAATCAACCACTGCACGTTGTCCTCGTGTATAAACTTTCCATGGACGCTGCCTGCTATCAATTGCCTCCTCGGTCGAAACAGCCTTGTCCTCAAGGCTAAAGTACGGAAACTGACCTCTCACATTAGCTAAATCCATCCATGTCGCCTCCTCGAAGCCCAGCCCTCTCCACTTAATCAAAACTTGAGAAATCTGTTGTCCATCCTTATTCACCGTCCTCTGATCCAACACTGCTTCTGGTAGATATGGGGGATCAACAGCCAACTCCTCTGGAAGATCTGGTTCCGCACAAGCCGTACCAATAGCCTTCTTTAACAATGAAACATGGAATACGGGGTGTACTCTAGAGCCAGGGGGAAGCTTTATACGATACGCAACTGCTCCGACCTGGGCTTCTACCTCAAAAGGACCAAAAAATCGAGGCGCGAGCTTACGATTAGTACCTTGGAACAGAGATGATTGCCGGTATGGTCTGAACTTCAAATAAACTAAATCGCCGATTGCCAACACCACATCTCTTCGATGCTTGTTTGCTTCTCGAACCATCCTCTGTTGTGCTCGCTCAAGGTGGAAACGCAAATGATCAAGAACCTCATCGCGAGAGCGCAAGGATTCAGCAAGGGCCTGTACACGCACTTCTCCATGCAAGAAACGGCGCAATGTAGGTGGCGGACGACCATAAACCACCTCAAAAGGTGTAGTTCCCGCTGCTGAATGGAAACTGGTGTTATAACAGTACTCGGCCCATGACGACCACTTGTTCCACTGCTTCGGTCGATCGGAAGAAAAACAACGAAGATAGGTTTCCAAACAACGGTTGAGTACTTCAGTTTGCCCATCCGTCTCGGGATGATAAGCAGAACTCATCTTAAGAGTAGTGCCTGCCATTCGAAACATCTCCCTCCAAAACGAACTAAGGAAAATTGGATCTCGATCGGACACAATTGAGCTTGGAATGCCATGGAGTCGGATGACATCCTTTGTAAAAATTTCAGCTACTGACTTCGCTGTAAAGGGATGGCGTAGGGCCAAGAAATGGCCGTATTTGGAAAAACGATCTACCACCACCAAAACACAATCAACACCTCCTGAGCGAGGTAATCCTGAAATAAAATCCATGCTGATATCATCCCAAACACGAGAAGGAACTGGCAATGGTGTGAGCAACCCAGCGGGGGACTTTGTTTCATACTTACTTTTCTGACATACAACGCAAGCTGCAACAAATTGAGTGACATGCTTCATCATCCCCGGCCAATAAACATTGGCCGCTAGACGCCGATAGGCGCGGTAAGCCCCTGCATGTCCCCCTGAAGGCGTAGAGTGAAATTCGGCCATCAATTTAGGAATCCAGACCGAGAGTGCCGGCACAACCAACCGACCTTTATAAAGCAAAGTATCATGCGCTAGAGAATAATGTTTTGGTGCATTCTGCCCCTTCTCCAAGTTCTCCACGATCTTTGACAACTCCGGGTCTGCCCGAATCTCTTGTTGCAGGGCTGACCAGTCTACCCATTGTGGAAATGAGATGGCTGCGAACTCGCCGTCTTCCACACGCCGTGATAAAGCATCGGCTGCCCGATTTAAGTTACCCTCTTTATACACAATATTGAAATCATACCCCAATAGTTTAGCAGTCCAGTTTTGTTGCGCCGGAGTAGTCAATGGTTGTGTCAAAAGGTGACGTAAACTTCTCTGATCCGTCCGTATGGTGAAACGACGTCCCAACAAATATGGCCGCCAATGTTGCACTGCCAACACCAATGCCATGAGCTCCTTTTCATAAGCCGACTTTGACAACAAGTTGGGAGAAATATGCTTGCTAAAATAAGCAATCGGCTGCTTGTCTTGCATAAGCACGGCTCCCACACCTAAACCCGATGCATCGCACTCAACTACGAATTCCTTAGAAAAATCAGGCATACGCAGTAGTGGTGCGGTAGTCAAGGCTTGCTTGAGTTCTTGAAAAGCTTTCTCGGCGTCGCTTGTCCAGGCCCATGGCTGAGGTACATCTTTCTTCAATAATGCTGTTAACGGAGCAACAATTTTTCCATAATTTCGGATAAAACGGCGATAATATCCCGTTAGCCCCAAAAATCCACGCAGACCTCTAATGTTTACTGGCGTCGGTCACCGCATCACTGCTGATACCTTAGAGGGATCCATACGCACACCTTGGCTCGAAACTATATGCCCCAAGTACTCCACTTCCTGACGCCCCATCGAGCATTTCTTGGGGTTAATAACTAGAGCATTCTGATGAAGCACGTGCAAAATCTGATGAAGGTGTTGCAGATGTTGCTGCCATGAGCGACTATATATGAGTATATCATCAAAAAAAACAAGTACAAACTTTCGCAGGAAGGGTCGAAAAATGTCATTCATCAAGCCTTGGAACGTGGCTGGAGCATTCGTTAGTCCAAAAGGCATAACCAGAAACTCGTAGTGGCCAGAATGCGTGCGGAAAGCTGTTTTGGGAACATCCTCACGAGCTACTCGTATCTGGTGATATCCTGCTCGAAGATCCAATTTACTAAACCATTGCGCTCCATGCAGTTCATCTAAGAGTTCTTGGATTACTGGAATAGGATATTTGTCCGGTACAGTGAGCTTGTTAAGCTCACGATAGTCCACACAGAAACGACAAGATCCGTCCTTCTTGCGAACCAAGAGTACTGGACTAGAATAGGGGCTCGTGCTTGGTTGTATGATGCCTGCTGATAGCATTTCAGCTACCAAACGTTCCATCTCATCTTTCTGAGAATGATTATAGCGATATGGCCGTACCGATACCGGATGGGACCCTGGCTGTAGTACAATTTGATGATCTGTAGGACGCGTAGGGGGCAGCCCTGTTGGTGATGCACTCACAGCGGGAAAACCCGATATAACTGTCTCCAACTCCTTTTTGCCAGCCAAAGAAAGGGTTTTGGATACTCCAAACCGACTGAGTAAATCCTCACCATCCATTGCCCATATAACCCAACATTTATCCTCTGATAAGAGTGCTCTTATCTCGCGATGAGTGCATGCCTTGCGAGTTAGAGTTGGATCCCCTCGAATGCAGATTCGACGTCCCTCAATCACAAACTCCATGGTCGAATTCTTCCAATTAGCCTTCACATCTCCTAATGTTTCAAGCCACGATACCCCCAATATTAAGTCCACGCTGCTAAGAGGAAAAATATAACAAGATATAGTAAAGGTTTCAGAATCCATGCGAAGAGGTACATCATTACATACTCCTCGTGCTTGAATCCGAGTCCCATCGCCCAAGACTACTGAGAAATTTGCAGTAGGTTCGATGGCCCAGCCCAACTTCTTCGCAACACGCTCAGCCACAAAACAATGACTTGCTCCGCTATCTATCATTAGTAGTACGCGTGTGTCACCCACCAACCCAAACAACTTCATCGTTTGTGGTCCATCAATTCCATTGGATGACAATGCTGAGAGTTGTAGTTGTTCGTTCATTATTGAGTCCTCACATTCTGTTCCCTCCACGCAGGTCTCTGTCACTTGCCCTTCCTCCTCATCAGGGTCGTCATCTGTTCCACCGACAAGAACGTGAAGAGTTTTAGGGGGACATCGATGGGTTGGACTATACTTTCCGCCACATCGGAAACAAGTTCCTGCTGCCATATGTTTCTGATATGTTTCTTCAGACATATTTCGGAATCGACGAAAATTCCGCGGGCCAGACGATGCGTGAGAGGAAGCTGCTAGGGTCTGCTGCTTCTGAGTTGTTACAGGCAGGGAACGTTGAGTAAAATTGGGACGAGTTGCAGGGCTCGTCATATACGTACTCCTCGTCGAATGGGATTGCTGAGTTGATAGTGGAGTTGAGATATGATCTATCTTCCGAGCCATTTGAATGGCAGTTGAATAATCTTTAACATTAGGATCCTGAATTTGCATCCTAATCTGCCTCCTTAGCCCTCCCAAGAAAAATCCCAACAATTGATCATCCGTAAGGTCTGGCAGTTGAAAAACTTTGTTTTCAAAAGCAGTGATATACTCCTCCAAGGTTCCTGTCTGTTTTGTAGTGATTACTGCTTCAAATCCATTGATGGATGTCCCGTCTCCAAAGCGAACTAGCAATTCGCGCGAAAAATCAGACCACATCAATTTGGGGGTAGCGGCGTAGTAACAATTGAATCCACGACATAGCTGGTCCAGTCATAGCGATCAAGGCTATTTTTAGGCGTCGTTCAACCGGTGTTTCATGCACGAGGAAATACTGTTCCACGCGTGATAGCCATGCAACGGCATCAGACCCATCGAAACTGGGTAAGTCCATCTTTTGTAGTACCTGGAGGGGAGCGAGCGGCTCTTCTGGATTTGATGTCTCGCTATTTTCCGATTCCGGATGTGGAATCTCAACAGATAACTTCTTCAGAATGGCATCAATTTTTGCTTCCATCGATGCTTGCTTTGCATCCACCGAGGCATGTCGCGCATCTGCAGATGTCTGGAACGCTTGCAGCCCTTGCACAGCGCCAGACAAATCTTCAACCATCTTCTCTAATCCCTCCAATCGTTGTTCTGTACTTCGAGTGTTCACCATCGTTTCTGATCCGGCAGGTCGGACCAATTTGATAGAGTAAAGATGATTGAAACTGAATCAAAGAAATACTGAATAGAAATCCTCAACCGAGGCCTACGGAAAATTCCGTCCAAACTCTCAAAACAATCGATAATCCCCTACTATACTACTGCAGACTATTTATAATAACTAAAATCCTAATCTCTAAAGCCCATAACAAGTTGGGCTGGACATAATAAACCCAACAAAATAAATAAAGATAAATAGATATAAACCCACTAAAAATTTAATAATCAACCACTGCACGTTGTCCTCGTGTATAAACTTTCCATGGACGCTGCCTGCTATCAGTGGGACCCACCAAAAAGTGACTCAGGCACTGTGCATGCTCTTAATGATCATGAAATTCATTACCTCATTAATTTGGAAGAATTTGAAACCCTCAATTCATCTTTAGCAGAATCTTCATTGAATTCAAATTTCATTCTTTTGGAAGAATTCAACTTTAACAGAATCCTCATTCACATTTCATTCTTTGAAGTCTGATCGATATTATAGCAACATACAACATATATACCATTACATGACTTGTGAGTCGGCAGAAAATCAATTTTGCAATCTGTCTTAAATGGTAATGAACAACCTGAATTGCGTGTTGGATATAATTCCTCACACCATTATCAGTTAAAAAATATATTAATGCACTTGTCTCATCATCAGGGCTATAAGCAGAATTTAGTTTCTTGCAGCCATCCATTCCTCATAGGGGAATAGGAGTTTCACTCACCCTTGCAGGGGACGTTGGTGCAGCGGCAAACTGGCCTTCCGGAAGCTTCCCAACCATTATATCCGCGTTCTAGAACCACTATATCTTTCACCCCCAAATCTTTTGCTTCAGCAATATATTCAGCAAACCTTCTAGCACATTTGGGTCCTCGAACCTGTATTGGCACCTCAATCCTCAAAAACTAGGTTCTATGTCCAAATAGAAAGAAAAAAAGGCAATAGATAATCAAGTCTGATGTGGATTGGTTTCATGGTGTTATAGCTCAAGCCATTAAGGAAACAAAAGCAGAGTTAGGCATCAAGAAAAATGAGTATCACAAGTATTAATGTTTCAAATAATGAGAAGTGGTGATTGTGGTGGTAAATGTTAAATGTAAATCATGTCTGAAAAATTATCACATTTAATTCATATTATGGCAGAGGTAGACAATAGCTGAATATGTATAATTGCAGTACAATACTACTTCAGTTTCTCCATTCTCAACTCCATTTCTTCATTACTCCAAGTTTCCCAACTATTTCTGATTGAAAGTAAATTTGAAATATGCAGTTCCCTTGTCATTTATAAACCGAGCTTCATCACAAACTTTTCCTGCCACAATATTTGTTAATCATTTCAAGTGTGATGTTTCAAAAATTCCCCAATGTTACACCATTATTATTTGAACCACGCTAGTGATAAGAACTAAGAAGTAGAATCGACCATCACCATTACAAGATGCAGGCCTCTCTATCCCATTATTAAAATCCAAAAAAAAAAGATTTGTTATTTTAAGTAAAGCACTAAACCTCTTTCACTTATTGGCTTGGTTACTGGCACTACCAAAAGAAGACAAGGAACCGAAAAACTGCAGATTTGAATCAGAACAACCCATTGATGAATAATACGCAGGATGATTCAGATATTTACTAATGAAAGCCAAAAGGCTAAAATAAAAAAAGTTGAACTGATATGCTCTTTAGGGCATGGCATACGCTGTCTTACCAAGATTACGCTCAGAGGTTGTTCGGAAGATATCAGAGCAATTTAGCTAGAAACTCAATACACATAATTTAGTCAAAAGAAGTAACAATCACAATGCACCATCAATCACCCAAGCACAGACTTTGGAGCAAAACAGTATGCAAACAGTTTAGAGGCAGCTAAATTCAACTATGGCATTGAACTCGAATACTCCCAATTCCCAAATTGAACCAAGTTTCCTCATGGAATTTATACTACTTTGCAAAACTCTCGACCCTAAAAACTTAACTTAGGAACTAAGAACGATTGTGGAGCTTCTAAGTTCTAATCTTCTGCCAAAGGATAGCATAATTTCAGTCGGACAGCACATAACCACGCCAGCAATTGAAGAAAACTGTAACCCTAAATCCACTAGGGCAAACATCAGGAAAAAAAAAAAACGAAGAACACACATCATAATTCAAGTACAGGCCTATATCAACATTGATCGCCGAACATTCCTGAAATATTGACTTTTAATTTTTAAACTCCAAACACAGGAAGTGAAAAAATGATAAGGAAAAACCTGGCTGAGAGCGCAGTGGAAAACAAGAGTATCCTTGCCTTTGGTAGCTTCAACAAGAGTTGGTAATTTATCCAGAAACGTATCGCTCGCGAAGTGTAATGATCCCGCTATATGCCCGTCGTAGCTCCTCTCGTCATCCCTAAATTAGAATTAACAAAAAAAGAAAAGGAACATTGTTTCTCCATCGAATCAAGATCATAGTGAAAAATTAATTCGATTTGTAGTGAATAAGATTCGGTGATCAATGATGAATAATAGCAGAGAATAGATTTTGAACCTGACGTCGACGATGGCGATGTTAGGGCGGCGGATGAGCGGTAGAAGCTGAGAACCGGTGATGTACGTGATGCTCCGCGCCATCTCTGTCGCCGCCGCGTCCTCTCTCTCTCTAGGAATTGGGCTGAAAATTGGGCCTTTGATTGCTGAAAAAGCAAGCAATATGTGGAGAATCGAGTATGTGGAGAAGAGAAGCCCAATATATATATATATATATATATAAAATAAATGAAAATAAAATAAAATAAAATAATAAAAATCCGACCTGCCGGATTCGAACCAGCGACCTAAGGATTATCTGCTACAACTACAGTCCTCCGCTCTACCAACTGAGCTAAGGTCGGATGTGTTAGAAACTTCACTAATTATAATTAATAATTCATTCGAATTTTTACGTATTACTGTATTAAAAATCTATATAATAATAACGACTACGGATAGCCAAATTTAGTAACTTTTACAATCCATAAATAGTAACTTTTATTTTTGTATCTTTAATTTTATTTTTTGAATTTTTTTATTAAATGAAATATCTTAATTGTTATTTAATAATTTCTAATCAACTAATTATTGCATAAACGTTACAAATGCAAATTTATGGCTAACAATTATTATTATTAACTTCTTTTCTATTATTATGTTGTTTTTTTTTTTCCTACATAGTATTATGGATTTTTTCAAAAAACACCCACACACATCTATCTATCTAATTAGTAAATAATAATATTCTCGGAAAAAAAATTGTAAATAATAATAATAATAGCTAGCTATAGCCTATTATTTTAAATAGTAACTTTTTTCAGCATATTTGTATTTTCTATTTTTGAAATTAAATTTATTAGTAGTTAATTTATCATTTACACTAATATAATATATTAAAACAAATAAATCGATCCTTCCATACATCTACCTATAGAGATAATTATATTGATTGATTTATGTTAATGCTAAATGTCATAATGCAATTGATGTGGTATATTAAGTTACAAATGCATAATTTATGCCTTCATATTAATCACCTTTCCATTTTTATATCATCCTATGCTTATATATATTTCCGAATTTTGTGAAAGAAACACACATACATGCTCACTTCACTTGCTTTTAGTTTATACTAGTTTGTATCCCGTCGAAATTCGACGGGGTATCATTTTATTTGTTAAAACAATTCTTATTTTATTTCTAATTTATTGTAAAGTGTCTTAAATTGAAAATATACCCTTTTGCTACAAAAATTTTACAATTATATCTATCGATACATACTAAAAGAATTCTAAAAATTTATTAGCTAATGAGCCACTTCAAAACCAATTTTGTGTCTAATATATTCTCAGGTGGTTTAAATTCAAAATATACATTTTATTACAAATATTTGACAATTATAGCTATCGATATATACTAAAAGAATTTTAAAAATATATTGGCCAACAGGCCACCTCAAAATTGAATATGAATCGCCCATGGCTATGCACACTTGGTGCCGATTTAGGCAAAAAAGTATTGGTCGACGGGCCGCCTCAAAATTGGATATAGTCGCCCGTGGCTAGGCGCACCTGCTGCATCCGCCGATTTAAGGGTCTAACAAACCTCCCCCACCAAAACTCGAAGACGTCCTCGTCGTGTGGGATAACCCTCTTGTCTTCGATCTATTTTCAGCAACAACTCGCTCACCACAAGTGAATTCCTCCGGCACACCACGTCCGTTGCTTGACGCAGCTCCCGCCAAGATTTTTTCATACGTGAGCACACCACGGCTCACACTTGGCTGTTTCATCGCCATGTCCTTCCTAGGCTCCACACGGTCCACTCTCGGCATGTCTTGACCCTCATCTAACATTTGCATACCCGAAATATAATGTATCGTGTTGACCCGAGCCTCCTCATCCACTGATTTAGCAGCCACATCCATTCAACTTCTCCGCACGTTAGCCTTCCGCTTCGGACAGTCCCATATCTGATGGTCTTCATCACATATGAAGCACCCGCAAAGCTTATCCCAACCCGCGAAGCATGACTCGCCGCACCACCAGCGCTAAGTCGTTAAAAGCCTTCTTGTTCCAACCTTTCCCCTTATCCTTAGCACATCTTGCATCCCCATGTTCAGGCTCGGAAGAGTCACCTGCCTTCAAGTCCACCAACTCCTCGGCAGCGGCTAGCGCGGACGGCAGATCCTTGACACCCGTAAGCACCTTATCTCAGTTTGGGCCAAATGCTGCAATACATAAGAACATTTTAAAACTTTTTTGGCCAACGTACCACCTCAAAATCGAAATAGTATTGGAGCCAAAAAAAATCAAAAACTTCTTGGCCAATGGACCACCTCAATACCGAAATAATGTTAGGGCAAAAATATTTTTTTACTAAAAATCAGTTTAGCATGATCAACCCGAACAGAAAAATAGTATTCTGATAATTTGTTAGAGAATATATTTTATAAAGTTGCGTTAAATTTTATTAGAAAAATAGTTTAATGCGGTGTACTCCATTATCGAGTAGTTGTAATCTATTTATACGTATTAATAAAAAAATCAAATCATTGAAGGAAATCTCCATTATGAAAATTTGCATAGCCAATAGGCCACCTCAAAATCAATATAGTATTAGGGCCAAAATATTTTAACAAAAAAGAAATAAAAAAAAAATAAAAATAGTCAATCCGAATTGAAAATAGCTCACGAAGCTCATTTTTGTGTCTAATTATTGTCAATTATTTTAAATTAAAAAATATATTTTTTGTTACAAAAATTCAACAATTAAAACTATCTATACATACTAAAAGAATTTAGAAAATTTATTGGCCAATGGGCCACCTCAAAATTAATTTTGTGTTTAATAATTAAAAATATATTTTTCGTTACAAAAATTTGTCAATTGTTGTTATCGATACAAACTAAAAGAATATTAAAATCTTTTGGGCGGGCCATCTCAAAATTAAAATGGTGTTAGATAGCCCGAGCCAAAATATTTTATTTTCTTTTTCTTTCCTTTATGTTTTTTTTTTTCCTATTTTGGGAAGAGTAGCAAAAACACCCTCAATATTGAAACATTTTTCTAGTCATGGTTTGATCGGTTGAACTATTTAATAAATAAATTAATAAAAATAATAAAAATATCTATTGTATATTTATAAATATCAAAAATTTCATGATTTATATAGTATAGGTTCATAAAAATTTAAGAAACACATGTTAAAATTAATAAAATAAAATAAAAACATATTTATATTATATATATTTATACTCAAAACATATATTTATAATTTTATAAAATGAACATAATGTAGTTGATAATGATTCGAAGCTGATTGAATAATGGATGTATATATTGTAAGTCTTAAAATAGTGTTAATTAGTGATGTGGTGTAGTGGTACAAAACATAGTCTATCATGTAGGAGATCATGAGTTCGAATCCTCCAATTCTCATAATTAAATTTTTAAATTTTATGTATAATATAAATAGACTATAATAATAATGAATATAATAATATATATAAATAATTAATATGTATAAATATATATGGATGGTAATAAGAGATTGATGAAATCTTAATTATGTGAATTTATTATATTAAATAATGATTTAATATGTATAAAAATTCAGAATTTAGATAAATAGAGAACGGAGGCCGTAGGAGGCGCCATATAGGCGCTTGGATCGCTCTCGTGTTCCGAATCCGCATCGGAACGTATAATATATTGATATTTTCATCCATTTCTCTTATCAATGCTATTAGTTCATCCTATTTCTAATATGTCTAGCACTAAGTATTGTTCGCATTGTCCGTCGATAACATGAGTGAATTTTATATTGACTATATATACATCGCTAATGGCCCACGTTTGATATCTCATGACAAAATTTCTCCAAATCACTTTTTTCTTATTAGCAGATTTTTTTAGGAGCATTTTTTTTTTAATATTTTGTTAGTTGATCTCTTCTTCTTCATTATTTTGAAATTTGATATTCAAATTGAATTTTATTAGTTGGTTTTTTTGGCCTACATGGGCCACATCCTATCATACTTTCTCTCGATTAATATAGAGAACTAACCCGAAGGCGTTCTCTATATTTTTTTTTCTTTGTTTTATGTTTTTTTAAGATTCCTCGGATTATCATGTATAATATTATTAGTATCCTTAGTGTTGTGTTTATTTTGTAATTTTGTTTTAGGGAAACATTGTTTCTTTTATTTATAGGTGATTTGCATAATCGTGGCTGGAATTTTCGACGTGACCAGAATCCGGTAACATCGATGAAGGAAAAATTGATATTAAGTTGTAGTTAGATATATCTCAATATGCTGCAACGTGTTGGAGGAGAAAATAGTTGTAAAATTTATCATCCCAAGATATTCATATTTTACATGAAAAAAATGCTACGGAGTCGAATTGATTAGGACATAAAATCTCTTCTTTTATTTTCCTTTTTTCTCATAAATTACAAAAGCAAAAATAAGTAGTATTTCGTATTTTCCAATTTTTGAAATTTTTAATAATAATAATAATAATAATAATAATAATAATAATAATACACATGCGAGTTTTATTTTGAGCTATATTAACTTTATGATATGTATATATGTTCATATAAAATAGTATTATTTCACAATTTTTAAAGATTTTTTTTTAAAGTCTGGAAATTCACCTTTGAAGAAATTTTAACTACAATTGTTTCTAATCTATTAATATATAAAAATAAAATGATTTTGGCAGTTACTTATTGGCGCCAATTTAAGGGTATTTTTGTTATTTCAATCACACGATTTTCGGTCAGTTCTATGTACTCCACGACGCAAAACAGTTTATTAAGAGCAGTTTTAAAACCGTAAAATATTGTGGCACCGCATCGGAAGTTATTCTATGTTTACAAGAGTGTGTTCAGTTCCCAATGTGTGTTCAAAACTTCCCCTTCTCCAAAAACAAACAAAAAACGATAAAAAAACTTCTCATGTTTCTCTTTCCGGTAGAATATTCGAGCTATGGAGTTAACAAATAGATCGAGAGTTACTCCTGATCAAGAGTGATGGCATGACATCTGCTCCGCCGACTACTTCCTCCAAGAGTAGTTTATTCTTCCTCCCCCTTTGATCCATTTCTTCATTTCGATTATTGTCGTTTTTGTGTAATCCTGTCTTTGCAGTGCTGATTTTCGTGTTTTTGGTTTTCGTTATACTCTGATTGATTATAGAATTTCAACTATTATGTTGGATTAGATTCAGTTTGTGGGTTGTCTTTTAGCTAATTTTCTGACATTTGTTTGGTTAATGAAAATGTCTGTGACGAAACGACGCAGTTTCACGATTTTCCTCCGCCGCCGGCTTTTGGAAACCCGATTCGCATTCGAGTTTTGCCGGTGCCGGCGTCTCCGTACAGTTGCAGTTGCTGTCAAACGCTTAAAGAATTGTGATATGTTAATGATATAATTAAATTCTTTTTTTTTTTTTCAAGTTCAATTTAATTAAAATTTACATTTTAGTTATATAATGTGGATAGGGAGTTATGCGTTGAAGCTTGGAATCCATGGAAAATTAGGACTTATAGTATCAGCCCATTCGTCATTTTTTGTCCTAGGAGAATGTATATGAGCCGATAATGAAACTCTGCAATTTTTCACCATTGAAATAATTCTGCATTATCTCTTTCATCCGCATTTGCTATGCCTAGGATAAAATCTTACTTGCAAAATTTTATTATATCTATAATAAATTCATATTGGTGTTTAACTTCTGTCAACTCTCTCTCTCTCTCTCTCTATATATATATATATATATATTATGTTTGCACAGGCAAAGGATTAGAAACATAAGGTTTAAGAACTTAGTAAAACACTTCCATCAGCCGAGAGTATAGCGTCTTGGAGTGGCATTACAGAAAGGTTCTATGTGGAAATCAATTTTCTTATATTCTTTAGATCCGTACTATACATAGATACCGCGAGCAGTCAAGCATGGTTGTTTGCATCAGACTTTTCTTCCTCTCTTTTTTGATGAGCTTTTCCAAATTTCATTGTAGGACATGTTGTGCACTGGACTTGATAAGATAGCCACTGCGACAGTCCGAACCAGTCATATATTTTCCTTATCAAATTTTCAGGAGGTCAAAATTTGAACTTCAATCTATCTTACATTATTGTTCTAAAGGTATGGTTGTTCATGCTTTTATATATGTTTTCAATTGTCAATTTTTTTTTTTCTTATTCATATTAGTATAAGCAAAATGGCTTCCGAAATAAATGGCTTCTCCACAAATCTTAGTGAATCATGTAGCCCAAATAATAAGATTGGCAGTTAAAATTCCACATCCCAATTGCATGTTATCAATACTGAAATTATCACATGCATATTAGTGACAATTTATATTTAATTTCAGGGTGTGATTTGGATTAAGAATTGATCCATATGTTTTTTATTATTGTTCTTCCATGCTGAACTTCAATAATATCCATCTGAAATTCATTGTATTTGTTTTTGTCTGTATGAAATGCATTAATGTTGAACTACTGATATTTGATCTTGATATCAATAATATGAAAGTGATAGTGCAATCGTTACGAATAAATAGGTGTCACATAGCTGAATACCATTAATCATGAATCAAGATAGTTAACTATAACAGAGAGGTTAATCTTTTTTGATTCCTTTTCTCCTTAAAATTTGATCTTACAGCAATAACAAAATAGTTGTGATGTGTTTACATGCAAGTACCTTAATGCAATGATGATAATAGTTGTGATGTGTTTACATGCAAGTACCTTAATGCAATGATGATATCTTAATGAATGTATTATTATTTAGGCACTGTAGCAGCAGGGGCTCAAGAAGCATTTTTAATTTTAAAGAATAGACCTTCTACTCTTAATTATATGATGATTATGTAAAATAGGATATCCACTAAGTATTATACACAAGTTCACCATTTATTTCCTTTTACTTATTAGATATTGTAAGGAATACTTGCATAATCATGATGAAATTTATTTACTTTAAATCTTGGTTCTTTTAATAGTTTCCGTGCATCGCACGCGTAGGTGTACTAGTAATTCATAAAAAGAAAAACACAATAGCGTTGCTACGGAGCTGCCAGTTTTAGTGAGTTCCGTTTTTATTTGCATTATAATGTTTCCATTTTCAAAATTAATTTTAGTATTTATTTTACTAAAATCAGTACATAAATTTAATTCTAATTTATACTACTACTACAAATTTAGAAAATTTGTTAAGTAGCATTAAAATTTGTTAATTATCATTTAATATTTCATTATGAGTTTTCCCCAAAAGCGTGCGTTATATGATAGTATTCAATTGTAATTCCAATAATGAGGAGTATTTTATATGATATTTTTTAGTTTACTATTCATTGCAAACAAATCATCATTTTACTCATTTTGATATATATGTTTTAATATGGTTTTGGAGTTGTATTTTGATTAGGGGATGTTTCTCGGCCTATATATAAGGATGATTTCGCTCGGTCAGGTATCACAAACTTTGGTGCCCTCTTTCTGTGACAGGCCAAAACTACAAGATTTTCACTAAAATAGCATATAATCTGCAATTTTTGTGACATGCTTTCAAATTAAAACAGATATACAAATGGTGGCTTAGAGATGGTTCTATGGTTTTGATGAAATGCTTGAAACTAAAATAGAAGCATGCACCTAAAACCCTGCAGCAACAAATGGAGGTGATATCGAAGCTGAGGCATTAAGAGACCACGTTATTGGTACACCATTTCTCTTTCAGAACCATCACATAATTCTATAGTTTTTGGAGAGTAAATGCATGAATAGTTTGTTTCATACTTTGATAGGGAGAAAGAGGGAAGTCTTGAAAGGGTCGTCGAGAATGGCTATCACCAGCGGAGTAGCAAGAGGTATATTCAGTATTTGCACACGGGTGGAATTCTTGAAAATGACATCAAAATTGATAGTATTTTGCTTGACGGGAGCCTCACTGCCAAAATCAGTAGCTACAAGCCTACAACATAAACATACCTTCTAAGGTGAGATTCAAATTAAATTATATACATAACAAAATCAACACGCAAAATAACATGAGTTCTTGAAAAGATCATTCTCGAAAATTTTATCCATTCTTACATCTTGAGACTTTGATCTAACATGAGACATTATGTAATGTTGTGTTACTATACAGTTAGAGATAGGAGCTTAGCAGAATCTCCTTCGAAGCTACAGGTTCAAGAACGATGGACTAACATAGTGCGAACCTTAGCAACAAAATGTGATATAATAAAAATAGATTAGTAATATCTCCCTTTGTTTTGTAGATAGCCAGTGTAAGTTGGTTTTGATAAAATGATGATTTACGCCAAAAGAAAAAGGGAAAAAAAAAAAGATGACTTTTGATCAGGAAGTAATGAGCCATGTTAGGGGTGGAGGTGTATTGCATATTTGCATAAATAATAAGGTACTAAAGAAACTGCGAGTATGTGTTCCTCCCATGGCAATGTATGGAAAAGAGTGTAATTTTTCTGTTGATATACACCGAAAATTTAAACTCATAGAAGTTTATAATATTCTGTTATTAATTTGTATACAAATTTTGGATTATTTTTTTTGTATGTATTTCATGTATTATGATCAAAATATAATCCGTATTCTAGCAAACATTTATTCTCTTTATTTTGCAAACATAAATGAATAAAAATAAAACATGCACAAACGACGAATGTTTATTTTTTCAGGATGAATATTCTTTTCATTGATAGGAAAAAAAAACGAGTGAAATTCTATTAATTCAAGATGTTTTTTTCCCCCCAGTAAATTCAAGATGGGTATTAGAAGTACACAATAAAATGAATTGAAAGTACAGTATGAAACAGACCATATATAATTTGCAATCTCAAAATTCAACTCGTGTTCAGCCCACCGATGAACTAATTTACTAAAAAAAATATACAAATAATAAATTAAAAGAAATTATACTTAAAAGGTAGTTCTCTATTTTTTCACAAGGCAAATGTTTATTTCAATTATGGCATAGACATGACAAAACATGGAGCAACTCCAAGCCAAAAAAAAGCTTGTAATGTTTCGAAGGGTCTTCGGTCCTCTTCTTCTGCGTACGATTCTTCACCACATCAAACAGGTGTTGATCATATTTGATTATTTTCCGAGTAATTAAGGACAACTTCATCTCCATTAGCTCTCAAATCCACCGTTCTGCATTTAATGTACCCATTTTTGATATGACAGTGACCATATAGGTAAGACTTGAGATTCTCTGTCCCCGACTCGGCATTTCAAATCGTGTCCCAAGTCGTTATTTCTATTATTTTTATACTCCCTCCGTCCCGCGCTAGAATCTAGATCACCCATTTGGTTTCGGCGCAGGAATTAAGATGGAAGTATTTAGTGTATAAATTGTATTGTAATTAGAGATGCAATGTGGTTTATGTTTAAAACTAGAGCATTGTAGATGCATAAAAATATATTGATGTCTGGTCTTAAATAAAAGATCGTATCAAGACCTTTAATTTGGTGTAAAAATCATAAAAAAACGGAGAACGAACGAACCAATTATGATAATTTAAACTTCTAAAATTTAAATTATACTGTGATATGTGCTAAAATGTGAGTAGATGATCAAATTTAATTAGGAAATATTAAATGTAATAAAAGATTTACTAATTGCACCATTTAAACCCTAATCATTTCCCAAAAAGAAAATGAGTAATCCAACACAGGACGTCCCAAAAGTAAAACGAGTCATGTAGCTAGCACGGACAAAGGGAATATATTTTTTTTCAATAAATTTATTTTATAATGATTTAATTTAATTTTATGATTATTTTCAAGGGTTCACCCATCCCATTAGGGTTTATAACTATTTTTTTAGCATTTAATTTCACTTTTATTAGTTATATTGAGGTTGAAAATTCAAAATTAGGGTATATAATTTTTAAAAAATTCAATTTTTACTTATAAATATCTATTATGATTTATTTGTTATAGTATTTTTTTATTTTTTATAAAATACAATATAAAACTAATAGAAATTAAATAAAATGACTCACTTTAGCTGGAACAAAGGGAGTTTTTAATTCATCACATATTTATTTATTTATTTATTTTATTGTTATTACATATATTGCCTCTTTTTAATTAGATATATTTTGAATATCTTGATTCAATATAAATATCCTAACTTGTGAAACATCTCAGAATTAATTTTGAACATCAATTAAATATTCAAGAAAAATGTATAATATTCTTAAGAAATAAGCAAACAACAACTATGACACCAATATTGAATACATATGCAAATGCGAAGTTCAATTTGCATTGTAATTTGTGCTTGTGAAGTGGCGATGGTATGCTTGGTTCATTCATTTATAATTATTTATAAGTACAACATAATTGTTGGTTGAATTTAAATACAGTTAGGGGTGTTTGGCTAGATAAATGAAAAAAAAAAGTGTTTAGTTAAACTTATTTGAAAGAGCTTATAAATACTAACAATCTATAAGTGCTTATAAGTTGTAAAAATAAATTTTGGTGAGATAATTTATTTTCTGAGCTTATAAGCTCTTTGATACCCCTCCGTTCACGATTTATATGTTACACATGACACGAAATTTAAGAAAAATTTGGTAAAATTGGTAATGAAATAAAGTAAAGTACTGTAATTGGTAGTGAGCTAAGGGTCTCACTTCTTGGAATAAAGTAATTGGTGAGATCTATAAGATACAAAATGAGCTTTTAATTAAAAAAGAGTAAGAGAAAATTTGTATTTTTTGGATTAACACATATATGTTGAATGTCCCAGTAACGAAATTTCAAGACACACGTGGACAAAGGGAGTAACTTATTTTGATAAACACATTTCCATAGCTTATAGCTAGCTTAGCCAAACATCCCTTTAATCTATAATAAAAATGAATTCATTTAATCTGGAATTGGTGAGTCGTTAGAGGGGAACCAACACGAACTTGAACTATAATTCTTGGGCCAATTGCACTCTTAATTTCTAATTAAATAGCGAGTAGCCTCTGTTCGGTTTCTTGTATGGTACCTTGTAACTTTTGGCCACACAACTGAAACACCAGGATGTGAATATTTAGCGTGTCACTCCAATTTTATAGATTTTTATATGATTCTCTCTTTGTATGTTAACAAAATTTTTATTAAAAAAATCATGACGAGTTTGTGAAGCATGATATCAAACAAAATTTTGTTGATTAGCAAATTTTTTTTCACTATTATCTTACTATTCATTTGATTGTGCATTGATGAACGTACTTATCTTTTTTTTTATTACAAAGGTCATTAACTAAATATGGTTTGTATAAAATTTACGTTTAAGTGGTATACTTGAATCTTATATACGTTCATTTGACGTTATCTATTTATAAAAAAATGTATACGTATATATGATATAGTACAATTTTTCTTTTTAACTTTAATTTAAAAAACTCTAAAAATATATCTTTTCGTTCGTGATTTCACTATAAAAATTATTTTCTTAACATTTGTCCTATGCAGGCATGCCCCACGGAATTAAATTTGTAAAAGAAACGGTGTACATACTTTAATTCGATCTAAATATTATAAATATTAAAATATATTAAAAAGTACACTGAAACATTTACAATTCTAAAATAATAGTATATCCACATACATAAACAATAAAATATTTTTTTATAACATCTTTTTTATAATAAAAAAATTATATTTCGTGCATCGCACGGGTACGGTACTAGTACAATTAAACACACACACACACAATGACACAATCTTAATTAGTAAGTATTTCGAAAACTATTCACTTGTATTTTTGTATGAGTGCATCCATAATCCGATTACCATATCCATGGACCTCAAGCTCGCAATCCAGCTCTAGGTCAGAATTTGAATACTCAAGAATTTACCCAATTCAAAACATACTACTACTTCATTCACAATTTTTGGCTGAAATCATTGAAATTATTTCCAGTGGAAGGATCATTTGCCTTCATTATCAACGGCAATTGTTTCAGCTTCAATTTCTAAAGGTCAGCCCTCTTTTCTCCCTCCAACCTCGTCGTTAACGGTTGAAGTGAAATTTTCTAGTGTTTGTTGATTGAAGTGAAATCTCCATCCATGATATGAAGAAGACTAAACTTAGTACCGATTATTATTTGAACTCTTGAAATTCGAAACTTGTTGCCAACTTTATCGTTGATTGCTGTACTGTAGGGTACTAGGGTTTTGTTTGGATTTGGATGGTGATGTAAGTCACGTGAATTACTTTTTCATAATTGTGTTGAAATACATACTAACATGGTTCCTGGCATTGATTCTCCTTTTGTTATGATCCATGGAAAGTTAATACTATATAGTATGATATTTGAAGCTATGCTGTGGTGGATTTCTGTTTTGAGTATTTCTGAATTCAAATCTTGTTAAGTGTTAGAGATGCTAAGTCATAGGAAGTAAAAATCACTTTGAAATTAGGATCAGAATGCTTGAAATTGGAGAAGGTTATGGCTTATTGATTGTGGTGGAGAATAGTATATGAAGTGCGATGGCACGCGATAATGTAGTCGAACCAAAATAATAGGATGGACGCTTTCGTTTTTGTTCATCCTGGAAAACGATCAGAGAAAGAAGGTCGGATGAATGTCTTTACATCATTTTAGGATTATAGTTTTGCTCACTAGACTAGATTCAGCTCGTATTCTTTTTTCTACTATGACTTGGCTGTTTTCTTGCCTCTTACGACTATAAATGATCTTCTGAAACTTGTTTGGTTTATTAACATGTTTAGGTATACGAAGGTTGGAAGTTATACATAATTCTGACTCTTCTCTTGTTTCCTGCTTCTTTCTACCTCTTGTTGCGTGTTTTTAGTGTTGAGTTCTTGTGATTGGAATTTCTTGAAAATTATCTTCGTGGTTTATCATTTTTTCTTGTTAAGTTCGTGGCTGTTTCAGTGTCTGGAAATCTTGTGGTCATTCAAATTTCTGAAGATGGATATCAATACACTCGATTTCCGCCTATTCATAGACCACTCTTTAAAAGGTTCAGACATCGTGAGCGATGAAAACACGACTGCTAGTGAAGATGATCGCAGCACTCTCTTTGTCAACTACGGTAATACCCTTGCAACCTATATGCTTATGAAGAATATGGCTTCCTATTACTTTCAGATGCCTGCTACTTTCCATTATTGAGAATAGCAACTCATTTATTCTTTAGTATGCTTCGATTACGCCACATTTATGAGTTTAGAAGGTGAAGAATAATCTGGTTGCCATAGTTTTCCTACCCTGAAAAGTACCAATGAAGAGCGATTTTTTGAAAATGGGACTGTTTTAGTTTAAGCTATTTTGAACCCTTTACTGAGCTTACAGGCATTCCAAGTATTTTTCATTTCAGTTACACTTTCTCGACTCATCTCTATTATTCGTATTCTTGTGTTTTTGAGTGCACTGTCTTAGATTCAACGTATGGGTCTTCTCTGCAGCTTCAATAGCCTGGCATGAAATGAGAAGAGCTTGGCGAGGTGATGCTGCCCAGAGAAAGCCTAGGAAGCCAACGAGGTACAAGTACGTACTTACTCTTTTTATCCTTATGTGTCAATTTATGATTTCTAATCAGAAAAATGAGAATGATAAGAAAACGATGATTAGTGGTGCTTCATATCAGATGCCTCCATATTGCTAGTAATACTTAACTTTTAATGCTTTGATTTTTAATTCATATTCATATCATACCTCACGTTGGAAGTTGTTTTTGTGTAGCTCGAATGAGGAATTGCTTTCATCCACCCAGCATTTTGATGGGCCGGTCCCTTTATCTGTAAGTTCTTCAACATATATACACCGTTCTTTCGCTAGTTTTTGAGCTTGCAGCATTACCATTGCTTTTTATATGCACAGAAGATGGTCGAGTTCTTGGTTGATGTGTGGGAAGAAGATTTTCAAGACTAAACGAGAAAATATTACTCTTGGGATGGATGGTTCACCCCTTTTTTACAGGAGCTATGATTCTGATATATGATCAGTGCTTCACCCCTTTTATGACCAAAAAGGCGTCTGCAATCTTGGAGCGCTCGTCTTAGCTAAGTAGTGTGATTTTTGATAGTCGATGATGGTAAAATGTGTGTTCTTCGAGTTCGTGGTGTGTAGAAGTTTCAATACTGGTGGTTTGGAAATTTGTGGCCTTTACACACTATTACTTGTGAAGTGCCATAGCTATGTATCTCATGGTTTGATATTTGGTTGCCTTCTATGCAAATTGCAATAACTTTGAAGTCGCCTTTCCGGAATGCGTTTATGAAGCCGTCTTTGACTTTTCCGCGCTGTATTTGGTGGATTACATCCAACTATATACAGTTTGTGAGGATATAATTTTTCAATTTTTATTATTCATTTGAAATGTAGGTCAAAGTCAACTATAGTTTCCTTTCTTTTTTTTTGGGCTGCTAGAGATATGGAATTTGCCATGTTTCGTTTCTCCTAGAAATTTCTGTGGAATTTCATGGTGGATTTTCCTTACAATTTTGTTGGAATTTTGATTTGACTTTTCATAAATTTTGCCCATCTTGTATTTTAATTTAAAATAGACCTATGATTGGTTAGGTAAACGTTCCCCTCTTTGAATTCCACTTATAAGTAATCTATATTAATTTTTTTTTCAATAATTTAAACTTTAGGGGTGTGCTCCTTTTGATAGAAAATTATTATGAGAAAATGAGGGAAAAGAGAATAATCACCCTTTAAATTTTTTCTTATTTCTCATTTTTTCCTACGTCCTTATCTATGATGAAGAATTTTACTCTTTCTTCAATGAAAAATATTATCCCACCAACATAGAGTGAAAATATTTTACTTCGAGTGAAAATGAAGGGGAAAAAAGAGTAGAAGGTGGGAAACGGTAGAAAATAAGAAAAAATTTAAAGGGTGATTGTTTTATTTTCCCTCATTTTCTTATTATAATTTTTATCAAAGAGAACACATCCTAAAAGTTAGCAACAATTTCAAAAACTATTTAAATTAATTAATTTTGTTATATATAAATTATAACTAAAGAATTTTTATCCAGAAGTTTTTATGCTAAAATTACACCTTATATTTGAACATTTTAATTCACTTTGTATTTCTTTTACTATTTTTTTAGCATATACTCCACAGTCCGTACTGTATAATTGTTAAGATGATACTTTTTCAATAAATTATTTAGAAATTATTTTCCAACAACGCGGGGTACAATTCTAAATTAAATTAAATTAAATTAATTGATATTAGAAGAAAAAACAAATAATTTTGTGTTAGATCTTTGAATACGATGTTAAATTGATTTTTTTTTTTCCCTTAGGGAACTCTCCATCAATTTCACTTCCACTAAATACGAATAGTTAAAACATTTAATTGCTATATCATTAGTGGATTGTAATACAATTATGATAATTGAATAAGTTGATAATTGAATTATAAATTATCCATTTAGAATTTATTTTATGTAAATAACATCTATTTCTATATTTCACACCAAATCAACAAAAACAAAAAAAACAACAAACAAAAAAATTAAAAAATCTTCAATAAAGTGGTAGTCCCTTTCGGGCGGTTTGAGACAACAAATAATTTTTTGTTGAGCAATCCGAAAATAGAAATCTTATTAATCCGAAGAAATAGAAATAAAAGGCGAAGTGGAAGTAGAATCAATACTGAAAAAAGGATTCTTATAAACATTGCAACCTTTTTCCTAAAAATCCTACTCTCCTTGAGTCTTGAAGAAGGTAACATTTTTGCGAGTTTCTTCGGGCATAAATCTTTATATAAATATCTAAATTTACGTATTACTTTTCACGCGTTGATTCATTCAGTTAGTCTCCGAAACTATAATCGTTAGACTTAGACCCCCTCAAAGATTTTTTTTTTTTTTTTTTTTTTTTGTTTTTTTTTTGATAATTGGTTGTGAAGATTTAGTTATTTGAATGTGAGTGGTTTCATTTGAATATTTGTGAATCCATGGAAACCCATTTACGTTTCTCATCTAAGTAGGCGAATTTTTGCTCTTTCTTGAATTCTCTGATTGATTGGTTTTTTATCTTAATTTTTCAGAAAGAGAATTGACAAGTGTTTGAGCATTGTGCTGGTATGTGTTTCAGTTATTGAATTTCAAGAAACCTTCTATTAAAGTGTTCCATATGGTTTTTGATTGATTTTTTTTGTTAATTTTTGCTTTTTGGTAGCCATTTAGAAGGATTAATTGATATATAGTCAAAATGGAGATCGATAAGGCCATACGAGAAAGTGATGATACAAGGTTGAAGACAAAGTACAACAATGCCGTCTATGTAATCCAAAGAGCTCTCGCTCTTTACTCGTACGTGCCTTTCTTTTTATTCGGCCTCAGAAATGAGGTTTTGCTGTATATTTAAGCTGTTTCTGAGAAAAAGGATTCTGCTCGTGAGTGGGATTTTGTAATATTGTTGCTGTGTTTGAAGTTTGACATTATTTGATATCCAGTATTCATTTTTATGATAATTTGGAGGTGTTGATGTGGGTTAGAGTTGGACTGCCTGAAGCATTAGTCCAAACCCTTTAGGTTTTGAAGATCTTTTGGGATGATCAATTTTGTACGGTAAAGATTGTTTTACATTTGAACTGATAAAATACTGTTACGAAGCTGGCTGCTTATTATAAATTTTCAGTATAAATTATGATATTGAAATGCTTGATTGTGGTGGACTATTGTAATTATCAGATCTAGATACACAAACATTTTGGACATTAGCGAGATGGGGATTTTGAGATGATGTACCATGAAACTGACGCGTGTTGGCTTTGACAGAGTTTGAGTTTTAACATTAGGAAATTGAGTTTCAAGTGGGTTATTTGTTGTTCTGGTGAAAGAATTATGTTCAAGTTTATATTGAAGGAATTAGGAACCCAGTGACATGTTTCAGTTGAAGGAAATAGTTTATAAGCAATATATTTGACTCTTTGTATGATATATTTTAATCATTGATGCCAAGAACCATGGAGGTAAACTAGAGTTAAGTACTAAAGTATTTGTATTGACAGTGTTGAAGAGGTTGCATTCAGCTTCAATGGTGGAAAAGATTCAACTGTAAGTTCTTACATAAATGCACACTTTCTTCCATACCAATCCCATTCATTTTCCCCCATTCAAGAAACTAATGACGTACAATTCTGTACTGGCAGGTTTTGTTTCACCTTCTTAGGGCAGGCCATTATTTGCATAAAGTTGGAAAGAATCTGTCCTCTGGGGATCTGGGGAATGCTGAAATGATATTTCCAGTTCGGACCATTTATTTCGAGAGTCCTTCGGCTTTTCCTGAAATCAACTCGTTCACCTATGACATAGCATCTATGTATGTGATTATGTGTAACTTCCTCTGTCCCATCTAGTAATTTTACCATTTTAGTCTGTCTTTTCAATTTGAGGATTTAAATGGCTATCTCTCCCGACAGCGTTTAATGTAAATTCATTCTTTAGATGATGTAATGCTTGTGATTGACTATTGATATGTTATTTACAATTTGGCAGTTATAAATTGCAGATGGACATCATTCGCCTAGATTTCAAGTCTGGCTTGGAGGCCCTCTTAAATGCTCATCCTATTAGAGCTATTTTTCTCGGTGTTCGAATTGGCGATCCAACTGCTGTATGTAGCAAACTTCTTGCTCTTAGGTTTATGAGTATAATACGTTAGAATGACTGAAAAAATGGTCTTATTCTTTAGGTAGGGCAAGAGCAGTTTTCCCCAAGTTCACCTGGATGGCCGCCTTTCATGAGAGTAAATCCCATCTTGGATTGGTCATACAGGTCAGTTGTGCGCATGGGTTTTGAGATTCTCATCTATACCTGTTTCTCAGAGTAATTGGATTTCAACATTCTTGTGATATGCTTTCCATGTTAGCGGAGTATTATTGCTAGATTTTATTCCTTAGTTTACTGTTAATTCTGGAGCATTGGATGATTAAAATCTGATATGCATGAATAGTGGAGGCACTCATTTTCTTGTCTTTGTTGAGGGGATTCGTATGTTATGACTGCAAATACTTTTTAAATAGGTTAAGAATCAAGAAAGTAGAAGAATCATGTCGTTCAAAATTCCTTGAATCAATACTCTCCTATTTAAAGAAAACTATTGTTGGTTGAGGAAGTAGCTTCTGCACCACTTTGTCTGATACGCTGCTGCAAATATAAAGCATGAATGCCTGCAAGCTAGTAAGAAGAGGGGGAAAGGTTTCATTATCATGGCTATTGAAAAACTCTTATAATATCATGCACATAGGACAGTCTAATGATATTATTTAGAAAGACTTTATTTTGTAGCGTAAGTTCTATTCTCTCTCTTTTCTTTTTTGGACGTGGGCCCCTACTTATTAGATTTTGATAGCACAGTTCCGACGATTAAGGTATACTCGAGGCCGGGGAAGAAAGTCGGCCAAGACGGCGGCATAAGCTTGGAGCGTAGAAGGAGAGTTTATTAATTAGTCAGTAATTATTATTATTATTGTTAAGTTTATTATTCTTATTAGTATTGCTAGTATAGTGGGCCTTGCATGCATGGGCCTTAGTGGTGATTAGTATCATATATGTGAACCTTGGGGAGATTAGGGTTTTTATTGAAGATCAATTATTTGGCGGCATTGGCTGTGGCGGAAACCTCTGGTTTCCGAGTTTGTGTTTCGTGTGTTACTTGTTCGTTTTGATCCGTGATCTTAACTCCATCAATTGGTCCGACCTGCCGGATCAGATGGTGAACCCTGAAGCTGTGGAGACTCGTGCTATGGCGGCTCAGAATCGCCGTCTGGAAGAGCTGGAGAAGACCACGAAGGACCTCTCAGCCAACATGGGAGGGGTTCAACTCGCCGTGGATTCGCTGAAGTCCACAGTCAGCGGCATCGAGTCGTCTGTTGCGGAGATCGTTGCCCAACTCAAGGTGCTCACCGCCGGGAAACCTCCTGTTTCTGGAGGGAAGCCGCCAAAACCGACCAACCCAGCGCTGGGTGACGCCCCAGCCGTACTCATGCCGCGCATGGAGCTTCCGGGATTTGACGGCACGGACCCAATCGCTTGGTTGGCGCAAGCTGAGCAGTACTTCATTGTCCACAGCACTCCACCCGACCAACGATTCGCCACCGCCCTCATAGCCATGTCCGGGAAGGCCATGTTTTGGGCCCAATGGCTGCTGCGCCGAGACGAGGCCATCGCATGGACTGAAATTTCGCAAGAGGTGATCGCCTGTTTCGGCGATAGCCTCAGCCATCAACGCGTACGAGGCCATGCATCTCACGCGTCAAACAGGGTCTCTCGAGGACTACCTCTCCCTATTTGAAGAACGCGTTGCTCAACTTCCGTTGCTGCCACCCGAGCACTACTTAGGTACGTTTTTGGGCGGCCTCCAACCATCCATCCGCGATCGCCTTCCGGACTCGGAGCTCACCAATGTGTTCGTGGCGATCCGGGCGGCCCGCCGCCTCGCTCGCGTGGGTAGGAACACCACGGCACCGTCGCGATCGGGCCCACCAAACTCTCCTGTGTGGTCGCGACCTACCACCACTTTTCAGCGGCAGCCGGCAGACACCCGAACCGGCCCCTGGCCACGCTGTACCCAATTCCAGCCCACGGAACTCGCGAAGACTGACGAGCGCGCAACAAGAGGAATACCGGGCCAAGGGCCTATGTTTCAGGTGCGGCGGAAAATATGGACCCCTGCATAAGTGTCCGCCCAAAACGCTGGCCATCATCTTGGATGCAGACGAGGAGGAGGATGACTTCGACGCTGACCCGAGTGTGCAGCAAAGCTTGGAAAATCCACCGGCAGAAGGGACTCCGAACGAGCTAAATTTCCTGCGGCTTTCGGAGTTATCGTCTCACGGCATTGACGGCGCCCAGACGTTGCGAGTGTTGGTGCAAGTGGGCGACCACCAGCTCCGAGCCATGATCGATAGCGGGGCGAGCCATTGCTTTATCTCGAGCCATGTGGCTCAGGGCCTAGCTCTACCAATCACGACAGCCATATCATTCGCCGTGATGCTGGGAGACGGCTCGAGGGTGACTTCACAAGGGATCTGTAGGGCAGTTCCAATCCTTATGTCCGGTCAGTTGTTCCACGTAGACTGCTACGTATTTCCTCTCCGCAGCATTGATATCATTCTGGGGGTTTCATGGCTGGCTCGACTGGGTAAGATTGTCGCCGACTGGACCACCTTGGCGATGGAGTTCGTCTTCGAGGATATACACATTACAGGGGACCTGGCGTTGACTCGACGGGAGTGCTGCAGCACCGAACTCTCCGCACTGGAGGCCGACGACGCCGCGTGGATTTTGTGGGCACTAGAAGGACAACAGCAGGCGTTTCCTACTCCGACCGACCTTACGGACGCGCAGCTGGGGGAATGGCAGGCGCTGGTGGCACGTTTTTCGGCAGTCACGCAGCCCCCAACCAACCTACCGCCCAAGCGGCCAAGCGACCACCGCATTCCGTTACTCGATGGCGTCGCTCGAGTCTCCGTGAGACCGTACCGGTACAACCACCTGCAGAAGGATGAGATGGAGAAACTAGTGACGGAGATGCTTGCAGCCGGCATCATCCAACCGAGCTGCAGCCCATACTCGAGTCCAGTGTTGTTGGTGCGCAAGAAGGATGGTTCGTGGTGATTTTGTGTGGACTACAGAGCCCTAAATAAAGTAACGGTGCCGGACAAATACCCTATTCCGGTTATTCAGGAGCTCCTAGACGAGTTACACGGTGCTCGATGGTTCAGCAAGCTCGATCTGCGAGCAAGGTACCATCAAATTAGAATTGCGCCAGATGATGTTCACAAAACAGTTTTTCGCACCCATTCCGGCCACTACGAGTTCTTGGTCATGCCGTTCGGAATGACAAATGCACCAGCCACCTTTCAAAGCCTCATGAACGATATCTTCGGCCCATATCTACGAAGGGTCGTTCTGGTATTCTTCGATGATATTCTTGTGTACAACTCGTCGTGGGAGGAGCACATGCATCACTTACATCAGGTGTTCAGCGCTTTGAACGATCATTTTCTGGTGATAAATCCCAAGAAATGTGCGATTGGCCGATCCCAAGTGGAATATTTGGGCCACATAGTGTCGGAGGGAGGAGTACAGATGGACCCGACCAAGGTCAGTGCTGTCTTGAAGTGAACGACACCCTCTTCCTTACGCGGGCTCCGTTGATTTTTGGGCCTCACGGGCTACTATCGCCGCTTCATTTGCGATTATGGAAAAATTGCCGCTCCCTTGACTGCACTACTGAAGAAAGATAACACCAAGAACTGGCACTGGTCGACCGAGGCCGACGTCGCGTTTCAGAAGCTGAAGACTGCCCTCACTTCAGCACCCGTACTCGCTATGCCTGACTTCGCGCAGCCATTTGAGATCGAGTGCGATGCCTCGGGGCACGGCATAGGCGCGGTTCTCATGCAGGCGCGGCGGCCCATCGCCTACTTTAGTAAACATTTTTCAGGGAGAGCCTTGTCCCGATCAGCATACGAGAAAGAATTGATGGCCTTAGTCCTCGCAGTGCAGCACTGGAGACCGTACTTGTTGGGGCGACGTTTCGTGGTGCGTTCCGATCAACAAAGCCTAAAGCAACTACTATCTCAAACGTTAGCCACTCCAGCACAGCAGAATTGGGCAGCCAAATTGCTTGGGTACGACTTTGAGATTATGTACAAAGAAGGGAGAACGAACACAGCAGCCGACGCACTATCCCGTCGCGATGAAGAGGTTGAATTAGCTGCGATTTCTGTGCCGCAGTGGTTGGATTGGAAGGCGTTGTAGGAGATGATTCGAACAGACCCACACCTTGGTAGCATCAGATCAGCACTCGAAGAGGGCAGAGAGGCGCCGAAACATTATGAGCTCGTGCAAGGTAATTTGTTTTACAAAGGGCGGGTTGTGCTACCAAAGAATTCACCATGGATTCCGAATTTTTTTGCTGAATTCCACTCGACGCCTTCCGGTGGTCATTCGGGAGCATTTCGAACATATCGTCGTATGGCTTCGAGCTTATATTGGCCGGGTATGCCGAAGTCTATCACGGAGTTGGTGGCGGCGTGTGATGTCTGCCAAAGGAATAAATACGAGATGAAGAGCCCAGCCGGGGCTGTTGAGCCCATTGCCAATTCCGGATCGGATTTGGGAAGACATAAGCATGGACTTTATCACCGGTCTTCCGCGTTCGGGAGGTTTTGATTGTGTGTTTGTGGTGGTAGATAGGCTGTCGAAGTACTGTCACTTCATGGGGCTGCGGCACCCGTACACGGCGAAGTCGGTGGCGGAAGCTTTTGTAAAGGAAGTTGTCCGTTTGCATGGGATGCCAGCCTCAATAGTGTCCGATTGAGATCCCATATTTCTTAGTTCCTTCTGGAAGGAGTTGTTCCGCGCTTCGGGAACTAAGCTACGCATGAGTTCCGCTTATCATCCGGAAACCGACGGTCAGACGGAGGTCATGAATAGGTGTTTGGAGACCTATCTTCGTTGCTTCGCTTCAGATCGGCCAAAGGGATGGAGCAAATGGTTGGCTTGGGCTGAATACTGTTTCAATACAGGTTTTCAAACGAGCGCAGGGATGACTCCGTTTGAGGCAGTGTACGGTCGTCCGCCTCCGCTGATTACACCATTCCTCCCGGGGGAAATTCGAGTGCATACATTGGCGCGGAGGAGCTGCGTGAGAGGGATGTGGTGATGGAACAATTGAGGGCACACCTTGAGAAGGCACAGGCACGCATGGTGCGTGAAGCTAATAAGCATCGTCGGGCCCTTGAATTTAAGGTGGGGGATCGTGTTTTCCTTAAATTCCGACCGTATCGGCAGCGAAGTCTGTTCACAGTTTCACGGCAGAAGTTAGCACCGTGTTTTTTCGGGCCTTATGAGGTAGAGGAAAGGATTGGAGCCGCTGCGTATCGTCTGAAATTACCGCCGGGGTCGAGGGTCCATCCTGTTTTTCATGTGAGCCTACTTAAACCGGTGATTGGGTCGGCCGTGGCTTCCCTCGATTTGCCGGAATCCTTGATGGCTGACGATCCGGAATTCTTTCCGGAGAGTGTTGCAGCGCCGGCAGGTTATGCGAAATGGGACTCCTGTGGAGCAAGTGCTGATCAAGTGGAGGGGGTTGCCGGTGGAGGATAGTTCGTGGGAAGAGGTGGCGATTGTTCGAGGGCAGTTTCCGGAATTCAACCTTGAGGACAAGGTTGTTTCGGCGACGGGGGCAATTGATAGCACGGTTCCGACGATTAAGGTATACTCGAGGTGGGGAAGAAAGTCGGCCAAGACGGCGGCATAAGCTTGGAGCGTAGAAGGAGAGTTTATTAATTAGTCAGTAATTATTATTATTATTGTTAAGTTTATTATTCTTATTAGTATTGCTAGTATAGTGGGCCTAGCATGCATGGGCCTTAGTGGTGATTAGTATTATATATGTGAACCTTGGGGAGATTAAGGTTTTTATCGAAGATCAATTATTTGGCGGCATTGGCTGTGGCGGAAACCTCTGGTTTCCGAGTTTGTGTTTCGTGTGTTACTTGTTCGTTTTGATCCGTGATCTTAACTCCATCAGATTTGATCCCCAATTCCACAATTTATGTGCCCAAAAACCTAATTGGACCTACCGTTGTCACTCACATACTAAATACACTTTACATTGTGCGTCCCTTTCTCTACTAACTTTTTAGTCATCACAAATATTAAACCTGTGCTATTGATGTTGAAGAACGAGTATCATGGATGTAGGGAATCGCTTTTTACATTGTAGGAATGATGATGGTTTTTTAAATTGTCACTGTTGAAATAGCTGCAAACATTCCAGCATTATGGTGTTCTTTTGAATGTATAGTCTTTCTGCATACAAGGTCTTACCTTTTCTTTTATTACATGGCAGAGATGTTTGGGCATTTCTTTTGACTTGCAAGGTTCAATACTGCAGCCTTTATGATCAAGGGTAAGTCTTCTCTTCAATGGATTACAATGTCAAAGTTTATTGCATGTACTAAATGCTACTTTGCTTATACATATACAGAGAACATTTTAGCTTCACGTACATATATGTTGCCAATAAATTCCAAGGCTCCCGTTCTTCTTTTTCCTTTTTGGATTCATAGAAGCTTGTTTTCATTGTTTGGCACTTCATATAATTCTAGTATTGTCATCTGTTCTGCAGTTACACTTCAATCGGCAGCATTCATGATACAGTTCCTAATGCGCTACTGTGCCGTAGCAAGACAAATAGTAGCGAACAAAATTACAAACCTGCATATCTGCTTCCAGATGGAAGATTGGAAAGAGCAGGGAGAGTCAAAAAGGGCATTTCTCAGCCATTACCTGCTTCTAGCAATGGCTTTAAGCATGAGGACTCACATTTGGAAAGAAATTTTACAGCCTCGGTGATTGCCGTGGGAGATGAAATTCTGTAAGTTTTTTGTTTATATTATATCTTTGCAAGTATATGATTCACTTGATCTTTTCTTCATGTTCCTTGATCCCCTTATTTTGTGGTTGTTATAATGGAGGTTGTCTGTCAAGCATTGCTGTGCTTGGAATTCGATCCTTTTTATTTCAATGTCTCGGTTTTCATGTTTGGTCCTATCTGATAAGCTAGGGCTGTCAGTCCGGTTCGGGTCCGGGAACCGAACCGAAATGAGGGAAAAAAAAGAACCAGGACCGGACCTTAAGTTTAAATTCGGGTACCCGGAACCGAACCAAAGTTATTCGGTTCGGTTCTGGGTAACCGAAAGGGAACCGATTTTTCCATAAAACAAATGTTATTATATGGATACCTCATCAAGCGTACAAATGTTATTATTTGAAGCATAAAACAAACAATCATGGCAAAGGTTCGTGAAGAAAATAAGCTAAAAAAAAGAAGTGCTCAAACAATATCAAGCACAATATCAAAACGAGCACAATATCAAGATTAAAACTCAAAAAATGAAGAGAGAATGGATGGAGTTTGGTTGTCGTAATTTGCAATTGGGGTTGCCGCCGGGTTGGGGATTTAGGATTAGGAATTGGGGCTAGGGATGGCAGTGGATCCGGACCCGGTCCAGATCCGGGAGTCCAGATCCATTTTTTAGGATTTGGAGTGCTAAAATTTTGGACCCGATGGATCCGGGTCAGATCCGGACTTCACTCTTAATTTCCGGATCTGAATCTGGAATTTTATTTTTGAGATCCAGATCCGGTCTAGATCCGGCCCAAGGACCCGGATAATTTATAAAATATATTATTTTATAATATTCTACTAATAAATATCTATATCTACTTAGTTTTTCTAATTAAATATCAAACCCTAATAAGTCTATTTTTAATTTGAAAGTTCAATGCCTAAAATGAGGATATGTTTCATTTTTTTCCGGATATGTTTGAGTGAATGACATTCTTTATTAGCAAGTAGATTACTGGTGTGGAAAATTCTTGATAGTTAGTGTGTGAAAAATTATTTATTTTTGGTGCAAATCAATTAATTTATGGTTGAATTTTTTTATTCTTTTTCGGTTCTTTTTCTATGGTATTTTTTAGGTGATAACTACGGATCTGGGTCTAGACCCGAGATCCGCCAAATCCAATGGATCTGGATTTAGATTTGATTTTTTTAGACCCGATGGATCTGAGCCGGATTTGGACCTCGGGTTAAAATTCTGGATCTGGATCTGGACCAAACAAGATCCGGCCCATTGCCATCCCTAATTGGGGCTTTGTATTATGAAATAATAAAATTAAAAATAAGTAAGTATTATTTCGGTTCTCCGGTTGGAACCATTCGGTTCCCGGTTAGAACCGAAGACTGAAAATTTTAGCATATGGGAACCGAGAACCGGACCATTGACCGAATTCCCGGTTATCGGGTTCCTGAAACCGTTTCGGTTCATGTTCAGTTCCGGGTTAACCTGAACACCGGGAACCATTTAGACAGCCCTATGATAAGCTATCAGTTTTTGATACTTTATGCTAGATAATTTAGTAATATATGCGCCTTTCATTTTATCTCCTTTCTGAAGTCCAGATTTATTTAATTTCCTAGCTAGAATTCCATGAGTGACTTCTTGCTAAGTGGGAATTTTCTGTTGGCTCGATAGCTCAGGTTTGGCACTGTTGAGGATCGGATGGGGTCCATACTGTGCAAAAAGCTGTGCTCTGTTGGGTGGGCTGTTTCTCATGTTGCTGTTACTCGAAATGATGTAAGTTTGTCAGGATATACCCAATTTTCACGCATATCCTTACGCTGTTTCAAATTTATCTGTGGAGTTTGAAGGAGACCATTGATATTCACATAGGTTATCTTCAAGTCAACTTTGCAATATATTATAACATTCATTCCGGACATGTTAATTACTCCCTCCGTCCCCCATATATATGTGGGGAGAGGAGTGACACGCAGTTTAAGAAAAATTAGTGTAAAGTGAGAAAGATAAGATAAAGTAGGGAGAAAGAGGGAAAAGTAGAAATAAAGTGAGGGTGAATAAGTAATTTTGATAAGAGAATCTTTCTATTTAAAGTAGGCACATATATATGCGGGACGTCCTAAACGGGTAATAACCACATATATATGGGGGACGGAGGGAGTATAATTTTTGTTCATTTGACTAAATTGACAGCTTGATTTTCCAATTTATTATGCATGTAAACCCTTTGATTCATCAGATTTTTGTTTATCTTTTTATGAGAAATTCATTAAATAGTACTCTAAGCTAGCTATGCATTTCTATCATGCTCGACACTTATCAGTATGCTTTACGATAGGAACTAGTCCGTAGTTCTGAGTCTTTGCTTATATGATATGCTTAAATACTCCCTCCTTGACTTTCTCTTGTGTACTATAATCATTAAAATTTCTTTCCAGATTGATTCCGTTGCAGATGAAGTTGAGCGACTAAAGTCCACTAATGATATGGTAAACTTTTGCACCACAAGTCGGTTTTGCATGATTTGTGTGTGTGTGTGTGTTTAAAAGAAGGAGAGAGACAACTCTCGCCAACTTTTGGCTTGGAAGAATCATTATAGATTGTAACTTCACCTCGATATAGCAGTGATAAAAAAAACTGTCGCTGCAGGTTTTCATATATGGAGGGGTTGGTCCACTGCCTTCAGATCTCACTGTAGCTGGCGTTGCTAAAGCATTTGGTGTTCGAATGGTATATATTTATCAACAAATCATATCTGCTTATGCATATGACTTGATAATTTGGGTACTCTGAGTTGACCAGTGCCATGATCAGCCTTATTAAAAAAGTTTTCCAGAGTTGCTGCATTTACTTAGTGCTACCTTTTTCCTTTTTCTTCTTCCTGAAGGCCCCTGACGAAGAATTTGAAGAATATTTGAGGCATATACTAGGTGAAAGGTGCACAGGGGATAGGAATGAGGTAACATGGCCTACATTTCTTCAGATGTTACTTGCTTTTTCTAATACATAATTTTTTTGTACTTAGTTGCACAAATCTCCTCATTTTACGCCCTTCTGTATGTTTTTTCTTGTATCTAATACTATATACATAAACCTTTATCTAGGGAAATCTACTCTTCCCTTGTTCAAATGAACGCGTGATAAGATTCTGTTCATCATTTTGAAATCAAATCTGATAAAAGATGTGGTGGTTGAGAAAGGGATACTTCCTTACAACAATGGTTATTAATTTTCCCGTTTTTCCTTTTTTAGATGGCACAGTTGCCGGAAGGCATCACTGAGTTGTTGCATCATGAGAAACTGAGAGTTCCTTTGGTAAGTTAAATTCATTTTGCTCATGCACCATTTTCTGTCTTATGTAACATTAACTTCAACACCCGAGCTAGTTTAGTAGTAGCATTTTGGAGTATATGAATAAAAGTGTCGATTTTATTCAAAACACAAAGAATCTCGTTTCCAACACTTTTAAGTTGATCTTGCTTAGTCCTCTAGTTTTTAAAACAGTTTTCATAAATAATTTTATATGTTCGTCTCATAGATTAAGTGCCAAAATGTGATCATTCTTACGGCGACAAATGCTTCTGAGCTGGAAAACGAGTGGGATTGCTTGATCAAACTGATGAAATCGGATGGGCTTCTAGTAATCACCGAACCATTTATTTCAAAGAGACTGTCAACAACTCTTTCGGATGTAAGTCCTTTTTGTACTCCTTTTTGAGCAAGAATCGATCTATGATAAGCTCCAAATGCATAGAAATACGAAGATGCGTCACTAGTTCGCTCCTTGCTAGTGTGGAGCATGGACGTAGTGTTCATAATCCGACTGCCTTCGTAGCCTTTCTTGGAAATAATGGTGTGATATTCAATCATTTCAATGCAGATTGAAGCTGCTCAGCCTCTCTCCCAAATTAGTAGTAAATTTCCTGATCTCTACATTGGTGAGGACTTTGTCATACAAAACTATACTTTTTTTTCATCATTCTAGCATCCGTAGTTTCATTCATCCGATTTTCTTGGGATGTGAAGGTGCGTATCGCAAAGCAAGAGGAGGTTCTTTGATCGTAACCGTCAAAGGAAAGGTAGAATGATCTTTGCATTGGAATATCTACCCTGTTTCTTTTGAATTGAATTGAGATTGATTTTTGAATTTTGATTGAACTTGGATTTGCAGGATAAATCAAGAATTTCAACAGCTGCAGATGCATTATGCAGCAAGTTTGGTTGTAAGGAAATTGAGTGACTGCTAATGTTTATTACACTTTCCCCCTCTGGAGTTTCAAAATTACTAAAGTCACCCCACATTTGTTTCCATTTGATACTGCTGTATTTAGTTCACACTTCACAGTGACAAACTGAGGATATGCATTTATATATCTAATTATGCCCTTGGACTAATGAATAGATTTGCCCTTTCAATAGCCATTCTTGGGGGTGAGGGGTTTATTGTAATGTAATCAAGTTTTTGACTCTAAAATGTATTCTTCTCTTTCTAATCAAGTTTATATATTAACTTGCGTAGGTGCTTCCCTACCCATTATGGGTATATTTTAATGTGCTGACAGTTAACGTGTTAGTGCCAATGACTTTTCATTTATGGTTTAGTTCTTTTAGTAGAGTTTTTTTTTTTATTATTATTAGTTTTTTTGTAGGTTTTATTTTTATGATATATAATTATAACAGTTTTCCTTAAATATATGATTGTCATGTTAACTGTGCACATTGAGTACGTGTATGGTGGGTAGGGGTCAAAGGGAGCATTCCTCTAATATATAAAGAAATGGCTAATGATCATATTTCAGGTGCCAACAATTGATGTATAGCATAAAAATAAATCCTATTAAAAAAACTCTAGATGGAAAAGTTTATTGACATGGTATTGTCATATCCAACTGAATATACATTAAGTAGCTATTGGTTGACATGACGATCATATATTTACAAAAAAATTATAATTATATATCATAAAAATAAACACTATAATTTTTTTTATTAAAAGATTAAACCTTAAATAAATGGAAAGTTATTGACGTGTCACGTGACATAATGAGCATATCTTAACAAGTCGGATTCTCTATTGTTTTTTTTTTTTTTTTGAAAGCTCGGATCTCTATTGTTATATTGTAAAATATCTTTTGCATCATTTAGAGATGATCTACGTGTCCAAAAAAAAGATTTAAAATATCTCATATATAATGTTTGTGGAAATTCTTAATATTTTCCATATATTATGATTTGATCATTAGCACACTTACCCTCAAACTTTTAAGGTGCCTTTGTTCGCATTCGAAAATTTACTCTGTATATCCGTTTCAAAATAATAGTAATAGTATTTATTTATTTTTTTCCCTCAAAGACCCATCTTTTGCATTCAAAATTAATTGCAGTCCAAAAATTGCGTACAGTTATGTTTGCTAAAAAGATGTTGGATGAAGCGGATTGAATCCTCTATGGTCTATTGGTGTGGCATCGTCTATTGCATTCATAGATGGATGACACGTGGCATAATCAATGGTTGATGATTTAAAATTTATATAAGGAAAATATATACCCTAATCTTTGAAAAATATAAACCCTTAGGATTTGCCATGTGTCGTCCATCTATGAATGCCATAGATGATGCCACACCAATAGGCAATAGAGGATCTCATGGCTAGATGAAGTGGTTGAGAGAAGAGATTCTTCAAGTCTTTCTTTCTGTATCCTATTTATTTTTCTAACTTAGTTTTTACCAAGACATCTGCACAAAACTCTCCCTACATGTACAAAAAAGAGAAATGCAAAGTATTATAAACTCATATTTAATCTGATAAATGCTCAAGAGTAATTCAAGGCAGCAAAGTAGCTCAATTTTTCTAGACAAAACTCAAAATTAGACACCACTAAATCCCGAACCAAAATCCCTTTTTTATTTATATCTAATGCAACACATTAGTAATATATAATATCCAATCTTATCATGAGAACTAGGAACCAATCCTAGCCATCCTTTTATCACAATCTAATGGTGGAGATTAAATTGAATTTTGTATTTTAGTGATTTAACATTTATTTTTAATAATTTTAAAGGCACTTTAGGGAAGCCAAAAACTAATATGGTTATGCGTCCTTAATTATAGGCCAACTTCCTAAACTAATTATCTTCCTAATTAGTGTGAATCTTCTGCAATGAAAAACGAAGAACCCGATCTGCAAAAGAAAAATATATATGAAATGCATTCTTGCTTATCAAACGCTTCTCCTCATTTCCTTACGGTTCCGGCATCGCTAGAAGGCTGCTATTTTTTTTCTTCTGCATAAACGTAGAGAAGATCGGTATTGAAGCAACGGAATATCCAAATAATTATGCTTCTGAATTTACGTTTTCTTCTAATTTCATGAATCCATGCCAAGAATGAATTCATATACAAAAAAACTCACAATACTAAAAGGCATATGAATTCATATGCAAAGCATGAATCATACATTTAAAAAAAAAAAAAAAAACATGAAATCAATACTAAAAATATAAAATTAATACTAAAAAGGCATGAAAAAAATAAAGAAGCATAAAATTAACCCTAAAAAAGCATGAAATCAACACTATAAAAGTAACTCAAATGAATTTACGGTTTCCTTAAATTACGGTTGCATATCCCCATTATCTTAAACTCTCCCGTACAATCACATACAATATCAAATAATTATGCTTTTTGATTTACGTTTACTTTAATTTCATGATTTTTTAAAAATATTTTTACTTCTTAAAAATGTTTGGGCATTTTAGTTTTTTTTAAATGTTTTTTTTAATGTTGATTTCATGATTTTTTAAGTGTTGATTCCATGCTTCTTTTAACTTTTTTTCATGCTTTTTAGTGTTGATTTAATACTTTTTTAGTTTCGATTCAATGCTTTCTTTAATTTTCTTTTATTGCGGATTTTATACTATTTTAGTCTTGATTTCATGCTTCTATAATATTGATTTCATACTTTTATAGTGTTTATTTCATGCTTTTTTAAAAAAAAAATTCCATGCTTTTTTTAGTGGTATTTCCGGAAACTAGACTCTAGCCCTAGAATAAACCCTTACGGGGTTTATTATCTAACGCCCGACTTTTGATGGTTTTGGGTGTTATTAGTGGTTTTTTTTAATGTTGATTTCATAATTTTTTAAGTGTTGATTCCATGCTTCTTTTAACTTTTTTTCATGCTTTTTAGTGTTGTTTTAATGCTTTTTTAGTTTTGATTCAGTGCTTTCTTTAATTTTCTTTTATTGCGGATTTTATGCTTTTTTAGTCTTGATTTCATGCTTCTATAATATTGATTTCATACTGTTGGTCCCAATAAGAAAGCACGAACTCTTAAGACAAGATGTATAGTGGTTCGGAGGTTACGCTCCTACGTCCACTCTTCCCACCACAACCCGGTGAGGAACTTCACTCAGCTTGGGGTTTTAATTAGGTACCCCAAGAACCATGTGAGTTTATACGATAGACACTCACGAGCCTTACAACCTTTACATACAAAACACTCAAACTCAGTTTAGGGTTTGGGTTTGGGTTCGTATATTTCCAACTAATGAGAAATCCTTTTACAATGAAGTACAATGTAGAAGGCTTGAATTTCTCTCTAGGGCTTATGGATAAATGAGATTGAAGCCCTACGTTGTGAGCTAGAAGGTTGGATTGGAGATATTGAAAGTAGAGAAGGAAAGAAGTTTTTCGAAGTTGGAAGTGCCTTCTCTCTACTCTTGTGCTCTTGATTTCACTTAATCCCTCTCTCATCTATTATGTAGTTTGAACCTTCTATTTATAGGGAGGGAAAGCAAATATATCCGTTGGAAAGATAGATTGCGTGCACCTCACCATGTCCAATCTGAATCAAATCTTTTACTTTATAACACACAGTCCTAGGGGAGTAGTTATTGACTTGTTAGAACCTAGGCCTGTGCATTCGGCGAGGTGGACACGTGGTCTGGCAGCTATCGCATCTCACCTGCTTGTCAAACGCTCTCGCTATGACCTGAATGCACACTCTAGATCAGAGAGGCGCTTTGATCTGCTTTAAACTTGCAGCTGAGGCGGCTAAGTGTGGAGACGCTTTGCGTAATGAAAGCGAGCTCCTTCACACTTAAACTAAGCACGCTCTTCGAGCTGTTCAGTCGCTCTGCTTTCATGCAGCTTAATTGCAGACGCTTTGTTCTCAGGGCACGCTTCTGGTCTGGAAGCGCTTTGTACTGGAAGTGCGCTCCGGCTTTCCTTCCAGCAAGCTAAGGACGCTTCACTTCTTGTCTTGTATTTTGTTGCTCTCGCTTCTGCTTCGTCACGCTTCCTGACAAGTGCTCCGTCCTTGGAAGCACGCTCTGGCTATTCTGGACGCTCCTCTTCTTGAAGCGTTCCACTGTTTTTCCTTTACCCAGACGCTTCAGCTTCCTTTTAAGCGCTCTTACATAGATACTCTAGAGTTACATTTTAATACTTAGAACTCCTTAATAGATGAGTTCTTCTAATACATTAAAATGTACATATTTAACTTAGAGTTGGATCATCAAAGATAATAAGGAAAATATTCTATTTAAAACGCGGGTTTTGGAATCGAATCAAAACACTTCTTTTATTATCAACTTGATTCAAAGTTCCCCCTTACAATAATATCCTAACAATTTCCCCCTTTTTGATGATGCCAAAACGCGAATAAAGATTCAGGTGTACAAATACATAGTTTCAAAAATTGCAGCAAGTACTACAATTTTCAAAGCTGACAACTAAAGCTCCTAGAGACCTAAGTGGCGAGATTAGCGCTTCGGATGACAAGGCATTGCATTTCTACTTGTACATCCTTATTCTTCAAGATCTTCTATCAAGAAATACATGTAACTTGTATTTCTTGATTAACTCGTTTTCCTTTTCCTCTCAGTAAGATGGTTCCAGACTCTTCATTCCTCCTTATAGGTGTAACAAAATCCCATTTCTTGAGGTGTAGGGCGGGCCTCCGTATGGAGCTTCGGCAGATCAAATAGAAGCTCCTAGAAAGAGGACCGTCCTTTTGATGTGTTTTTGAAGAGCTATGTACCTTCTGGACGTTGGGAGAGGAAAGGAAGATATTTGTCTTCGTCAGCCGCTTCGTAAAGAATTTCTCCCTCGAGCCTATCGTTCTCCCTTAAGTCGATAAACGAGGCCTTCTTTATCTGCTGCAAGAATTGCTTGTCTGGTTTTGGGAGCAAAACCTTAAAAGCAATTCAGAGAAAGCAGTCACCAACTCTATTTCACAAACTCGCCGGATCTTCATCGTCATAGTTTGTAAAAGCGTGAAGGGGAGATTTCACGCTTCGAGCGGGATGCTTTGTTGACGCTTTTGCAGTCGAAGCTCTGACTGAACATCCTTCGCGCATAATATTCTTCTCTTGATCTTTCCGAGAGCGGGATGGATATGCTGACCCTGGAGACGCTTCCTTACTAGACTCAAGTATTAGAGTTTGTGAAGCGGCATTCCTAGTGCCAACGCTTTGATATCCAGAGTGGTCAGGGATATTTCCCTGATATTTTGCCACATCCCGTAGAGAAGTGCGGGTTACGATGATAATTACTTCCTCGTAGGAGAGATCCTTCCCTTGTGGATTAACGTCCTCAAGGTGGTTCAAGTCGTGAGACTCAAACGCTTTGGAGCCTCCAACATTCTCTTGCAAGAGCGTTGGGCATCTCTGCTCCGAAAACTTCTCCAGGCCATGGGTGAGCAAGCGAAGAGCCTCCCACAACTCCTTGTCTATGCTGCACCATATGATGTATGACAACAAATCATCGGAGGTGGTAGATTGAATGTTGTTGCCAACGAAATTATACAGACGCTCTAGCTCGAAGACAGGACCACACTCCGTCATTCCCAAGACTTGTCTTTGAGGAAGTGATACTGTCTTCATGCCGTTAGAAGCGACATTAGGAGCAGTATCCTTGAGTGAAGTTGGGAGATCGGATTTTTTGATGGATCGGCTCCATCCACTGTAATGCTTTCGCGCTACCAATATCAAGAACAAGGGTCTGTTGGAACCCCTTGCTCTGATACCACTTGTTGGTCCCAATAAGAAAGCACGAACTCTTATGACAAGATGTATAGTGGTTCGGAGGTTACGCTCCTACGTCCACTCTTCCCACCACAACCTGGTGAGGAACTTCACTCAGCTTGGGGTTTTAACTAGGTACCCCAAGAACCATGTGAGTTTATACGATAGACACTCACGAGCCTATGAGTTTATACGATAGGCACTCACGAGCCTTACAACCTTTACATACAAAACACTCAAACTCAGTTTAGGGTTTGGGTTTGGGTTCGTATATTTCCAACTAATGAGAAATCCTTTTACAATGAAGTATAATGTAGAAGGCTTGGATTTCTCTCTAGGGCTTATGGATAAATGAGATTGAGGCCCTAAGTTGTGAGCTAGAAGGTTGGATTGGAGATATTGAAAGTAGAGAAGGAAAGAAGTTTTTCGAAGTTGGAAGCGCCTTCTCTCTACTCTTGTGCTCTTGATTTCACTTAATCTCTCTCTCATCTATTATGTAGTTTGAACCTTCTATTTATAGGGAGGGAAAGCAAATCTATCCGTTGGAAAGATAGATTGCGTGCACCTCACCATGTCCAATCTGAATCAAATCTTTTACTTTATAACACACAGTCCTAGGGGAGTAGTTGTTGACTTGTTAGAACCTAGACCTGTGCATTCGGCGATTGGGCAGCTCACCGTTCTTTTGAGCACTGCGAGGTGGACACGTGGTCTGGCAGCTATCGCATCTCACCTACTTGTCAAACGCTCTCGCTATGACCTGAATGCACGCTCTAGATCAGAGAGGCGCTTTGATCTGCTTTGAACTTGCAGCTGAGGCAGCTAAGTGTGGAGACGCTTTTCATAATGAAAGCGAGCTCCTTCACACTTAAACTAAGCACGCTCTTCGAGCTGTTCAGTCGCTCTGCTTTCATGCGGCTTTATTGCAGACGCTTTGTTCTCAGGGCACGCTTCTGGTCTGGAAGCGCTTTGTACTGGAAGTGCGCTCCGGCTTTTCTTCCAGCAAGCTAAGGACGCTTCGCTTCTTGTCTTGTACTTTGTTGCTCTCGCTTCTGCTTCGTCACGCTTCCTGACAAGTGCTCCGTCCTTGGAAGCATGCTCTGGCTATTCTAGACGCTCCGCTTCTTGAAGCGTTCCACTGTTTTTCCTTTAGCCAGGCGCTTCAGCTTCCTTTTAAGCGCTCTTACATAGATACTCTAGAGTTACATTTTAATACTTAGAACTCCTTAACAGATGAGTTCTTCTAATACATTAAAATGTACATATTTAACTTAGAGTTGGATCATCAAAGATAATAAGGGAAATATTCTATTTAAAACGCGGGTTTTGGAATCGAATCAAAACACTTATTTTATTATCAACTTGATTCAAAGTTCCCCCTTACAATAATATCCTAACACATACTTTGATAGTGTTTATTTCATGTTTTTTTTATTATTTTTTTCCATGCTTTTTTTAGTGGTATTTCCGGAAACTATGCCCTAGCCCTAGAATAAACCCTTAGGGGGTTTATTATCTAACGTCCGACTTTTGGTGGTTTTGGGTGTTATTAGTGGTTTTTTTTTTAATGTTGATTTCATGATTTTTTAAGTGTTGATTTCATGCTTCTTTTAACTTTTTTTCATGCTTTTTAGTGTTGATTTAATATTTTTTTAGTTTCGATTCAGTGCTTTCTTTAATTTTCTTTTATTGTGGATTTCATGCTTTTTTAGTCTTGATTTCATGTTTCTATAATATTGATTTCATACTTTTGTAGTGTTCATTTCATGTTTTTTTAAAAAAAAAAATTCTATGTTTTTTTTAGTGGTGTTTCCCGAAACTAGACCCTAACCCTAGAATAAACCCTTAGGGGGTTTATTATCTAATGTCCGACTTTTGGTGGTTTTGGGTGTTATTAATGGTTCCAGAAACTAGCCCCTAGTCCCGGAATAAACCTTTAAAAGGTTTAGGGTCTAGGGTTTAGTGTCCGGGTTTTGACATGCTTATTCATGCTTTTTAGTGTCTATTTCATGCTTATTTAGTCTTGATTTCATGCTTATTGATTTTATTCTTATCTACATTAAATATTCTATGCTTAAATATTAGTAACTCAATGCTTAAATCCAATAGAGTATTGCTTATATCTATTTTCCAATATATGTTTGTTGCTTTAATTCGTATTGTTATGTTTTCTTTTTTGGTTTTTTAATTTTGGAATATAGAACCTGCATAAATCAAAGTTAAACTAGTGTCCAAGAACTCCATATTGCATTAAGAATGCAGGGCCGCATGGTTTACGAATAAAACAAAAGAATATATATTTAATATGTGAGGAAGATTTTAATGATAAAAAGGATAAATAAATACAACCGTCACTTAACCGTATAAGATCCCATAATTATAGGAAGAAGTTATTTAGAAACAAATTGAGATTACAGTAATACCCCTATTTCATAATAAAACGGCAGTTTTAATTAAATTCCATGAACAAATCTCAACCACTAATCTATAAAAATGAATGGTGCATATTGGTTCATAGTTCTCACGGATTAAATAGTTCCCACACGAACCACTCTCTATCTAATGCAACACATTAGTAATACTCCCTCCATCTAAAGTATTCCGACACTTTTCTTTTCGGCACAGAACTTAAGACGGGAGTGTTTAGTGTGTAAAGTATAATGTGTGTAGGGATGTGATATGATTTATGTATTTAGACATATTTTTAAACTAGAGCATCATAGATGCATAAAAACATATCCATATTTAATATTAAATGAAAGATCGTATCAATACCTTTAATTTGGTATAAAAATCATAAAAATCGAATAACAAACGAGAAAGTTATGATAGTTTAAACTTTTAGGATTTAAATCATATTGGGATACGTGCTGAGAGGTGAGTGTAATAAGGGAGTATTAATTATCTAATTATTTCCCAAAAAGGAAATGTGTCAGAATACTTGAGACGGCCAAATAAGGAAAGGGTGTCGGAATACTTGATGATTGGATATGGCCTAGCTCCTAGGCCCAAGCATCAAGCCCAATATAATTGGGCCCCGACAGTTAAGCTCGGCCTATGCAGCTCGGCCCAACTCGGAATAAGAGACTTCTTCATCAAGGCAACTCCTACATCGACTACAACTTAAGCTCCAAGAGAGATATAGAAGCTCGGTGTTTATCCATAAAGGAAGAGGATCAAGCCAGAGTCCAAATAGGAGAAGACTTTGTATTATAGTCAAACTCCATGTAATTACCTATAAATAGGGGTTTAGAATAGATTGAGAAGGAGGGGGAACAATCTTTGTAAAGCTACATACGCATTAGCAATACAATCCATCTATTTTCTGCCCGTGGACGTAGATCTATTCCAATAGATTGAACCACGTAAATCCCTTCGTGTCCTTTTATTTTTGTGTTCATTAATTCCTTGTCTACGTGCATTAATTACCTTACGAAAACAAGTTCGATCACTAGCGCCGTTTGTGGGAAACGAAAATTTGTGATTTTCGATCAAAAGTTTTCTAGGTAATCTACAGCCATGACAGGAAGACCAACGCGATCCCCCCCAAACACGAAATTGCAATTTGTTCGGAGCAGCTTCTGTTATTCGCCAATTCTGGACTGAAATCGCCACCAAATCGGACAAAACCACCCGGAAACATGTTCTACTCTTCGAGAGGATTCCAACGGTAGGTTGCCCGTCGAAAGCCGATCACCAGTGTGGCAGGAATCGCGTCTGGAAGTTTATGCTGCTGCACGACTCGCGAAATCACGATTTGTTCAGAGCAGCTTCTGTTATTTGCCAATTCCAGACTGAAATCACCACCAAATCGGACGAAACCACCCGGAAACATGCTCTACTCGTCGAGAGGATTCCAACACGATCAATCGCCGCCACCGCCAACAAGGAAAAGGATATTCAGCAAACCGGACGAAGGTCCGATAGCAAATCCACCGGTTCAGGAAGCCGAAATCCACAAAGGCGAGGCAAGCCAGGCGCAAGATCTAAACCCGGCAACATACCGGCGATCTAGGAAGGAACACGCCAGAGGCCAGACTCTGGATGGACACGTTGAGCATGATGGATAAGCATAGTAAGATTTTCTCCAGCTCGCCAAAAACAACACAAAGCTCAGCCGTGAAAAAAGGACAACCCTCACGCAAAGATGGTGGAGAGCACGAAGCTACCTCCGGATCGCGGCATCGGCAAAAGTCCCCTAGCATCAGGATCGTAGACGCACGGGACGCCAGGATCCGCCAACGGGGTCACCATCGCATCTCACCTCGCCGCAATGTCATCTCACCTCGGTGCGACACCGTCTCATCTCGGCGCGATGAGGACAATTACCTCGCACTACGAAGCCATTATGGATCATAGCAGATCGGTTCGCAAGAGCCGGCGAAGCTGATAGGTGCAAGCGCGAAGCCGACAAGGCTGAACTATCGGATCGGAAGGAGGATCAGAACGACCGAGGCCAAAGTCGGCAAAGTGCCTTCGACAGGCTCCAACGTGCACCCCTAGAATCCAGACTCGTACCTCATCAAAATCAGGAGCGAAGTCAATTCACTCCGTTGACGAGGCCGAGGACAGAGATCTACGAACTGCATCATGGAGCAATTGGTGCACGACGGCACCCTCAAGAGGTACCAAAATCGCGGCCGACGTTCTGACCAGTACGAAGCCCACACTCAAGGCAAAATGCAATGAAGACGATGAGGATGAGGACCAACCTCAGTTCGACAAAGTCATAATAGCCGTTACAGGGCTTCCTCAAGGTGCTACGAAGTCCTCTCTCAAAGCTGAGGCCCGAAGTCCTCAAACGGATGAGCCCTCACATAAGAGGTTCAAAAGGGACGAGACCATCACCTTTTCCGATAAGGATCCGGTACCAGCCTCTAGGAAAGATTGCACTGGCGTTAGTAAACGCTGCAAGGAGGCTGCAACCCTGTTTCCAAGCACACCCAAACAGGTCCTCACTGACCTGTCACTTCGGCAAGTGCTAATGAAACACTGAAGCCACCTGAGCCCACCTCGAAAAAGCCGAACGCGAACCTGCAAAAGAACTGCCTAAACATTGGTGGAAAGTATATGTGAACGGGGCTTCGGGAAATTCAGGAAGCGGGGCAGGCATCATACTCCTCGGTCCAGACGGACAGGAGACAACCTATGCACTTCGGTTCGATTTCCCTACAAACAACGAAGTGGAGTACGAAGCTTTAATCGCCGGACTTCGCCTAGCTTAAGGTCTCCAGACACGAACTATACAATTTTACAGTCTCTCAAGTCATAGTGAGCCACATGCTAGGAGGTTACGAAGCTAAAGACGGCAGAATGAAAAGGTACTTCGACAAAGCCAAGAGCCGACAACAATACTATTCATATTTTGAATTGGTTTGCATCCTGAGGGGGCAGAACAGCCGAGCAGATGCACTAAGCAAATTAGCCTTGTCTTCCATAAGCCCTCCCGTGGAAGAAGTCAAACACCGAAGTGTAGACGAAGCCGAGGTCAACCCAGTAACTGACAACGAGCCTAATTGGATGACCCCTTCAAAATTACTTGGAGAAGGGCGAACTACCCAGTGATAAGCTCGAAGCTAGAAAAATCTTGAGCAAGTCTCCAACCTCACCAGCATGTAAAGCCCGTGACCGTTCATGCAACGGGGGATACACATCGTCGGTCCAATAGACAAAGCTCTCGGCCAATTCCAGTTTCTCATCATAGTCATCGACTATTTCACTAAATGGGTCGAGGCTGAACCATTGGCAAAGATCACAAGCAAGAATGCCCTGAACTTCGTCTAGAAGAACGTAGTTTGTTGCTTCGGTGTACCTCACATCCTTGTCTCGGATAACGGAACACGGTTCACAGACAGGACATTCAGAGAATGGTGCGAAGGGCTTCACATTCAGCAAAAGTTCACCTCGGTAGCTCATCCTCAAGCGAATGGCCAGACAGAAGTTACGAACCGAACAATCGTCAAGGGACTTAAAACTCGCCTCGACAAAGCCAAAGGAGATTGGGCAGCAAATTTACCCCAAGTCTTATGGTCGTATTGAACAACTCCCAGGACCTCAAATGGTGAAACACCTTAGTTTGGTGTATGGAACCGAAGCAGTGATCCCGGTAGAGATCGGCCTGCCGAGCCATCGTACACAACTTCTCAGCCGAAGCCAATGAGGAAGGACTTCGAACCAATCTGGATCTGCTGGAAGAAAAGCGAGAGCTAGCTTAAAGCCACATGGGAAGGACCTTACCGAGCAGAAGAAGTCCTCGGCAAAGGGTCATACAAGCTCGCCCAGTTATCTGGTAAGCCAATACCCCGTGCATGGCACATTACTCATTTAAAGAGATACCTTGCATAAGTGGCTGAGAGTAATGTCCAAGTTTATATAGTTCATTTAGGTCATTTAGGTCGTCTTTTTAGGGTCTTGCATACATCATGCATTTGCATACATCTTGCACATCTCTCTCTACTCCACTTATGCATATTATCTCGCCCTTATAATTGAAAATCCTAACGAGGATGACATAATACCCTTTCGAGGATGAACAAAACCCCAAAATTGCGGTAAAATTCAAACGCGCGTAACGGGACCACCCCTATCGATAAATTCGACAAATAAGGAACTTCGAGCCTACCTTAGTTAAAAATAAGGACGAACTACCTTTATTTAAAACAAGGAGGCACTACCTTCGTTAAAAGCAAGGATGAATTACCTTTATTTAAAACAAAGATGAGCTAAACCTCGTCTCATGATGAGGTCGTGCAACTTAAAGCCTAAACCTCGTCTTATGACGAGGTCGTGCTACTTAAAGCTGAAACTTCGTCTCATAACGAAGTGAGCTACTTAAAGCCGAAACTTCGTCTCAGGACTAAGTGAGCTACTTAAAACCTCGTCCTACGACGAGGTAGAGCTATTTAAAGCCAAAACCTCATCCTACGACGAGGTAGAGCTATCTAAAGCCAAAACCTCGTCTTATGACGAGGTAGAGCTATTTAAAGCCAAAACTTCGTCTTATGACGAGAAAGAGCTATTTAAAGCTAAAACCTCATCCTACGACGAGGTAGAGCTATCTAAAGCCAAAACCTCGTCTTATGACGAGGTAGAGCTATTTAAAGCCAAAACCTCGTCCTATGACGAGGTAGAGCTATCTAAAGCCAAAACCTCGTCCTACGACGAGGTAGAGCTACTTAAAGTTAAAACTTCGTCTTGTGACGAAGTGAGCTACCTAAAACCAAACGTCATCTTATGACGAGGTCGAGCTATCTAAAGCCTAAACCTCGTCTTATGACGAGGTCGAACTACCTTCGTTTAAAAACAAGGACGACCTACCTTCGTTTAAAAATGAGGACGAGCCACAAGGCATCTTTTTTACCTCGTCTTTTGACAGGATGAGCCGAACTTGACTTCGTCGAATTTATTTTTCGACGGGGCAAGGCATCGTTTTTACCTCGTCTTTTGACGGGATGAACCGAACTCGACTTCGTTGAATTTATTTTTTGATGAGGCAAGGCATCTTTTTTACCTCATCTTTTGACAGGACGAGCCGAACTCGACTTCGTCGAATTTATTTTTCGACGGGGCAACGTATTTTTCTTCGACCTCATCTTAACGAGGCGGTAAACGATTGACTTCGTCGAATTTATTTTTCGACGGGGCAACGGATTTTTCTTCAACCTCGTCTTAACGAGGCGGCACGCGATTGACTTCATCAATTCTACTTTTGACGAGGCAACATACTTTAGACTACTCCTACCTCAACTATTTCCCCTACGTCACACCCTCGCTTCTACATCTTTTTTTTGGGGGGGGGATGTGATAGGATATGGCCTAGCTCCTAGGCCCAAGCATCAAGCCCAATATAATTGGGCCCCAACAGTTAAGCTCGGCCTATGCAGCTCGGCCCAACTCGGAATAAGAGACTTCTTCATCAAGGCAACTCCTACATCGACTACAACTTAAGCTCCAAGAGAGATATAGAAACTCGGTGTTTATCCATAAAGGAAGAGGATCAAGCCAGAGTCCAAATAGGAGAAGACTTTGTATTATAGTCAAACTCCATGTAATTACCTATAAATAGGGGTTTAGAATAGATTGAGAAGGAGGGGGAACAATCTTTGTAAAGCTACATACGCATTAGCAATACAATCCATCTATTTTCTGCCCGTGGACGTAGATCTATTCCAATAGATCGAATCACGTAAATCCCTTCGTGTCCTTTTATTTTCGTTTTCATTAATTCCTTGTCTACGTGCATTAATTACCTTACGAAAACAAGTTCGATCACTTGAGATGAGACGGAGGGAGTATATAATATCCAAACAAACTCTTAAAAAAAAAAGTATAATATCCCAAAAAAAAAGCAAACTCAAGCTTTAGGCTTGAGAATCTTGACAGTTTCCCAAGTGAAATCAGCATTATCACGCCCAAAATGGCCATAAGCAGCAGTCTTCTGATACCTCCCCCTCTCTTCAAATCAAGATTCATAGCAATCATCCCTGGCCTGAAATCAAACTTCTCATTTATCAAACCCAGTATATCCTTATCCGGGATCTTCCCCATTTTGTACGTGTTAACGAACACCGAGAGGGGCTCCGCCACGCCAATAGCATACGACACTTGCACGATTCAATGTCGAGCTAGCCCTGAAGCAACCACGCTCTTCGCTGCCTGCCTCACAATGTAGGCCCCACTCCTATCCACTTTAGTCGGATCCTTCCCGGAGAAAGCACCTCCACCGTGTGCACCCCACCCTCCGTATGTGTCGATGATGATCTTCCTTCCGGTTAGACCGGCATATCCATGGGGCCCACCGATCACGAATCTCCCTGAAGGGTTGAGATGGAAGATGGTTTTCTCATCAAGATACTGAGATGGGATGACCGGCTTGATCACGTGCTCCTTCAAATCTCTAGCGATTTGATCATTCGTCACGGTCTCATCATGCTGAGTCGGACGAGGACAGTGTGGACCCTGATCGGGACCATGGCACCGTTGTCATTTTTATACTCGACCGTGACTTGAGTCTTGCCATTGGGTCTCAACCAGGGGCAAGTTTTATTCTTTCTCACTTCGGTGAGCCTTGCCCCGAGCTTGGTAGCAAGAACATGAGTGAGTGGCATGAGCTCGGGGGTTTCATCAGTGGCATAACCAAACATGTGGCCCTGATCACCAGCTCCGATTTCTTCGGGTTTCTTGGTGAGATGGCCGTGGATGCCCTGAGCAATGTCGGGGCTCTGTTGCTCAATGTTGACTATGACCTTGCAGTTGTCAGCGTCGAGGCCAACATCCGGTGAAGTGAAGCCGATGCCCCTGCAAGTGTCGCGGACAATCTTCTCGTAGTTAACTTGAGCTTTGGTTGTGATCTCACTGAAGACCATGACCATGTTTGTCTTGGTGCAGGTTTCGCAAGCTACTTTGCTAACTGGATCCTACTCGAGACAAGCGTCCAGAATGGCGTCTGAGACTTGGTCGCATAGCTTGTCCGGGTGCCCTTCGTTCACAGATTCAGAGGTGAACAGAAAGGTGTCCATGTTTTGTTTTGCCTGAAAGAAGGATACCTTAGTTCATATATCTACTACTCATCTTGCATTTTGGATGCAAATTAACCATTGCTTTGCTGATTTATAGTACTATGTTAAACCTGATTCTATTTAACCATATGAACTGCTCTAGACTCATTATTCTAATATGTAGAAAACTAGTTTGCAGCTCACAAACATATTCATAATATATACACCCAACCCAATCGATTTGAAAACAAGACTGATTATAAAAAAAAAAACAAAAAATTCCAGATCATTCAGCGAATGAACAAATCAATAATTCCAGCGGAAAATCACTCAACAATCATTCCAATGGAGAATGCAGTCAGAGATCCTCAACGAAAAACCACAACATCCATTATTATTTACTAGTAGAAAAGAAAGGCTCAACGAGATCTGGATATATGATCAAATTAACGAATTAAACACACATTTATTCCCCAATTCACGAACGGATCGACATTCAACTCAACTCGCACAGTAGATTTACGATTCGTAATTTATTTATTTTTTTTAAGGAAAAAAAAAGTAGCATGCATATTAAGAAGGAAATTATATAGATATCATATGAAAGACAATGAATGAAATGGGAAGGCGATCGGCGCGCTTACCTGAGTTGAAGAGGAGAGAGATGCGAAGAGAGGAAGTGAGAAGAGCAAAATCAATTGAAATGAAATAGGGGAATGAATGAATGAAATATTATGGAGGGAAGCGTCGCCCTTTTATAGGCGGATCCATTTCATACCTCAGTCTCGGAGTGGGGAGGGGAGGCCCCACTTACCGAACCAGTTGTGGGCATCAGAGAGAATTAGGTGTCGTCGATCGACGGTGTGAGATTACGTCTTTTACTTGAGTTTTACTTTTTTTTTTTTCATTAGTCGGAGGCTATGTTGCATGGGTATGGGAGTCCGGGTGCGGGGGCGATATGATTCGGATACGCGGATACGGATTTTTAAAAATTTTAGGGTGTCATTCGTCGAGGATACGTCTATATATTTATATTTTATTATACATATCACCTATTTTATAAAAATAAAATTCATAAATTAAATACTATTCAATTAAAATAAAGATTCCAATTAAACCCCATAAATTAAATACTATATTGATTTTGTATTGAATTTAAATTTTAGGACAATAAATATAAAAAAGTATAAAAAAAACTCAACATATAAAATTATTTTAAAAAAAAACCCCAAAAATATCCGGATTCTTACTGGATTCTTACCGGATACGCGTATCCTAATTTTTTTTTTTAGGATTCGCCAGGTGGCGAATCCCGTGCGTATCCCACGCGAATCGCACCCGCACCGGTATCCTCCGTATATCCAATACTTCAATGTGTATTTTTTAGAAGAATCCGTGCATTATAGGTCGGAGGGAGTTGGTGAACTTATCGCGATAACTCTTGTTGCAATAATGGTGGATTTGTACGTGCTGCCACAGGAATTGTACCTTTGGTTGGTAAGATTTATGGAACTGAGTCGGGGTCAAATGTCCCATTTTTAGGAAACTTCATTAAACTTTCCCTTCAAGTTCAACAATTTCATTTTCTCTCAATTTTGCTATGTATGTGGAGCATCAACATGTAAGCAAAAAAAAAAAAAAAAAAAAACTAAATGCTAGGAGAATTGCGTGTGGAAGTTATATACAAGGAAGCACCATTCAAACCCGCCACTTATCCTGATAAAAAAAAAACCTGCCACTTATCCTGATAAAAAAAAAACCCGCCACTTACTTTATAACATCAACAACATAAAAAATTAAAACATAATATATGCATTATTAATGGGATCCCTTTTGTTGGGATATAATGTTAAGGGGGAACTTGAATCAAGTTAAATAAACAATTTGTTTTGATTCGATTTCAAAACCCTAAGTAGAATATTTTCCCTTCCTATTTTTGATGAATCTAGATAAGTTTTATTAGCAAAGCTTACTTGTTAGGAAGCTTTACTTTAGTCTAGAAGCGTTGAGAATGGAGCAGTCAGAGCACGCGAAGCGGCTCCAGCTTTGAAAGCACCAGTAGTAAAAACCAGACAAAGCATCTTGGGGACGCTTCAGATAAAGATGCTCAGAGCGAGCTTCCGTAGAAGCAAAGCGCTCTCATGTCAGCTCAACCAAAGCGTCTCTAATACTGAAATATACTTGGAAGCATCAATCAGTACAAGTGTGACAAGTTTGACTCACAGAATCCAAGTTTGAAATTCAAACTTTCGGATGTCTGACACCTCACCGAATAAAGCTTACGTGTCAACACGCCATTGCACAACGGATGCGACTACAGTCTGGAAGTCAAGGTAGGTGAAAGTCGCCATACCTCTAGGTGCGGCGGACATCCCCTCCTAGTTCTGACAAAGCTGAAAAGAGACTGACACCCCGACTTGTCCAAATCCGAAAATTAAGGAACAAGCAACCTCTTCTCTCTCAATGGGAAGTAGGGTTCCTCACTATAAATAGAAGGAGTTGCACACACTAAAATAGATGCACGTAAAAACGATTCAAGCAATTACATTTGCAAGAACTCAAGCAAATTTCTTTCAAGTCCTTAGTTCTTTCAAAGCGCTTCACTTTAGTGTGTCCTTAAGAACTCAATTCTTAAGTATTGCAACTACCTCACTTTCTAGGTTCAATCTCTTATATCCATAGCTTAGACTCTTGAGAATCCTTATCCCTTACTTGTGATTTCATTGTAAAGGATTCTTAAAACTCCAAAACCCAAGTCTAGAGTGAATAGATTGAGTTGTAAGGTTGCCGAGCTTTTTGTGAAAGAGTTTGTTGTTGTAAGGTTTCTCGAAAGCCAGTAAAATCTCTGAGGATTCAAGTGCAAGTTTGTTATTTGCCTTGAATCACTTCCCCTTGGAAGTATAAAACAAGGAGTACTGAGTGAAGGTATTCATCCCGTCGAGGATAGAGTGGACGTAGAACAGGTGCTCCAAACCACTATAAATTGTTTGTCTCATTACTTTAAGTTATTTATCGCTTTGATTATTTGCATACACACACACATGCTTTAAATAACCAACTGGTTTTAATTACAAGAAAAACTTAAGTCTCACCACATTCCGCATAGTATCACACATGAGCGAGAGGCTTTGAACGCTTCACTTAGCTTCGAAGCATCTACTCATCTAAAAGGCTGAAAATCGCAAGAGAAGTTAAACACTTCTCTACACACGTATTCACCCCCCCTCTACGTGTGTAAGCGCCTTTCGGGACCAACAAGAGGTATCAGAGTAGGGGTTCTAACTGATCTCTATTTCTGCATACTGATAACGCGAAAACGTTATAGTAGGTCTACCTGAACTGATCCTTTTAAAAAATCTTGCATTAAAACCCAACTCACTGCATATTGCATTCTTCTAATCTCCTTTTCAAGATATCTTCCTCAGCACAATTTCCTCAGTTCTCAATAGAGGGCTACACCATGTGGAGCTTCCGCGTGGAGTCCCATCTCACTTCACTTCATGACCGCATGCATGGGGTTATCGAGAAAGGACCCATCATAATCATGAAATGTCTATTGAGGAACCGTGAAAAGGAGAAACCCGTTGACCAAGACGGCAAGCCAGTTGACGAGGAAGAAAACGCTTCCACCGATGTCTATGTTGTAAAACCTAGAGAGGAATATACGACCAATGACTTCAAAGCTGATAATCTAGATCGTGTGGCGCGCAACGTGATCTAGTCAACCATCCCCGACACCTATCTCCCAAGAATCATGAAATGCAAAACAGCGAAGGAGATGTGGGAAACTCTTACCCAGGGCACGGAAAAAATTAAGAAAAACAAACTCTCTGTATTGATGCAGGAGTTTAACGCTCTCACGATGAAGGGCAATGAGAGCATGGAGTCTTTCGAGACTCGAGTTCTGGGAATCACCACAACTGTGGCTTCCCTAGTAAAATAACTCACCTTCAAAGAGATCAATCAAAAGGTGGTTCGTGCTCTGTCTGGAAAATGGCAGACAATAAATGAGCTCTTCCTCTCACAAAAAGAATTGGGAGACATGTCTCCAGAAATGATGTTCTCCAAATTTAAAGCGATCGAATTTGACTTAGTCAAGAAAGCGCTTCGTGAGGATGAGGAGGAGCTTCCAGCGAAATCAAAGAGTCTGGCTATCAAAGCCGCAGTGGAGACCACCACCATCGAAGCCGACACTTCAAACAGCGAGGTTGCAGAAATGTCGAGAGAAGAACTGGAGGATTATGCTCTCTATCTTGTTAGAGGGTTTAACAACTCCAACGCTAGAGCGGCCAAGTATAAAAGATTCTACAAATCTCAAGGCCAGAACTCGCGCTTCACCCCATGCGATGGGAAGAGAGATAACAAATCTGCAACCATCCCTGGAGATAAAGCCAACATTGGGTGCTACGAGTGTCACAAAATGGGGCACTACAAAAGTGAATGCCTGAAGCTCTCAACCAAGGAAAAAGATGAGGTTAAAGCTCGTCGTGAAGACAGCCGTCGCGCTCTCGTAGCCGATGCTCTCGTTGAGTCCAAAAGACCAGTCGACCATGATGATGATCAATTCACAGATGATGAATATGATTATGGTTGCATGGCTATAGAAGCTAAAATGGAGGAGGTAAAGATTTCTAAACCTAATACTCTTCCATTATTTCTAGGTAGTGAATGTGGCGACTGTGAGAATGAGGCTTTCAGCTTGGAAAGTGATCTCTTTGAGGACTATTTAAAGTTGCTCAAAAATCACGAATCCTTGCAGGAAGTTCTCATTCGGTTCAGAAAAGAGAACGACAGATTAGCAAATACACTCGAGTCCAAGAAAAAGGACTTATTTGAGTTGACGGCTAAGTTCGATGACCTTCTTGAATGCCACCAACGTACCATATCCACTTCCAAGGAACGTAAGGCCACTCTTGATCGTCTCAATAGTGCTTCTGTAGCTATTAAAACAATTGAAAGTTCTTTCAAACCATCAAGAAGTTTGAAAGGAATCGGCTTTGGTTCCATCCTCACAGCTTCATCCGATGCTAGTACCGAAGCGTCGTTGAAAAGCCTCAAAGATGATCAACACGCTACTAACAAAGGAAAAGAGTTAGTCGGGTTTGTGGCTGAAACTTCAAGGCAAGCTTCCAAAGCGCCCTTGAAAGTTCACCCCGACGCTTCGAATAAGTCGGAGACTAAAAAGCTTAAACGCTCTAAACGCAATTCAAAGCGTGTCAAGTCTACGACAAACTCGAAGCGTCAATAAGAGCGTAAAGCTGACTTAAATAACTTCACATCTCATGGAGGAACTCAAGTACGCTTTATCCCCGATGCTTCACATAATTTTAATAATCGAAAACTCATCGATCATCTTACATAAAGTGAAAGCATTCCTTCTCGCTCTCAGAGAGGAAGGAACCGTAATTACTTTCACTATTACACACATGATTACACTCAGGGTTTTCCCGTTAAACAAAGCCCTATTTATTTCGCTCAGGATCTCGAGAAAGGAGTCACTCTCTGGTGAATCCAACTCGAGTTCCCAAAATCACTAACATTAAGGAACCCAATATAAATTGGGTACCTAAAAATTGTTGATATCATAGATCAAAGCGGCGAACTCGAAAAATATGGACAAGAGGAAGGAAGAAGCTGTTTGGTATCTAGACAGTGGATGTTCACATCACATGATGGGTGAACTATCTTTCCTCAATGAGTTTGTTACAAAGCCGGGTCCAGATGTAACCTTCGGTGATAATGCAAGAGGCATCACCATCGGATACGGTACTTTTTGCGTTGGAAATATGAGACTCCCTAACGTCTCATATGTCCAAGGCCTCAAACATAATTTACTTTCTATTTCTCAACTCTGTGATAACGGGTTCATGATAGAGTTTATCTCTAACCAGTGTGTTGTCAAGAACAAAGCGTCTATGCAGGTTGTTCTTACAGGTATTCGAAAGCAAAACATGTATGTAGCCAACTGGAGCAGTTGCGAAGTCAGAACCTGCCTCATCGCTAGAAGCACCTCGGAGATTGGATGGTTATGGCATCGTCGCCTCAACCATTTGAACTTCAAAACTATGAACAAAATCTCCCGAAAGAGTCTTGTTCGAGGTATTCCTAATGAAGTCTTCAACAAGGATATTGTGTGCCAAGCCTGCCAAGAAGGCAAACAGATCAAGAAGTCCTTTCAAAGCATTGAGGGGCATGGTTCATCTCAAATTCTAGAGCTCCTACACATAGATCTCTTTGGTCCTATTTCACCGGTCACTTTGAGTGGGAGAAAGTACGCTCTTGTAGTCGTGGACGATTTTTCACGCTATACCTGGGTACTAATTCTACTAAAAAAGAAAGATACGCTTCGGGAGCTTCCAAAGCTCCTAAAGCAGTTGACGGTGGATAAAGGACTGAATGTGGTAAAAATACGCTCCGATAAAGGAACATAATTCCTCAATCAATACATTGAAGCATATAGCACAGAGAATGAGATTCTTCATCAGACTTCTGCAGCTCGCACTCCACAACAAAACGGCATTGCAGAGCGCCGGAATAGAACCATCAAAGAAGCTGCACCTTCGATGCTCGCGGATGCCCAACTACCAAAAAGGTTCTGGGGCGAAGCAACTTTCACAACATGCTATACCCAGAACCACACCCTAATCAATACACGCCACGGCAAAACCCCATACGAATTATGGAAAGGGAGAATTCCTACTCTCTCATTTACACATTTTTGGATGCAAGTGTTTCATTCACAACAATGGTAAAACTCAATTAAGAGCTTGACAGCAAAGCTGATACGGGAATATTTCTTGGATATTCTCCTACAAGCAAAGCTTATCGCATCTACAATTGTCAAACTCTTGTTGTGGAAGAAACACCACATGTTGTTTTTGATGAAGCTGTTTTCAAGACTCCGCAGGTACAGGTAAATGCTGAAAGCATGAACGCTGGAACTGGAAGCGTAATTGAGACTCCTGAAGCATCTTCCAAACCAATTATGCGCTCCATCTCGAAGCAAATAGATCTAGTGGACGCTTCAGTAGAAGAAGAGATTGAAGATGGAGTTGAAGCAATGGAACAGGATCTCAATAAGCTCTCTCTTGATAAGGGGGAACCAAACTCGGGAATAACTGATCCTCTGACCTCATTGGTCCCAAACAATGAGGAAGCTCCATGCAGCCCAGTGGTCTGTGATCAAGGGAATGGTGATGATCACACACCACGCTCCAAGGAAGATGATATGGAGGCTCTCAACCAGAAAAAGCTTTGGTTGAGGTATCATCCCTAAGAAGGTGTTCTAGGTGACCCCATCCAGGGCGTCGGAACTAGAAGTACTTTATTTCATGGTGAGAGTTGCCTATTTAGCTGCTTCCTAGCAAACACCGAACCCTCATCAGTGGAGTACGCTCTAAACGATTCAAATTGGATAACTGCCATGGAAGAGGAGCTGAATGAGTTTGCAAGGAATGGCGTTTGGTACCTAGTGGATCGACCCTCTCATCAAAGCGTCATCGGTACCAAATGGGTCTTCAAGAATAAGACCAACGAAAGCGGGAACGTCGTTCACAACAAAGCTCGCTTAGTCGTGAAAGGATATTGCCAGGAGGAAGGCATCGATTTTGATGAGACCTTCACTCCCGTAGCTCGTCTCGAAGCCATCAGGATGTTCCTTGCATATGCAGCATCCAAGAAGTTCAAAGTGTATCAAATGGATGTGAAGAGTGCCTTCCTTAATGGTGATTTGAAAGAGGAAGTGTACGTCGAGCAGTCCCCAGGCTTTGAAAAGAGTGATCAAGTGTACCGGCTCATCAAAGCGGTTTATGGCCTCAAGCAGGCTCCCAGAGCGTGGTACGAGACCCTTTCAAACTTCTTAGTTGAAAGTGGCTTTCAAAAAGGGAATGTAGATCAAACCCTCTTCACTATCAACGACGGTGAAGACATGCTTTGGGTACAAATCTACATCGATGACATCATCTTTGGCTCTCCAAATCAAACCTTGAGTGACAAATTTGCGGGTTTGATGAAGAGAAAGTATAAGATGTTGATGATGGGGCTGATGACATGCTTTTTGGGATTGTAAGTGAAGCAAACGAGTCGTGGAATCTTCATCAATCAAGCCAACTATACTCGTGATATGCTCACTAAGTTTGGTGTTCAAAATTGCAAGAGCGTCAAGATTCCAATGAACACAAACTTCAAGATAGATCCGGACTTAGATGGCAAGTCAGTCAACGCTACGGATTATCGTATGTTGATTGGCTCTCTGCTCTATCTTACAGCTAGCCGACCCGACATCACCTTTGCTATAGGCGTCTGTGCTAGATTTCAAAGCAATCCAAAGCAAAGCCATTTGGAGGGAGCTAAGCGTACTCTTCGATACCTTAAAGGGACCACCAACTTAGGTCTTTGGTATCCGGTGGAAGATGATCTCACGCTTAGTGGCTACTCCGATGCCGATTTCGGTGGATGCAAAGTTGATAGGAAATCAACAAGTGGAACGTGTCAATTCATTGGCAACAAGTTAGGTTTCGTGGTTCTCCAAGAAATAAACTAGTGTTGCCACCTCTACCACTGAAGCGGAATACATGGCTGCGGGAAGCTGTTGTTCACAAATTCTTTGGCTAAAGCAGCAGTTGAAGGATTATAAAGTGGAATGCTCGGAAGTTTCAATTTATTGTGACAACAAAAGCACAATCTCCATCACCCACAATCCCGTGCTTCATTCAAAATGCAAGCATATCAAAATACGCCATCATTTTATTCGGGATCATGTGGAGAAGCAAGATGTTAAGATGGAAAAGATTCCAACTTAGGATCAGAAAGCGGATATTCTCACAAAGCCGCTTCCTCAAGCTCGCTTCAACAAATTGTGCCTAGAACTAGGGTTGCTAGACCCTGGTGAGGAGAATGTGGAGTATAGGTGGAGAAGGCAAAGCGTGTTCCCTACCTACTCTCACACTTTCCTTTCTGGGAAAGATTGTTGGGATAATTGGTTAAGGGGGAACCAGTCTTGGCAAGTGGTATGAAAGAGAAGACTTTATCTCCCCTAATCAGGGATGATAATTAAACCGAAGGGATAGAGTTACCTTTAGGAGTATCGACCTCTACACGCTTTCACAGTTTTTGTGAAAGCGCGGTTGGGTGCTCTTCCTTGATGAGTTAATCTCGGATTAATTTGATTAAGGTTGTTACTCGTGCCACGGTATTCGTAAAACTTATTCCGTCTTGTCAGAGCGGTGTACAAGTGGTACCTTGTGGATCTCTTGAGAGTCCAGCTTTTAAGCTTTAGAGGTATAATCTTGAGTTCCACTCCCAAATTCTTTAAATCCTTTATGTTGAAGAAACATGAAAGCGTTGAGTTGATAATCCTCTTCAAGTTAACATACACGTACGTAATTTTTGGGACGTATTGTATGGAGTTGCTTGAATGATTCTCACTCAATTTTTCACAAGCTTTCATGGTGGAAATGGAGCCAGAAGCGCAAAGCGTGCTAAAGATCTTCACAACTGCTGATTGTGAAAGCCTCATTTGTTTTGAGTAATGTGAATCACCAACTTTACAAAGGTTAGTGTCTATTCTCGAGAATCTCGCTTCATGAAAATATGAGATAGCTTGCTTGCCATAGTAAGGAAGTGAATTCATAGCTCTTTCATGAATGATGTAAATCTCATGTCCAAACGGTATATCCCTAGTAAAGCATGAGGCAACTCATATCATTCCATTGAAATCTATGAAGGCACTTATCCCCAACCGGGTCCCTTGTGGATTTTGTAATCTCATCTCTCATGTTATCGAATTCACGAGATAGACCTACCCTAGTAAGAGGACTTTATATTATTTTCATCTCTCAACATAAGTGGAGCGCTTCCCCTACAGAGTTGACACTCTCTTTAAAAGATAGTCCAAAGCTATGTTTAAGGAGGAAGCGCTTTTTCTTCGAGAGAAAGTGCCTAGATGAGAAAAGACGCTCTCACACTTTCAAAGCGTGAAAAGTCTGTCCCTTAGCTGACACTTTAACACCTGAGTACGTGGACCGTCAAAGCGTGGTATCAGTCAATTACAATATTGACTGACTGGTAAGTCTTCCTTTCGCGTCTTTCAATTTTTTAGTAAGTTAACGCAAAGCGTCTTCAAGAACCCTGTGCGTGACTTACCGAAAATATTAAAGTGCTGATACAGACGCTTTCCGAACTAGACGCTCTCGTCTAAATTCTGAAGCGTGGCAATCAGCCAAATTTCGAATCTTTCTAGAAATTAATCTCTCATTAATTTATTTATATGCTATATATCTATAAAGTAAGATATCACTCTAGTAGAGTTTGCGTATGATATCTTTGCATTTAATGCAAAGACTGCTGCAGTTACAGGACTCGAGACACACTCGCGCGTGTATCTCACGCGCGCTACCGAACCGCCATAAACTTTTAATCTTGGCCGTCGGACATTTTGAATTACTTTTTCCCTAACCGCACGATTAAATTAACTGTCAAACACGATCTTAATACTCTTAGCCACTCACTAAGACACGCCGCCCCACTACCCCTTTACACTTTTTCTATGTATATATATTCGAACTATTTCTTTCATCACCTTCCTTATCCTTCTCACCATTTCTGCAAAATTTTTCAAGTTCTAAAACCCGCAGAACTCTCTCTACTAAATCCTTTTTCTTACAGAACTTCAAGATGGTTAATGCAAAATGACAACCCGCTCCTAGGAGCCGCTACGGAGAGTTCGTGTATACAGAGGCTCACGTTGATCGTAACCTACTCACCAACGGCGGAATCATCAAGAGAGCTATCCTAAATTCCGGCCTGGAGAATCTTCTCTTCCAGCATCCCAAGTACATCAATCCGGTAGGGGTTGTCGAGTTCCTCTTCAACTTGAACTCGGAAACCCTAGTTACCAAAATCTCACTGCGAAAGTTCGATGAATCCGGCCTAGTTCACTCGGTGTCGACTGAAACTCTAGAGCTCGAAGCTCTATTTGAAGATTCATTCCCTATTCTGAACTCTAGGGAAGATCCGGAGTCTGCTGGAGATCTAGACATCCAGAAAGAGTTCAGGCACTTCACAATGGATCCACGCGCCATCTTCATCCGCAAACAGTCGAAGGCAACATCGTTTTGCCCGCCCTTCAACAACATGATCAACATTGTGACAAAGTGCCTACTTTGTCACACCGGTAGCTGGTCCACCATCACGGAACAGAAGATTCATCTTCTGTCGGCGCTCTGTGATACCACAATCAACCGGACGCTTTACAACTGAAGAGCGTGGTTTGTAAAGCAGCTTGTGGAGGCAAGCAAAGCCGTTAAGGAAGTGACAGAAGGCAAGAATAAGGGTCAGCTTTCTTTCCTTGGGAAGCTAAAATATGGAATGAAAAATTCCATGTTTCTTGAGCACTCGTGGCCAGCTCAAGAATGGCAAGTGGAAAGCAAGTACACTCGTGTGCTTTTCACTAAGGCGCTTCCAGGCGACGAGTTTGGAGTTGTTGCCCCTCCCGCTTCGAACATCGAATATACAGAAGCCGAAGCGCTTATACTGAAGAAGGAGGAGGAGAAGAAGAGGAAGAAGGGTAGAAAAGGCCCAAAGAACCAAAAGCGCCGACGAGTGTCGGAGAAATCAGTCCCTTCCACGGCTGGGAAGCGTGGATTGGTAGATGAAGATGAGGAGGAAAGTGCCACTTCCTCTTCCAACGCTTCAGATTCTAACAAGACGTTAAGTCAGGCTCTGGAAGCTGGTGCCTAAGCCGCACAGATGGAAGGAGAAGAGGAAGTTGACGCGCCAGGAGAGGATGCTGATCGCATCGGCGCTCTCCACTTTACTGACAAAGCATCCAATTCTTCAGCGATGAGGAACTCTATGCTGACGCTCCCCCAACTTCTCCATTTCCTACAGCGTCCAGCCCGGTAGTGCAGACTATTGACAGAGAGCTCTTGTGGGCTGAAGAGGAAATCAGGGAATTCTTTGGAGAATACTCTCTACCTCCATCCATGCTGGAGGTTACTTCACGCTTCTTGAAGTACGTCCAAAGCCGCAGTACAAAGTTTGCCAGTTGGTGCGGGCTAACGACCCCAAAGCGTTGATCGAGGAGGAGGCCTCGATCCTTAGCCGCTTTGATTTGGAACGCTTCGACGACCTGATCGATGAGCTAGAGGTGTGGAAGCGCATCGAGATGAAGGTCAAGGAGCTTGTTCCCTCCTACACCCTCGCTCCATCAACACCAGAAGGCGCCAATATCCAAGCATTTAAAGAACGGCTCTCAGTTCTTTAAACCACTCACGATGAGGTGGAGCGTGAGTGCGCTAAGCTGAAGTCAGCCATAAAGGAGAGAGAGAGCCAACTCTCTAAAGCTGAGGAGGACGGTGGGTGACAAGCTTTCAATTGCTACCACAGAGTTGCAAGCGCTAAAGGAGGAGATGGTGAAGAAAGAAGATGAGCTCTCCAATGCTGCCAAAGCCTTGGAAGAGTTGTAAGTGAAATCAACGGCTATGGAGATATAGTTGGCTGAGGAAAAATAGCACGTAGAATTAGCTCATGATGAACTTTCGAGCGTTAAGGCACAACTTCAAGAAATTCCAGCCTTACGTTCGGAAGTGCTGAAGCTTTCTACGGAGTTGGATGATAGGGAGCATGTCCATAAGGAGCTCGAAGTTGCCAAAGCTGAACTCTCCACGACCAATGACAAGGTCACCCAACTGGAGAAAGAGCTGAAAGCAGTGAAGGCGGAAAAATTCAAAGTCGATACCGCCGCCCGGCAACTCAAAGAGAAGCTGGAGTCCGTGGTGAGGAAGCTCGCAGACTCAGAAATGCAAAGGAAGCAGGCTGTGGCCATGGTGGGCCAAGCCGCGGCTGGAGTGTAAAGCGGATCTAGCTAGGTAGGGCCAAACACCATGCTGGAGGGCATCTCCAACAAAATGGAGGCGCTCGCGGCTTTCGTCCAATCTGAGTTCCGTGTGTTCTGCGCAAGCTTCGAAAAGTCAATTATTCTGACCAATGCGCACTCTCCAGCTCCAATCCTTTCTGCCCAAGTCCTCGGCGCTCTCCTGGCACAAGGCCTCTTGAAGCCGGATCAGCCCAACATCACTCTGCCAGGAGCCGCTAGCCAAAGCGCCAACGTACAGTCCGCTCCGTCCCGCCTTGTTTTTGATGTTGCCAAAAAGGGGAAAGCGACTGGAACGCCAAGTGGTCATGCCACAACGGCCAAGGCAACTGAGGACGCTTCCAAGAAGGTGGAAGCACAGAAGAAGGGGGAAGCGGAGCAGCAGGTGATCATCTTGGATGAGTCAATCGATGCCGCTCCACTTTAAGCAGTGTCAGCAGCGCCACAGAAAGAGAAACGCAAGATCAAAGGGCCTGCAGACACCAACCCCAAAAAGAAGTAGAAACTGACTCCTGCAACAATGACCACGGAGGCTGGTGCACAATGCCAATTCCAGGATGAATTAGAAGCGATTTTGCTGTACAAAATGAACTTCCACCTCTGTAGGTATCTGTTGAAGTACACTCCGACCAACGCCGCTGAAAAGGAATGCCTGGAAGTGATGGCAAAATATAAGGTAGTGTCGGAATGTAGGGATGGAGTTTTTAATGAAGAGGTGATGACAGACTCACAGAAGGCGCTTCATCTGTTGAAGATGGAAGCGCTTGAAGGGAAAAGACTCTTCGTCGAGGGCCTGCGGATAGCTGATTTCAAGAAGTGTAGGAAGCAGCTGTTTGCCAGGGATGAATCCGATAGGAAGAGGCTGAGGGATGAGGCTCCTAATGCCAAGTTTGTTGATGAGATTATTCCAGCTGACCTCAAGGAGGAGTGGAATGATGCTAAGGTGAAGTTCGTCAAACGCTTCTACTACTGGCAAGGCTTTCGCACTGAGTATGCCATGGACTGCTTCGTTCCATACATGGATCATTGCAAAGCCTCTCACTTCAACAAAATTTTGGAGTTAGCAGACGGAGTGACTCTCAAATTGCCAAAGAAAGAGAGCTACAAACTTCCACTCATTGGAGGCGCTATTCCTGATGAGGAAGCAATCACAAGGAGATCGAGGAATGTGCTGAATGGCTTGAAAAGAATGATCGTCCTAACCGCTCTCTAGCTGCCATCAAGGATAGAGTTTACAATGCCTATGGCATGATCCCTCCCGTCCCTCGAAAACGCTTCGAATAGATATTCATTGTATTTGTATTCACTTCATCATCTCACTAATACAATGATATCTTTTACTGCTTTAAGACAATTTCTCATTGTCTTTACTCTATTTTATGCTTTCAGATTAACTGTTATAACTGCATTGTTATTGCGTTTTGCCTAACCCACTCTCCTCTTATACTTAGCCTAGAAACTATCTAGATTTGTGTAAACATTTGACGTCGGGTTTTGGCATCATCAAAAAGGGGGAAATTGTTGGGATATAATGTTAAGGGGGAACTTGAATCAAGTTAAATAAACAATTTGTTTTGATTCGATTCCAAAACCTCAAGTAGAATATTTCCCCTTCCTATTTTTGATGAATCTAGACAAGTTTTATTAGCAAAGCTTACTTGTTAGGAAGCTTTACTTTAGTCTAGAAGCGTTGAGAATGGAGCAGTCAGAGCACGCGAAGCGTCAATAAGCGAAGCGGCTCCAGCATTGAAAGCGCCAGTAGTAAAAACCAGACAAAACATCTTGGGGACGCTTCAGATAAAGATGCTCAGAGCAAGCTTCCATAGAAGCAAAGCGCTCTCATGTCAGCTCAACCAAAGCGTCTCTAATACTGAGTTGTACTTGGAAGCTTCAATCAGTACAAGTGTGACAAGTTTGACTCACAGAATCCAAGTTTGAAATTCAAACTTTCGGATGTCTGACACCTCACCAAATAAAGTTTACGTGTCAACACGTCATTGCATAACGGATGCGACTACAGTCTGGAAGTCAAGGTAGGTGAAAGTCGCCGTACCTCTAGGTGCGGCGGACATCCCCTCCTAGTTCTAACAAAGCTGAAAAGAGACTGACACCCCGACTTGTCCGAATCCGAAAATTAAGGAACAAACAACCTCTTCTCTCTCAATGGGAAGTAAGGTTTCTCACTATAAATAGAAGGAGTTGCACACACTAAAATAGATGCACGTACAAACGATTCAAGCAATTACATTTGCAAGAACTCAAGCAAATTTCTTTCAAGTCCTTAGTTCTTTCAAAGCGCTTCACTTTAGTGTGTCTTAAGAACTCAATTCTTAAGTATTGCAACTACCTCACTTTCTAGGTTCAGTCTCTTATATCCATAGCCTAAACTCTTGAGAATCCTTATCACTTACTTGTGATTTCATTGTAAAGGATTCTCATATTTATGAAAATCCAAAACTCCAAAACCCAAGTCTAGAGTGAATAGATTGAGTTGTAAGGTTGCCGAGCTTTTTGTGAAAGAGTGTGTTGTTGTAAGGTTTCTCGAGAGCCAGTAAAATCTCTGAGGATTCAAGTGCAAGTTTGTTATTTGCCTTGAATCACTTCCCCTTGGAAGTATAAAACAAGGAGTACCGAGTGAAGGTATTCATCCCGTCGATGATAGAGTGGACGTAGGAGAGGTGCTCCGAACCACTATAAATTGTTTGTCTCATTATTTTAAGTTATTTATCGCTTTGATTATTTGCATACACACACACATGCTTTAAATAACCAACTGGTTTTAATTACAAGAAAAACTCAAGTCTCACCACATTCCGCATAGTATCACACACGAGCGAGAGGCTTTGAACGCTTCACTTAGCTTCAAAGCGTCTACTCGTCTAAAAGGCTGAAAATCGCAAGAGAAGTTAAACACTTCTCTACACACGTATTCACCCCTCCCCCCCTCTACGTGTGTAAGCGCCTTTCGGGACCAACACCTTTTACTCTCTTTTTAATACTAGTACTAGTACTTTTAATAATTATTTAAAAATAAAAGGGAGAAAAAAAAAATCCTTTTGAGATATTAAAAATGAAAGGAAAATATCCTTTTGGATTATACAAATGAAAGGAAATGGTTTCTACTCTCTTCTGAATAGATACTAGGAAAAAGTAAAGACTGTGGTTAGAATAAGGGAAAAAAATAAAGTTTTTTGGATTAAAGTTTTTTTGGATTAAGGAGTAGATGAAAGAGATAAAAAAAATAATAAGAAGAAGAAGGAAAAAAGAAATGTCCATAAGGTGTAGATGAAAAGAAAAAAAAACTGGAAGATATGTGATTATTGAAAAATGAAAGGAATAAATGAATAAATAAATGTGCATATAGAGAAAAAAAAAAAAAGAAATCGAAAGAAATGTAGAGAAAAAATGTGATTATTAAAACATGAAAAGAAAGAAAGAGACGTGTATTAAAGAGTAAATAATAAAAGGAAAAAAGTGAAATAAAAAAGGAAGAAGATAGAAATATGAAGAAATGTGTGTGAAATATAAAAAATTGAAGTGAGTATTTAAATGAAAATATAATCATTGAAATACAAATAGAGTCGTTCAAAATTTAATCGTACAAAATATAGTCGTTTGCATAGTTGTACAAGTTAAAAGAAGAAAAAAAAAAAAAGGAACAAGAACAAGAACAATAAAAATAAAAATATTCGGCAAAACAAAGAAAAAAAGAAAATAGAAAACAAAAACCAACATGGCAAATTATAAAAGCCTGGTTTCCAAAAAAATTTCCATTCCAATGCTAGTTTCATTTTTGGAAATTGAAGAAACAGCACAGTTGGAGGCACCCAAAATCAGCTTAAGTAGGATTGAACTCTTGACATAAAATAAAGAGATACAGACTGCAGAGTATTTCTTTAATCAAATTTATGGCCAACTCCACTACATATTTCAAAATATATGTACTTTCTTATTGTAATAATATCATCTTATTAAGAATTTTATGGATAAAACGTAAAATTACTATTTACTAATATACCCTTAATTTAAATAAAGCGTAAATTTAAACCATATTTAATATGTTAATCACACTAACTAATTTGGTTTTCAGTTTTTGGAATAATTTGTTCACCCACCTTAATTACAGTACTATAAAAATGGGACAAGCCAACCCATGGAGTTATAATATGGCTTATGTAAAGAATATACTTGTGCTGTGTATTATGTTTAAACCAATCCAATTGTACAGTCCAAAGCAAGATAAAATGGATAGAAGGACTATAGGCCCAAATTATTCTAGCCCACCAAATGTAAATGAAGAAAAGCTTGTGGGTTTTTTTTTTTTTAGAACAACTCAATTGAACACCGATCTATAAAATATATAATAGCTCAACTGTTGACAAAAATTACATCTATGTTATTTTTTTCTCCAAAAGCTATATGATTATATCTAATAGATATATCATAAGTATTGACTAACTATCTACATGTATAGATCAAAGTAATTTGATATCCTAAGGTCAATACACAATGAATAAGATAGATACTAATTTTGGGATAGAGTACAATGTCTTATTTAAACTAGAATTTAAATTAGAATGAAGTTGGATGATTTTCTATATGAATGCAAGCATCATTATTAAAATTATCTCTAACTGTGTCTTTACTTTTCTTTGATTTTTTGAGCCATTTTCTAGAACAACTATATCATTTTTAATAATTTTTTTAAAAACAAAAACTATGATTTTTGCTCGAAATTTAATTTATTCATCTGAAAAAATGTGTTATGTATTTATTTTCTTGGATATTGTTCTATCATCATAGTTGCATTTTAGGCAGCTTTATAAATATTTTTATATTACATTTACAAGAGATATACATATGAGAAAATATTTGTTCTCTTGCAGAATGTTAAGATCAAACATATTAAATTTAAAACACGAAAAATAACACAGTCTATTAATAAATTTAGAAAATACTATACATGTAGTATATTAATACTTCAGTAACCTATTAATTATAAGGAAACTCTATATTTTAAAGTAATTTTTTTATCATTCAATATAATGTCTCACTTTACTATTCTTCTTTTTCTTGTAAACTTAATATTTGTATGACTCGTGCATCGCACAAGAACAACACTAGTTTGTTGATAAAATTTAGAAACCTAATGTCAAGTCATCATTTCAGTAGATCAATACACTCAAAAAGTTATTTAGAGGTGTTTGACTAAGCTTATAAGCTCCTTAAAATATCTTAAGAGCTTATAAGTTGTAAAAATGTGTTTGGCAAAATAAGTTCCTAATAGCTTATAAGCTCCAAAAATAAATTATGAAAGTTTATAAGCTCCTTAAAAATAAGCTCCCTCACCTTAATATATTTTTATAGTTTATAAGCTCTTCAAACATCTTATATGTTGGTCCCGAAAAGAGTTCTTTGGTGTATGGGGAGGAAGAAAATACACCAATTTCTAACAGTTTTTGATTTTAATGCGAACTGACAAACACGAACTGACTGAGGTGAATTGAGTCAGGTAGTTTGATCAGAGTGAGAGTTCAGTTTATCCAACTCAGACTGTGAACAGCTGAGTTTGTTAAACTGAACTGGAGTGCGGAAGATGGTGGCAAGTGTTGGAAAACTCTTTTAGAAAATCCTTTTATAAACTAACAGTTTGATAAGTGTATGCAGATGAGTGTACTTGTTAGTATGACAGTTTAAGAGTAGATAAGCTGTAAAGAGAGAATAAAGAGAGAGAGATCGAGACACGAGAGTTTATCGTGGTTTGGAGTCAGATCTTGCAATCTGAAATCCCTTACTTTGGATTTCCTTCTCTCTTCTTTATACTGGTTGAGAACCAGCCTTAATCTTCGCCAGTTCCTCGACGAAAACCAAGCACGAGTTATGGGTCGTGACCCTTACAAACTGTCTTTACAACAATAAAACATAAACTAAACTGTTAAATTCTTCCTTGTTGCAGAGCTTGACTATACTCAACAATGGTGAAAGTTACAACTCTTCCATAGTATATCCAATCAGAATATGTAGAGAGAGTTTGAGTGAGTAATCTAGACAGCAGTAAACGTCTAGTACTCAGATTCTAGAATGAGAAATATCGTTATCAACACTTGGAAAACTCGTCTAATTTCGAGTGTTGAATGATTTGAGAGTGAGAGATTTCTTCAGCGATTTGGCTTGAAAGCTCTTAGTTTCCCGTATCTGATTCTGGAATGGAAGAAGGTATTTATAGACTTCATAGAAATAGAGCCGTTGGTTGTGTCAGAACGGTACTCTGACAAATTGCAGCTTAATCCCGTTGAGGCAGTTCAGTTTACTAATTGAGATCTAGTAAACTGATCAGATCAACCTATGTAAGCAGGTTGATGCTTCCTCTTCGATCAGGAGTCTTCAACGAACTTCCTTCAGTCTGCGAGTCTTGAACTCTTCAAGGCAAGTGCTGAACTACCTTCAATCTAGTTGACTAATATCTACCTAAAACAGATCATTAAACTTAGCTATACATGGCAGTTTGATCTAGCAACCTAACTCTAGAAACTTCTAAGTGTTGTTTCGATAAACATCATAAAAACTCACAAACCGAGTGGGGTTCCCAACATTATAAATTGTTAGTGTTTATAAGTTCTTTAAAATAAGGTTAGTACCTTTAATACTATATATGTTGTCCATCTCTTACTAGCGATAAGGTCGGAATATGCATTTGAAATCATTGCAATGCATGTTTTGAGAATCTGGTCATATATTGCAAAAATAATCGGGACATTTTTGAACATATTACTAGAGATCAAACAATAAACCTTGAATTTAACCTATTTCCTGCCAATTTAACCGATAGGGAAAATTATTCTAAAATACATTTTTTTTTTCTCAAATTCTGGTTTTACACACGAGCTTTAAAATCTGCCTATAAATATGTAACCTCTCAATTATTTCTGATTTTACACACGAGATTATTTTTTTTCCTAATTTCGGCAGATTCCGTGCTAATATGAAAATCAAAAGTTGGATATGTTGGAAATTATGTCATTCGTATATATGAGGAAATTAGTATCTCACTAATATCGTTCCGACAATTTGACTTTCATGCCAGCACGAAATCTAACAAAGTCAAGAAAAATTTGACCTCATGTGCAAAATCAGAAACGATTGAAAGGTTGTATATTTATAGGCAGATTTAAAGCTCTCATGTGCAAAATTAGAATTTGACGAAAGGTTATGTATTTTTTTGATAATTTTCCCTTAACCGATATTATATTTATGATCGTTAAATGGTATACTTGGTCAAGAAATAAATATAATTAAAATACTAAGCTTTGTTAGATCTAAAATGTCAACTTGCAACCGACCCCAAAATTTCAAACCCTTGCATTATTATAACCTTCATAATTACATTATAATGCAAGTCAATGCAGACAAAGACTATTGTCGTTAAATATTTCAATCTTTTAGGTGAATGCTCTTTTGAAATAATATGGTTTCAAAACAAGGCCGATTCACCTCTCTAAAATATATCTAAACGGAATACTATATATATGTATTATTACATGGGCATTAATCCAAAAGTCAAAACTCAAAATGTATTAAATTATTATGTATATCTAATTGGATCATATTTTTAATCTCTAAAATATATTTTTCTAAATAAAATTTGAAGAATCTATTCTGTTATTCCCGACACAATGTGTGAGTTATGACGTTGCTGTCTATATCCTATTAAATATTGGACCAATATATAATGAATAACCATGCAATAATATGTTAATATATATGTTGCAGGCACAAACGGTGACGTTTTATATGCTTAAAAATAAAATAAAATAAAATAAAATAAAAGGATAATAATAAAAATAAACCTGCCTTAACTGGTCAAAAGTGAGGCGGCTTTCAAGCAATTTCTGGAATTAATTCTAATTAACATTGTTATTGAATAAAATCAGTTGCTATACAAGAACTCTAACAACACTTTCCAGCTTTTCAAGATCGTGTTAATTTATTGTCAAATAAATTAATCTTACATAGAGTAATTTTCCTTTTTTTTTTCGACGCTACCTAAGTTTATTTAATGAAACCTAATTTAGTGCCAACTTTGTTGACACTTTCACATTATGCACGTGGTTTCTTGTCGAATTTCTTTCTTTAGTTTACCAAGTAAAAGTTATATTGCAAGTATATTATGAACACTAATTTTCCACTAGTTAGTAGAGATTATTATAAATAATCTCTAGATCGTATTAGTCAACTAGTTTCTCCTAAGAAGAAATTTTTGGTACATGTTTCGTTCTGCATCAAAGAAAGATAAATATCATTAATCCATTTTCTCTCCTAATCGAGTAGCTCAAAATTTGTCTTCCTCAGTAGCTCTCTTCTTCTATAAGTCATGCGTATTTTTTCAACTTTTTATATCAACAAATCAACTACAAAATAAGTTGACAACGAAGCGCAACTCAGTTGGTAAGACGCTTCCCCTCCGATCTAAGAGGTCGGGGGTTCGAGTTACTCCGGGTGCGTGTGTGTGTGTGTGAGTGTGTTGTATTTGCCTGATAAAAAAAAAAAAACTACAAAATAAGTTGATAATTCACAATAACAAGTACGCTTACATCAATTGAAAAATGAAAGTGATATCCATTCGTATTTAATAACATATTATTTTATATATCTATATATATAGAAATACATAGAAGTATATTCTCATCATCTCACATCATAGATTCATATATATATATTCAAGTTCTAAGCTAAATTAGTAAGTTATCGAGTTATTAATGTTATCAAACAACTCCCTCGATCGTGTCTTTGTTAATTCGGATTATTTTTTTAATTTTTTTGCCTTTATTATTCTCTCGAACGTCATTCTTGTGTTTGGTCCGATCCTCGAAGGAAATGCATATATAATGTCCATAAATAAATAAAATATTTATAACACTTTGTATATTTATCAATACAATTGTTTGTAACAATGGAAGCTATATAGTCATGATTCCCTTGAATATGAGAATGAGCTGAGCCCATTGATTATATTTGTATTTTTTTTTCTTCTAAATTTCAATTAATTTCACCTATAAGGTACATATATCCTCATCAATATGTGTACGCATGTATGTAAGTTATAATTAATTAAATATGATAAAATATAATATATAGTCTGGCGTGTTATAACAGACGCCCCACAGATGCATGCAACAAGTGTGAAGAGGCAAAAATAGATGATTTGCATGCATCATTCATTGATCTTCTTTACTTTTTTCCTTTCGGACATAGTCCATCGTGGTGCACTACTTCTTTCAAATTATAAACTATATATATAAGATTTCATTTTCTCATTGCAATTGTGTGTACATGCAATTTTTTCAATTTACTTTTTTAATCTTCTATATATATATATATATATATATATATAATACGTATACGCGTATATATGTACGTATTCAAAATTGAACGTGTCAGAATTAATTGGCCTGGTCAAATTCATGGTTATTTTCTTTCCCATTTTTGCTGACAATCCTAAAGTACTATTGCCGAGTACATGTGCAAATTTCTTTGACCCCTTCACATTTATAATAATAATAATAAGTAAATAATTTAAATATGAAATTATCAACCAACTTGACTTAAATTTGAAAAGAAAGAATTATAATAAAACAAATATTCTCATAACTAGTTGATACATATGATGATTAATTTAGAAAGCCAAAAATATATCAAAACACACATTTCATTATACGTTATAAAGTTTACATCCAATCTTTCTGTCTTCATGTTGCCAACTTTTAGCTACACGAGGTATATTCCTCCAAATATAATGCCCACCTTTATTTTAGTTTCAAGAAGTGGAATCATAAAATAAAATTTAAATCATAATGAGATGCATGTGTATTAGGTTGTGGAAAGGAATAATTGTAATAATATGTACTAAACGTCGCATTAATTTTAAATCACTTATAATATCTACACTACACCTTTTGGAGGTTTAGAGACATTCCAACCACTTTTTAAGATGATGATTATTGGATTTGGTCACGTCTCATTATTCTTGGTCTTATTTTAAAGTTTTAAATAATACTACTACATGATCGATTAAATAATTTTTTTTGGGAAAAAAATTATTTACTACTACACTAATCTGTGTTTCATCGTCAACTAATTCACTTTTTGATTGCATAAACAAGACTTAGTTTGTTTGATTATAGATCCTCTCTCTCTCTCCCCGTTGGACATAATGCATAAACAAGACTACATTATTTATATTGGGAAAATCACAACCATTTATGTTAATGACGAGATCCAAACTATCATCAAGTAGAACTCACATTTCATCACTTCAACTTTGTTACAAGTTTTTGCTTTTAAAATTATAGTGGGAGCTCTTAAGAAAATGTTTAATGTTATTGTTAAGGTGAAAACTTAAGTAAATGGTACAAATCATAAAATTAAGTTAAGAGTATATATATATATATATATATATATAATTTCTAATCTATTTATTTTAAATTGATTAATATTTGAAACTCTTAGGTATTGACACCCTGAGAATTTTCCGTTGCAGTATATATAGTACAATAACTTGGAAGTAATATCTAAAATTAATTTAAAATAAATGGGAAAATACAAAAAAACCGTTCAATTTAATATATATGACTCAACTTGGAAGCAGCAGAGAGAGATACAAATATCATGTATGTGTAAATTGATTTATTTAATTACTCGTATTATTTATTTTAGTGAGGTGAATATACATATGTATTAATTAGATGGGCAATTGTGATCAATCATTTTCGAATCTAAAATTGTTCCATTTTCTTGGATTCTTGAGGCCCAAAACTGGACAAAATTAAAGAGATCATGGCTTCTATTTGGTGATGGGATCGGAGAGATTAATTTAATTTAATTTTAAATTAATATAGGTGATAATACAAATTTTTAAGTGTATCCATATATTTGACTTGTGTGTTTTCCACAACTTTAATTTTAAATATATGGGTGTGTGTGGTTGTATATATATGTCACAGTTTGGAGGACAAACATATATAGAGAAGAAAAAGTGTTAGTGAAGAAAACAAGCTCTCTCACAATTAATATAAAGACTTTTCTTTTCTCTCCTTCTTTGGCTTTCTTCCTCCACACACACACACACACACACACACACACACACAGGAGAGAGAGAGAGAGATGGGAAGAGCTCCATGCTGTGATAAGGCAAAAGTGAAGAAAGGGCCATGGTCTCCTGAAGAAGATGCAAAGCTTAAAGATTACATTGAAAAGAATGGCACTGGTGGCAACTGGATTGCTCTCCCCCACAAAGTTGGTATGTAGGAGTAATATATACTCCATTAATTCATGCTTTTCTCTCTGTTTAATTCTGTCATGTCATGTGTTAATTAATTTCTAACTGAATTTGTTCTGTTCAAATAAAAAAAATAAAAATAAAAAGGGCTGAAAAGGTGTGGGAAAAGCTGCAGACTTAGATGGCTGAATTACTTGAGACCAAACATCAAACATGGCGAATTCTCTGATGACGAAGACCGTATCATCTGCACTCTCTTCGCTACCATCGGAAGCAGGTTCCCTTTTCTTTTCTTCTCTTTTTTTTTTTTCCTTTTAAATTCATTTTCATTTTGAAAAAATAAATAAAAAAGAAAAATAAAAATGAATGCTGCGGCAGGTGGTCGATAATAGCAGGTCAGTTACCAGGAAGAACAGACAACGACATCAAAAACTACTGGAACACCAAGCTCAAGAAGAAGCTCTTTGCCCCCACTCCCCTTCTCCCTTCTTCCGCTTCTTCGTCTTCGTCTTCTTCCTTTCTCCAGTACTCAACCTCATCATCATCATCATCAATGCCTCTTCACTCACAAAGTACACCCCCATTCTCTGAAACTTCATCCTCATCCTCACTACTTAATCATCACAAGAATATTAATAATGCCTTCCTCGATTTTACCAACCACCATGCCGCCGCCGATCACACCTCCTCCGCCGCTTTCTTCGACCTCGACCACAACCACAACCACAACCAGCAGAGGTTCTTCAACAACTACGGCTGTTTCGCAGAGGATTATTACACCAGCAGCATCGAGGATCTCATCACCATTAACACCAACACCCACACCAGCCTTAATAATGAAAATATCATTGATGAAATCAAGACTGAGGAGACGGAGACGGAGGAGAAGGTTTGGTGTAACGATCACACCGTTTTCAAGCTTTCTTCACTTTTTCATAATTAATCCCACCTTATTATTATTATTATTATTATTAGTTTAGCCCTAGATTTATTATTTCTTTTTAGTTTATGTTTTTCTGTATTTTAATTTTTGGCTTTTAAATTCAATTTGACAGTACATATAGTATTTGCTTTTCTGCAATTATTTTCTGGGGAATCGAGGTGCTTTCAACTCTAATTAACTGCATTTTTCAGATGGGTACTTTCATTTCATGGAAACTGGAGTAGCCATTTCTCCCTGAAATCAAGATAAATCAGGATTCATTCATCATCATTAAAATATTAGAGTATTAATTTTTTTTTCTAATTATCTACTTAATTACTAGTATATCATAAAGTTTGATTTATATTCTTGTTGTTTTTGCTAACATATTAAGACATGAGTTGGATTATGTACGACAACCTTAATTAAGTAGTCGAGAAAGAGTCCATGATAACTAAACAAATCTACTGATTTTAAGGAAATGGTGGATGAATTAGAAATAAATAAACTGTGAATTTGTGAATTTAAACTTCTAATATTATTGCCACTAAAATAAACTTTCAAAATCTCATCATCATTATTGATGAAAAAAGATAACCGTGAATTTGTGAATTAAAAAAATAAAATAAAATAAAAAATAATAATAATCATAATAATAAAAACTAGATTTACGTATGTCTGCAACTCTACATAGGGATAATGAATTTTATTTCTTTAATTTTTATTTATTTATTTATTTTGAACTTGTTCTGAATATGGGCATCTTCATCCTAATCTCAGTCAGTCTTTTTTTCTGACAATGTTTTCCTATAAATTAACACCACTATTTTTATATACTGTATATGATTGAGATGGCGTGATTCTATAATTGATAAACTGTCCTTTTCCAAAGATCAATGCAGATTTTCTTACTAAAGAAATGTATATGGAAATGAAAAAAAAGAAAAGAAATGGGTAATTCACACGAAAGATAATTTTCAGTCTACAAAAGCTGGCTCAGCTGCATTTTGATTACGACATTTAATTAATTAAATCCAATTTTTAGACCGACCAAATTCAATGCTGCAGATGAAACAATCAAGATTTTAATTTTAATGACATCAATCATTGTAATAAATTTTAGGTTCATTTAATTTGTTGTGTTCTGAATATTTTCTAAAATTTATATCGAGAATATATTATTGGGCATTTATTGAATATAGGAATATGTAATTTACCTCATATTTTTGTAAATTAATTTGAGTATATACTACCTCCATCTCAATTAATTAGGGACATTTACTGTAGATCCAAAAGCCAAGAGAGTGGGGAATATGTGGTTATAATTAATTCTGAGAAGAGAGATAGAGTTAATTGTAGCCAATTATTCTTTGCCATTTTAGGAAATATGTCTAATTGTTGAGACGAGTCAAAACGGAATACGTGTTTAATTAAATGAGATGGAGGTAGTATATAAGAAGTCCAAATGGAATCAAAGTGAGAGATTGAGCTCGTGAAGATTGAGGTTTGAATTTTTAGTCTATTTATATACGTAGCTTTACTTTCTATAACTAATTATATACGTAGTATGTATTAAATGAGCATCATTTATTAAATATGTAAACGTAACAAATAGTATCATATATTTTTGTTGTTTTAGACATCGTGAAATTTAAATCCAAGAACTTGATACATAAGATACGATTGTATAGTTTAATTTATATCAATTAAACTCAACCAATCAATAATTTTTTCTTGACTTCACTAATTAATAAATTATAGCAACAACACATGTACTATGAACGTAGTATATAAGGAAGTTTTTCATAATTTATATATATAATAATTCTAATTTAATTTTTTATTTTATTTGGATATGTACATTTTATTTATTGTTATTGGTATTTAATAAGTGTTTTTTTTTATTATTTTACAATTTATCAATAAGTAAGTAAACTGAAATATAACGTATTTACTTATACGAGTGACTGAATATGTCAACTAATATGCAACATATTTTTAAATTATATAATCACAAACAAAAATATTAAAATATACATTAATGTAATATCGTTTTATTTATTATGATAAGAGATATAATAGATATATTTAGGTAACCCCGTGCGTCGCATGGGTAAATTACTAGTTGGCTAAATTTTGTTTTCGTATTTAAATAGAGCAATCAATTCGAGCTAATTCACCGCAAGGTAAAAATCTTGCGTGTGTTTTTACCGTGATTAAAAAAAATTAAAAAAATATATATATTTAATTTATTATGAAGCAATAAGTGTAGAGACATACATAAATCGTGAGTAGGCCGTCGGAAATGACCCATTGCTAAAAAGCTTACTACATTTATGCAAAGTGGGAACAAGCTTGACTCAAAATTGGAACAGTCAAAAATATTGATTCCCACTTGTAGAAATAAAGTAGAAATTTTTGAAGTCATCTCATAAATAATTAATTAATCAAGAAAATGTAGTATGCAACAAGAACAAGTCCAACACCTCCAGAAAAACAAGAAGAAAAAAAATTAATAATGTGCTTTCTGCAAAGTTAGGACAAAACAACCAATAATTTAGTTCCTTAAATTGATGGTTAATTTATAAAATTAAGCAATCTACAAGAAAACAAATTAACCCATTGACTTCTTCACCATTTGTCTGCATGTTTTTTCTTTAAGATTGATATAAATAAACTTTCTCGAGTGCAGCCAGCTGTTACATTTTATTTTTCTAAATATTTATTTTCTTGTTTAATAGTACTACTATATTATGGAGGACTGTGGTCCAAGAATATCTGTTTTTGTGTGATGCATATGATCAAGGAAAGGACTGTAATAATTACTGAAACAAGAAATGGTGGAATCATATATTTATTATTTTTTTTACTGTTTTTTTTGGTGGTGGAGGTGGGGATTAACTCGTGTTTATTATCAATTTTGTGATATACTTATATGATATAAATATCAAGAATTAATACGGACACAGGCCTTTGAATTTTCGTACTTTCTGAAATTGGATGTTGAAATATTAATTTGTGGAATCAAGTGCTTTCAAAATCGGATAGCTTTATAATTGGTCAATCGAACTTTAAATCTTTGATATATATGAAATGTTTCATATAGAAATAACTTCTATTGTGGTAATGATGATTATTTTAGCGTCATGTTTAATAACATATAATTCGATGATTAAAGTATTTTCATGTTCATTGTACATTACGATCATATATACTTATATTAATATCAACCGCAAATCATAATAAGATCAAAAGATCATATTTATTCCTATTCTTCACATTAGAATTTATTTCTATACGAACAACTAAACTCTATATATAAATATATTAAGGCCATGTTTGGTTCAATTTTTTTGGGGTATGAAAAGGGAAACAATTAATTGATTTCATTACTTTTTGTTTAGTTTGAGTAATAAGTTATCTATTTCCTTTATTTGAGGATAACTCAATCCACCAATTGTTATCTCTCGAGAAGGAAGGGAAACAAGGAGAAATGTAATCCCCTTATAAATGACTTCATTTTTACTATTGAACCAAACACTCAATAAAAGTAACCATTATTATTATCATTTCCTTACTTGATTCCATTCTCTTTTCGTTACCCAACTTGAACCAAATGATCACTAAAAATACACGTCCTCTTCTATCAATGGGCTGAGGATTCAATCATCCTAAATGTATGTGTATTGTACTTAAAGAAATAATATCGCCATCGCAAGCTTAGACGTACGTGACCAAATCATAAGACATTGCAAAAGAAATAATATCAGTGGATTCAACTAAATTAAATATATATGTGTCGGAGATATAAAAAAAAAGGAAAAAAAAAAGAAAGATTTTTTGTGATAAATGAGAAATGATTTGAATCTGATCATCTTATGATCCACGATCAAAATTAATTGATACATTATAATTATATTAAGAATGAATTATAATGACTTATGTACATTAAAATAGTACTGAGAATTCATTACGATGCATAATGCATTCTAATTATGCATAAAATGCATTATAGTTGTGCATAGGTTACATCATTTTCTATTTCAAATAATCTATTTTTAAAGGATCTAAAGTAGAATAGTGTAGTTTTCCTTTATTTATTTATTTTATTTATTTTTTGATATTTTAAACTTATTATTTGAGCCTTATTATTATTTTTCTTTAATTAAGTTGTATATATATATTTCAAAATGTGTTATGATATTTTCTAGCAATTCTTTAATGCATTTATTCTTATGAAAATTGATTGTTATTCATTAAAGTTCAACACATTAATTAAATTTCAAGTATAAATATTAATTTTGACTAACTAATTATGCTAATTGTTTGTATTTTTTTTAATGTACTTTTAATTAATTTAACTGTTTATTAATTATAAATAAATAGCGAGTCTTAATTTCACTGCCTCGATGCCTCTCAATTTAAAGAACTTAATTTTTGGGTTTTTATTCCTTAGACTATATAAAAATTCAAAATATATTACAGTAATATATAATATTTACTTTATGCATGTTCATTTTTTATTTTCGCGCACACAATTGACACAACAATTACATTTTGATAACTCTATAATGTTAGGAATTCTATAAAATTATGATTATAAATATTATCCATACTTGAATGTATAATCATATAACCTATGAAAATGAGCATATAAAATGTTGAATTATTATTATTATTATTATGCAGTGATAATATAAGAAAGGGAGTCTTGTACAACTAGAAGTAGGCCAAGAATTCAACTTTTGAAAATAGAAGTCGTGTAAAGCAGTCGTCGAGTTACTCAAGCTTTCTCCAAAGGCACAAAGAAGTACACTATCATAATTAATCTCCCTTTAAAGTACTCTAAACTTTTTCAAAAAAAAACATTTCACTATCCTTTAATCTTTTAAGTAGAAGTATCTCAATTGTCAAGTTAAGAAGGGATTTTACGTGCCGTTTCAACAGCTATGCTTCTCCAAATTTAGTCCCACTAAATTTCTACTATAATATTTGATTACAATGTCGCTTAAATTCATGCTTGAAACTCATACTGAGTAATACAGTATGAGTAAATATGTGGAAGCGACGCTTCAGTTTTTTCGGGTATTTATTACGAAAAAATAAAACGTAATAGTATAATAGTGTTATAAAATAATATACAAAAATAGTAGGGGAGACAAAAGTCACGAGTGTATGGGATATTTTCAACATAGGCGAAAAGTCTTGCACATTGCGCATTAAAAAAAATCATTAGAAGTAAAGAAATAATCGGAAATTTGTCAATGCATGTTAGGTATTAGTTTGAATCTCGATTGACTTGTGATCCCTGGATTATTAAGCTATTGCATGTGTTATTAAGGATTTCTTTTTGGTAAGATATAAATTAAATAAGACAATGAAGCGCAGCTCAGTTGGTAAGACGCTTCCCCTTCAATCAAGAGGTCAGGGGTTCGAGTCACTTTAAGGGAAAAATGAGGAACTATTATTGATCATCATTAAAAAAAAAAGATATAAATTAAATAAATCAATTTTCCAATTTGATAAAATGTTGTGTTAGATGAATATGCAGTCCGTAGCTCCTAGAGACGGACATTAATATACAAGTATGACCAGGGAACATTTTATAAAAGACTTATTCTCTCTGTTCACAATAGATAGGCAAAAATTCTTTTCTTCTTTCATTCTTAAAAAACAGACACCTCTCATTTTGGTATAGATAGGCAAAAATTCTTTCCTTCTTTTATTCTTAAAAAACAGACACCTCTCATTTTGGTACGTAATTAAACCTCATGTAAAAAAGTTTCACTTTGTAATATAAATAAGACCTAAACTTCACTTTAATATTCACTCATTACATAAATATTAAAATTTGTACCAAGAAAGTGTTGCCTATTTGTTGTCAAGATTATGGTCAAATATACAATTTTAATGTCAAACCCGCTCTTCCCTGGACGGTTCAATAAGAGCACTCGAGTAAGAGTTGGAATAAAGAAACGGGAAAAAAAAGGAAAAATATTGAGAATCTAAAAGTGAAACAATATCAACACTCAAACAAATGATACTTAGAGATTATCTAAGAAACACGTGTGTCACGACCACACTTTGCTAAGGATAGCTAAGCCGGGAAATCATGATTAAGGGAGGGAATTAAGAATAGGGGAATAGAAAGGGGTAAGGAATTTCATACGAATATTTAACTCACACGAATATATATAGGTAGAAAAAGGAATTCATGCGAGTTACAATCGGTTACAAGGATCCGATTGCAGAACACAACTGTTACATGTCTAAAAGTGGACTTAGCTTACATAACAATAGAACCATAGTGTTGGGAACCCTTTGCAGTTTGATTTTGATGATGTTTTTCGAAACCACACTTAGTTTTATTTTACTCTCTTAGAGTTTAGGTTGATTAGAACGACTTGCCCTGTCTTCTACAGGTCGTCATTACTATCTGTCTGTAACAGGTTGATTACCCTGTAAAGGTAAGATCGTGTTCAACGATCTGACCTATAGAGATCGACCTAACATGTTGTTCTTAAGTCAACCTATCCTAGGAGTCCAGCTGTCCTGCCTTAAAGACTTCAAGATCACCAGAGCTCTACAGATCGAAGGTCAAGCAGATTCACCTACATGAATCCGGACGACATGTTCTCTGGTACCTGTTGCCAGCTAGGACGAAATCTCCCAACGGCTAGAAGTGAGTCAGCAGTACGGCATCTCTGCCATCACTGACTTTTCCAACGGCTAGAATTCAAATTCGAAGCCTATAAATACTTCAAGCCTCATTTCAGAATCCTTACGGGAAACTTATTACCAAAGCCAAAACTCTGCAGAAATCTCTATCGATCAAAGTTCAACTCAGCACTCGAAACAAGACGATTTCCCAAGTGTTAAGTTCTCTAGATTTCTGATTCTGGAATCCTCCGTTCTTAAGTATTCATTGCTACTTAAGAACATCATTTTTTCTTTACTTAAAAGTCTGTAAAGTCTGAAAGTGTTAGAAAGATTGTTAGATCTCTCAGTTGTTAGGTTTGGATTAACTTAGCAGTTTAGAGGTCTGGTTTGTTAAAGGTTTGTAATCTCTGATTTAAGAGAAGTTTGTAAGGGTCACGACCCAAAACTCGTGTTTGGTTTTCGTCAAGATTAGACGGAGACTGAAACTGATTCTTAGTCAGTATAAACAAGAGAGAAGTAAGGAATTTTAGCTACGACGGTAGCTGGCGTGGACGTAGGAAAGTTTACCCGAACCACGCTAAAAATCTACTGTCTCAATCTCTCTCTCTATACTCTACTTACAACTGATCTTACTTCTTATTTACTAATCTACATCCATAGCATTCAAATTCTTCATACAAACTTGTGATTTGTTTTGAAAGAAAAGATTTTCAAAGAGTAGCCAAACTCACTCACCAAATTTTGCAATACACATACGATCTGTAAGCTCAACAATGAACCTGTCTTTGCTTAACAGATCGTCCTCATCTGATACTAGTTGACCCGACAAGTCAATTTGGTCGTAGATTTGTTTTGAAAGTCAAAACTATTGGCAATTGGTGTATTCCCCCCCTCCCCGTACACCAAATTACTCTTTCAGGGACTAACAAGTGGTATCAGAGCAGTGGTTCTTTTGACCATCGCCTCTGTATACTAAAAGTGTTTCAAAAACTTTTGGTCAAATTGGACTAGATCCAAGAAAAATCTTTTCATTCATTATTTTTCTACCTTTCATCATGACAACATCGTCTTTTCTCGAATACAAAAACTTAATTACAAATGCTATCTCAAAAGCGAATGAAGTTAACTTCAACGAGCAAGCACTTTTTGCTGATGAAGTTGATGAAAATGATGATCTAGAAGAATGCTATCTGGATACTGCACCAAGGCCCGAGAATGCACAGGTAGTCTCTGACATTGAATCCGTAATCTCTACTTGGCAATAAAATTGCAGGTGAAGATTCACTCGAGATGGTATCTTGGGAAGAATTCAACCAGCAGATGAGTGATCACGAGAAGCTCTTGACCATGTTCAAAGAGCTGGTCATTGTTGGAAAAGGATTAGAAGATGAGGTTGCGAAATCAGCCATAAGAGAAGAGCACTGGAAACACTTGGTGGAAGAAAGAGATAGAGAAATTCATTCGCTTTCTGCTAAACTAACCGATCTAGGAACCCGACATGAAACCTTGATTGAGAAAAATTCCGTTCTACAGCAGAAAGTTGATAGAATGAATCGGGGAAAAGAAAAGCTGGATGAAATCCAGAAAGTTCAAAGAAACCCCACAATCAAAACTGGATTAGGGTTTACAGGTCAACAGAAGGATCATGGACGGCCTGTTTGTGATAAAATACAGTTTGTCCAATCCAAGGACAAACAAGTTATGAATTCTACAAATTCTACCAGACAAGAGGGTCAATTTGAAGAATCCAGTTCGTCAACCACAAGCTATCTTGGTCAAGGAGCACAGAGCATCGAGCTGCAAAAGTTAACCTGCTGCCAAAACCACTACCCCTCAAAAGAAAAGTGATCGACCTTCCACGACTAAAGGTCGATCTGGTATTAACAGGAAGCAGCAAACTCCCAAACCTCAAAAGAAGCGACCTGTTTATCATAACTACTATGAGGAATGACAGCAACAACAGTACTATAACTATCAAAAACCGTGGAATCATCAACAATACTACAAGCCGTCCTATCAATTCAACTATCCTATGGCTCACTGTGAATATTATGAACAACCTGTCTATTAGGATCACTATCAGTATGCTCAACAGCCCTACTATCAGTCCGGTTTTCTTGGAGATTCCTATTTCCATGACCCTCAGTTTCTGTCCACAAAATAAAGAAGATGGAGAAAGAAGAAGAAAACCAATGCAACAACGAAGTCGCAACCTATCAATAGCAGATCCACTCTCAGATGGGTAGTAAAGCGCAGATTGGAACAACCAAGCGTTGAAGTCAATTTGTCACTGAATCAAACCGATTCATCGACTGTGACTGCTTGAAGCACTCAATGTTCTCATGAACATACGTCTTGAACATCTTCAGACATGACAGTAACATGTATCACATCCATGTAATATTTTTGCTCCATCAAATTCGTCATCCTGATTAACTCTTGGTTAAGGAGTAAAATAGTCTTCTAACTTAGTATCTCGTGAGATATATGGAAGGAATTTTTTTTTTTCTTACCACCCCTGCACATGTTTGATCTTCACAGCATGAATCTGTCATTCATAAGTGCTTTCAAACGAGATCAGCTGGCACTGACGTAAGAGATTTTGCCACGTAGGCAGGAGGAAACTTGTGTGATAAGCCTAGACTTATTGCACTAAGCTATCCTTCATCAGATCGTTGGGAACCCAGTTTGAGTGACTTCATCAGATTGTTATGGGATCAAATTCACTTCAAGCAATCTAATCCTCAATCTGACTCTTAGACTGTGAACCTAAGTTTATTGAGCTTCAATAGTTGAGACAACCAAAATTGAAAAGAATCATTTCCTATGTTGCATGCAAGGTGCGCTGTAATAGGTCATTCGAACCTGTCTCACATTTCACAGCCCGTAGATGATCAACTATACATCTCAGGAAATTCAACAGATTCACAAACCACATGTAGAAGATCAACAGTTCGCTGTGAACGTGAACCTGCCAACAGATCCTGTCTCTCTCTTGACAAATCATCAATGCAGGGGGAATGGGAGATTTCGTATCAATCTCTCGTGCTATATTTTCTTTTATTTATATTTGTGCAATACTTAATCATCATTTATTTTCTGAAACAAGTAGATTTTCTCAAAATCTTTTCTCCAAGAATATGAAAAGTTTTGCATTAAACGAGAAAATTATGTCAATCAGCTTACTGTTCAGTGAAAAAGCTAGGCGCGTGTAATGCACTCTCATTTTCACTCGCAGTCCACTCGCCCACTTTCCTGCCAACCACTGCACGTCACACATGACTCACATGATCTCAACCATCGGATTGAAAACTTATAAATAGATCATGTTGTGTGTGTGAAAATCCTATTCCACACTTGTGCTAATTGTTTTTCATAATTCCTGCAATTTCTTTGTATTCCTAGAATCACCTGTATTCTTCAAAGTTTCTCGTCTCTAACTCTCTACAATGGCTGCAGAACTATCCTTTATTCAACAAGCTGAAGAAATTACGTCAAAAATCTTCTTCGAGAAAGTTGGTGTTCTCGACATCTTTGGGTACACTGGCCTTAATCTGATGTTCGAGTCCATCGCTCAATGTAATGGGTTCTTTAACATCATCACAGCAAGGCCCTCGCACCTTTTCAAGAAGTACATCACTCAGTTTTACTGCTCTCTTGCAGCAGTAGATGCCGATCCTTCGACGGTGATGGTTCAACTTCTGCTCGAAGGAGAATCGGTTCAAAATATTCCAATACTACCGCTCGTACTTCAGGCGTTCAATCTTGTGGACACTGGATCTATCTGCAAGATTGAGGATATTCCTCACACCGCCGCACGGAAAGTTTACAAGCAAGCCCTCATCATACCGAAGGGGTCGTAGGATCTGTCGACCCTCAATCGGAGGCAACTGAAGCCAAAGTACCGAGTTATGTTCGAATTCATCCATAATGTATTCCTTTCCTATGCCGGTTCTAATGAATCAGTCACTTTGCCCAAGCTCAAGGTGATGTCAGCTGTGATGGAGCAGTTAGACATTAACTGGGGCAAGCTGCTTGTTAACATGTTCCTTGAACAGGCTGCATTCATTTCCCGTACTTTCGATAGAGATCGTTTGGTGAAGATCGAAGCCAAATGAATTCTTCATCGTGGGACTAAGATCAGCTTTTTGCAACTAAGCCGTCTCGCCAATCGGGCTTGGCATCAAGCTGTTCCACTCCCCGAGAAACAATTGGTACCTTACAACCTGAAGCAGTTGGAAATGCTGCTTGGCCCCGCACCTGATCTCCAACTCGAGTGAAGCTGCCAAGGCATTGCTGCTGGAAATGAAGGCCAGCAAAGCAGGATTGGCCAAGGTCGCTGCCACTGAGGAAGCAGGTCCATCTATTTCTGACAGAAAAGGGAAGCGGAAAATCAACCCTCTCTCTAATCCCACCAGGTCCAGGAGAGTCACTCGCTCCCAGACTTCAGCTGCAGATCGCTCACCTGATTCTTCATTTCCAGCTGTAAAGCTAGAAGCAGGTTTTCCAACAGGTCGATTTGTCTCTCCCCCTCCACCTGTCCAACTAAAGGAAGGACAACCTGCTGCCGCTCCATCCTCTTCATCTATCAGCGAACTTGCTGAAATTGAAGGACGAATCATGGCCTTTGTCAAGACTGAGCTGCGTGCCATGTCCAGAAAACTCAATATCTTTGAGTGCTCTAACATCCAAAGACAGCAGGTTGTCAATGAGAAGATTGACAAGGTAGATACAATCCTTACTGCGGATCTCCAAGGGTTGAATGTCAGGTTCGATCAGTGCATCACACAACTTCGAGAAGATGTCACTGCCTTCTCCAAGGCCGCAGCTGAAGATGCTCTCAAGCCCCTCGTACCTGCAGTCCTTGCAGCTCATGATCTGGCCAAGACATGTGATGTCTCAGCTCTTGAGATTCACTGCGAAGATTATGTAGATCAACAGGTCGAGACTCTTCGAGCTGAGAATGCAAAACTCTGGGAGTTCATCAGAACTCATTTTGACTACGTCAAAAAGGGTGATGATGACAAAATCTCAGCGGAGAAGAAGAACCCGAAGGATCATGCAGGTTCGTCAAGCAGGGGAGATTAATGAACAAGAGCTCTAAAGATTGAGAGAAGTCTATCAATAAGATAAACTACAACTTACAAGGAAGAGATCATCCAGGATCTCTATAACAAGAGACTATCTAGAATCTCAATATCTGACGATCCTTAGAAAAGCAAGAAATGAAGCTAATAGCTGATAGTGTTTGCTACAGTAAAGGAGGGCATGGAACTTATATATATCTCAGTTTATTGATAGGATATGGCCCAGCTCCTAGGCCCAAAGCATCATGCCCAATATAATTGGGCCCTGACAGTTAAGCTCGGCCCAATTGAAGATAAGAGACTTTATCACCAAGGCAACCAAGACTCCTACATTGACTACAACTTAAGCGCTAAGGGAGATATAGAAGCTCGGTGTTTATCCATAAAGAAGGAGATCAAGCCAAATAGTCCAAATAGGAGAATAATTCGTATTATAGTCTAACTCCATGTAATTATCTATAAATAGGGGCTTAAAATAAATTGAGGAGGGATAACAATCTTTGTAAGCAATACTCGCATACTAGCAATAACATCCATACTCTCTTTTGCTCCGTGGACGTAGATCTATTCCGGTAGATCAAACTACGTAAATCCTTCGTGTCCTTTTATTTTCGTGTTCATTAATTCCTTGTCTACGTACATTAATCACCCTTGGAAAATAAGATCGATCACTGGTGCCGTCTGTGGGAACCTAAAAATTTGTCAATTCCGATCAAAGTTTCCTAGGTAAACGATAGCCATGACAAGACCAACACGATCAACCACCGCTGCCACCGCCGCCAAGGAAAAAGAGACTCAGCAAACTGGACAAGATCTGGTAGCAAATCCACCGGTCAACGAGGCCGAGGCAAGCCAAGTGCAAGATCAGAATCTTGCAGCGAACAAAGGACCCGGGAAGGAACATGTGAGAGACCAAACCCCAAAGGGCCACGTCGATCATGTCCCGTTGGACAAGTTCGGCAACCCGATCCACCGTGACAGAGAAGTTCGCGACAGCAGCAAGGAAGACGACTGTGCTAACTTCCAGTAAGAATTTAATGACGTTTTAAAAGCGTATCTGGCGAACAATCAACAAGATTTCCTAAAGTTCGTCGAGCAGCAGAAAGCTCATAGCCGAGGAGGAGAGCATGAAGCTGCATTTGGATCGAGGCACCGGCAAAAGTCCCCAAGCGTCAGGATCCTAGATGCACGGGATGCCGGGATTCCTCCTAGGCAATTTGCTTATGATCGCCAAGGGAACTATGAACGCGTCTCACCTCGGCGCGACGCAATCTCACCTCGTCGCTACACTGACTCACCTCAGCGCGACGAGGATAATTACCGAGGTGGGAGATTCAACGTTTATGAGAGGATCTCTACTCCTTTCACTAACCGGATACTTTACACACCTCTCTCTTCTTCATACAAGGTGCCACCGGTGAAGTCGTACAACGGATTGTGTGACCCCCAGAACTTCCTTTCCCAATTTCAATATAACATGCTCAATCAAGGGCTCAGCGATGATAGTCTACCACCTCGGAGTATCAACTCCTATGACGAGCTGATGCAGGCTTTCGAGCGGAGATTTTTCCAAAAGACTGCGCCCAAAACCACTGTGGCACACCTACTCACCATAAGGCAAGGGCGAGGCGAGCCTATCAGCGACTTTATGACCAGATTCAATAAAGAAAGTCTAAAAGTCGATCATCTGACTGATGAGGTCCTTATCCCGGCCTTCCAGAACGCTATCCAGTCAGGTGCACTATACAGGGAGTTCATAAGAAACGAGCCTCATACTGCGAGGCAATTATGGAATATAACTGATCAGTTTGCTAAAGCTGACGAAGCTGACCGGCGCAAGCACGAAGCTGACAAGGCCGAACCGTTGGATCGGAAAAAGGAAGATCGCAATGACCGAGGCCAAGGTCGACGAAGCGTCCTTGACAGACTCCAACGGGCACCAATTGAATCCAGGCTTGGACCTCGGCAGAGCCAGGAAAAGAGCCAGTTCACCCCACTGACGAAGCCGAGGATAAAAATCTACGAGCTGCACACCAACATGTTCGAGAAGCCTCAGCCCATGTCATGAGGAGGAGCGAAGCGTCGATCCAAGGATAGATATTGCCGATTCCATGAGGATTACGGCCATAACACAGAGGACTGCACAAACTTAGCTGCAGATATAGAGCACTTGGTGCGTGACGGTACTCTCAAGAGATACCAAAGTCGCGGCCAATACGAAACCCGATCTCTGGGCAAGGGAAAGCGCAAGAACAGAGGGGGGAATAACTGTGGCCCCCATGTGGACAAGAAGCCGAAGCACGAGGACCAACCTCAGTTCGACGGAATCATCACAGCCATCACCGGGCTCCCTCAAGGAGCCACGAAGTCATCACTTAAGGCTGAGGTCTGAAGTCCCCAGACTGACGAACCTTCACAAAAAGGTTCAAAAAGGATGAGGCCATTACATTCTCTGAAAAAGACCTAGTGCCGTCGACCATACCTCACCAAGATGCCATTGTGATCGAGGCCGTGGTGGCTAACAAGCTGGTTCAACGAGTATTCATCGACAGTGGAGCCTCGGTAAGCATACTCTTCAAGGATTGCTTCGAGAAGCTAGGGGTCGAAGAGGCGCGCCTCGCACCGGCACCGATCCCCCTAAAAAGCTTCGTCCAACAAGAGACGTAAATAAAGGGGATCATTCAACTCCCTATTATGGCGGGGAAGCATCCATTGTCATCCACCAAAGTAATAAACTTCTTCGTCGTAAAAGCCAACTTTCCCTACAACATCATCCTAGGAAGAGATTGGTTGGTGGTGGTGAAAGCAATCTGCTCGGCATACCACTTGACGATCAAAATACCATCCAAGGGCGGGGTGATCGTAATTCGAGGTGATCAGAAGCGAGCCAAAGAGTGCATGCAGATCGCCCTACGAGGTGTCGGAACACCTCAGCACCCACAAGCATAGCAACTAAGGAAACCTGAAGAGTTGGCGATGGAAACGACGTCATCCGCATATGATGAGCCAGTAGAAAACGTCGCACTCTACAAAGACGACCTGTCTAAGGTCGTCAAAGTAGGTTTTGCGGGCGGAGCCGAACTCCGAAAGCAGATCGTCCAACTTCTTCGGGAATACAGAGATGTCTTTGCTTGGTTACCCCTTGATATGACTGGGGTTGCACCAAGTATCATCACACACCGGCTAAACATTGACCCGGGAGTAAAACCAGTTCGACAAAATCAATGAGTGTTCGCAGCAGAGCGGAACCAAGTCATCTATGACGAGGTGTATCAACTCTTGAAGGCGCAGATACTCTTCAAGGTCAAATATCCGACGTAGATAGCAAATCCGGTGATAGTCAAAAAGTAAGGAGGAGGGTGACGGATGTGTATCGACTACACCGACCTCAACAAACACTACCCCAAGGACTGCTATCCCCTCCCTAACATCGACAAGAAAGTCGAAGCCCTCGTTGGCCATAAAGTCTTCAGCTTCCTAGATTTGTACAAAGGGTACCACCAAGTCCTTATGAGTGACGAGGACGCGCCGAAAATAGCTTTCATTACAGACTTCGGTGTTTATGCATACAAGAAGATGCCTTTCGGACTCAAGAATGCTGGAGCGACCTATCAAAGAATGGCCGACAAAATATTCGAGCCTCACATCGGCAAGAACGTAGAGGTGTATATGGACAACATCGTCGTCAAAAGGAAAGAGCCGACTACTTGTGTTGACGACCTCAAGGTCGTCTTTGGCCTCCTTCGCAAGGTGAACCTTAAGCTAAACCCCGAGAAGTGTACTTTCATGGTCCGATTAGGAAAATTTCTGGGGTGTTGGGTTTCTCAAGAGGGGTTAAAAGCCAATCCATCCAAAGTCCGAGCCATCCAAGAGATGAAGGTGCTAAAAACCATTCATGATGTGCACAAATTGACGGGCTGCTTGGCCGCACTAAGTCTTTTCTTGTCTAAAGCCACCGAAAAATAGCTCCCTTTCTTCAAGATTTTGAAAAAGGCGCCGGACTTCGAATGGAAAGACGAGCACATGTCAGCATTTGAGGAGCTCAAGAAGTACCTGGCTAATATCCCGACCTTATCTGTTCCAAAGGAAGGAGAAGTCCTCTCCCTATACCTTGCAGCTTCGGACGAAGCCATAAGCGCGGTTCTAGTACGGGAGAAAGAACGTCGTCAATTATGTGTCTATTTCATTAGCCGGGCACTGAAAGGGCCGAAGATGAGGTATCAATCGCTTGAGAAAGTAGCACTAGCATTGGTGAATGCCGCAAGGAGGTTGCGACCCTACTTTCACGCATATACCATACAAGTCTTGACCGACCTGCCACTTCGGCAAGTGCTAACAAAGCAAGAAGCATCGGGGAGAATTGCTAAGTGGGCAATTGAGCTCGGTGAGCACACAATCACTTTTTGCCCTTGCCAAGCCATCAAAGGTCAAGCTCTGGCAGATTTCCTTGTAGAGGCCAGGTTCACAGAAGTGCTGAAGCCGACTGAACCATCCCCAGGCAAAACCGATGCCGAAGCACCAAAAGAACCGCCCAACGATTGCTGGAAAGTCTATGTAGATGGAGCTTCGGGGCATGCGGGAAGCGGTGCCGGTGTCATACTGCTCAGCCCAGATGGGATAGAGACGACCTATGCACTTCGGTTTACCTTCTCGATAACAAATAACGAAGTGGAGTACGAAGCATTGATCACCGGACTTCGTCTAGCTTATGCTCTTCAGATATGAGCTATACAAGTTCACAGTGACTCTCAAGTTATAGTGAGCCACATGCTCGGCAAGTACGAGGCTAAAGGCGACATAATGAAAAAGTATCTCCACAAAGCTAAAAGTTTGCAAGAAGGCTTCGCATATTTTGAGTTGGTACGAATCCCGAGGGGGGAAAATAACCGAGCCAATGCCTTCAGCAAATTAGCATCATCATCTACAAGCTCTCCCGTGGAATAAGTCAAGTGCCGAAGCATAGATGAAGCCGAGGTCAACCTATTAATTGAGGATGAGCCAAACTGGATGACCCCCTTTCGAGCATATTTGGAGAATGGCGAACTACCCAGTGATAAGCTCGAAGCTAGGAAGATCTTAAGCAAGTCTCCGAAGTACACTCTAGAGCAAGGAGTGTTGTACAAAAATCATATCTTCAGCCTCTCCTAAGATGCGTTGGGCCGAACCAAGCGGACTACGCATTGCGAGAAGTGCATGAAGGATCGTGCGGAAGTCACATCGGAGCTCGAGCATTGTCAAAAAAGATAATAATATGGGGATACTACTGGCCACAATGTTCCAAGATGCAGTCGACCTCGTCAAGAAGTGTCCGAAATGCCAAATTCATGGGACAGAGCCGAGGCTACCCCAAACCGACCTCACAAGCATGCAAAGTCCTTGGCCGTTCATGCAATGGGGGATAGACATCGTCGCCCCATTAAACAAAGCTCCCGGACAGCTCCAGTTCCTCATCATAGCCATCGACTATTTCACTAAGTTGGTCGAGGCTGAACCCTTGGCAAAGATCACGAGCAATAATGCCCTCAACTTCATCTGGAAGAATGTGGTTTGCCGTTTCGGTGTACCTCACATCCTAGTCTCGGATAATGGGATGCAGTTCACAGACAGGAGATTCAGGGAATGGTGTGAAGGGCTTCATATTCAACAGAAGTTCACTTCGGTAGCTCATCCTCTAGCAAATGGCCAAACCGAAGTCACCAACTGGATGATCATCAAGGGACTCAAAACTCGTCTAGATAAAGCCAAAGAAGATTGGGCAACGAACTTACTTCAAGTCCTATGGTCATACCGAATAACTCGCCGGACCTCAAACGGTGAAACGCCCTATAGTTTGGTGTATGGAACCGAAGCAGTGATCCCGGTAGAGATAGGCCTACCGAGCCCCCGCACTCTCAACTTTTTAGCCGAAGACAATGAAGGTCTCCGAACCAATCTGGATTTGTTAGAAGAGAAGCGAGAGCTCACCTACATAAGGGAAGCCAAGTACAAGCAGCAAGTAGCTCGGTACTACAACCAGAGAGTCAAGTACCAACAATTCCAAGTAGGAGATCCCATCCTTCGAAATAACAAGTCAGCAAGGCTACAAGGCTTGGCAAGCTAGAAGCCACATGGGAAGGACCTTACCGAGTTGAAGAAGTCCTCGGCAAAGGGTCGTATAAGCTCGCCCACTTATCCGGTGAGCCAATACCCCGCACATGGCACATTATTCATTTAAAGAGATATTTTGCATAAGTGGCTGAGAGTAATGTTTAAGTCCATTTAGTTCGTCTAGGTTACGAGTCAGGTCGTCTTGTGATTTTTGTTCTCTTTCGAACTTCAGTTTTTCTGTTAATAAAGTCTTTATTTTTCCTTTAATTTGTTTGGTCTTGCATACTTCATTTTGCATTTATGAATATTACTACTCCACTTATGCATATTATCTCGCCTTTTCTCTAAAACCCTGACGAAGGTAACTTAATATCCTTTCAAGGATAAATCAACCCTAAAACTGGGGTAAAATTCAAACGCGCGTAAGGGGACCACCCCTATCGATACTTCTCGACTAATAAGGAACTCAAAGCCAATCCTCGTCTCGCGACGAGGAAGAGCTACTTAAAGCCTAAACTTGTCTCGGGATGAGTACGAGCTGTTTAAAGCCTACCTTCATTAAAAACAATGACGGACTACCTTTGTTTAAAACAAGGAGGCACTACCTTCGTTAAAAACAAGGACGGACTACCTTTGTTTAAAACAAAGACGAGCTTAACCTCATCTCATGACGAGGGTGAGCTACTTAAAGCCAATCCTCATTTCATACGAGGAAGAACTATCTAAAGCCAATTCTCGTCTCGTGACGAGGAAGAGCTACTTAAAGCCTAAACTTGTCTCAGGACGAGTACGAGCTGTTTAAAGCCTAAACTTATCTTACGACGAGTATGAGCTATTAAAAGCTAATCCTTGTCTTATGACGAGGTCGAGCTATCTAAAGCCTAAACCTCGTCTAATGACGAGGTCGAGCTACCTAAAGCTTAAACCTCGTCTTATGACGAGGTAGAGCTACCTAAAGACAAAATCTCATCTTATGACGAGGTCAAGCTATCTAAGGCCTAAACCTCGTCTTATGATGAAGTCGAACTACCTTAAGCTCACCTTCGTTTAAAACAAGAACTACCTTAGTTAAAAACGAGGATGAAATGTTTGAATAAGAGAAGTACAAATAAATTCCCTCTAAAGCTAAGCCACTCACTAAAGCTACAATTACAATTACATTATGATGGAGAGGACATAGGAGACCGACTAAAGCTAAGCCACTCACTAGCAAAGTCACTATGGACATTTAAGATGTCATCTATGCTAAGCCTGCCTCTGCCTCTACCTCGTCCTCGAGCTGCGCTGCAACCTTTGCCTCGGCCAGCTTGACTCCTACGACCTCGACCTCGTCCAGTTGCAAGTTGCCGTTCTCGGTCTAGAAACTCTTGAGAATGCTGATCGACGATTCTTGCGCTGGCATCAGGATTAGACGAACTCGAACGTCCGACATCCCCAGCAACAAGTCGAGCTAGCTTTGGACGATGAGCTACAATTATTTTGTACGTACTGGCCACTTGCTTCAGTGCATCGACCTGTTCACGAAGCTCCCAAGAGTTCATCCATATTGCTCTTTATAGTCGCGACATCGAGCTAGGAGCTCTTCCGCTCTTTCCTCGGCTTCTGAAATGGTCTTCCCACTAGCTCGGCGGATAATCTCCTCATATTCCGCATGCTCCTCAGCAACCCGCTTGGCGTCCTCCTCGGCAATTTCCAGCTTTTCTTCTAGCTCAATATACCGAGCATGTAGCTCGTTCTGTTTCTCTTGAGCAGCGATGTGTCGCACTTCAGCCTCATTCTGTGCATGACCGAGGAGGCCCTTCAAGTGAACGACTTCATTTTCTTTTGCTTCAAGAGCTCAGGTTAATTGGGATATTTGTTCAACCCATGGAGAAACATCAAATAGTTTGGGAGAAGACTACATACAAAGGCAAGAGAAATTTTTAATAAAATTGAAGATTTCATTAAAGCCATTAAGACAAAAGTCAAGCGGCATCTTAATGATGCCGTAGTGCATATACCCTACAAAAAAAAAAAAAAAAAAAGAAGAGAGGGAGGTGATCAACTTACCACTCCGGTGTTCTCCTCCTCATGAAGAAGTGCCTCAACGCCCACCGGAGCAGCCTCGCCAACACCTCCCACTCTGAATTCGGCCTTGGCCTCATCTTCTTGCGTCCTCAGCCTCGAGCTCTACAGTACTGTCGAGGTCGGCGATCATGGTTTCCAGGTCGGCATCCCTGTCGACCGGCCAATCATGAACAGCCTCGGACGTCAGAATGTCGGATGGCAAGGCCAGGCTCTCCAACAATGGGATCACCTTAGTGCCTTCCATCAGAGCCTCGGTGTAAGCACGGTTCAAGGCCTCATCTGACACCGCCTCATACCCGTATTTGGACTTATCCAAATTAGGGAAGTCGGCGGCAATGTCGTCGATGGTGTCGGCAGCGACGCGCGTGTTCAACACCGAAGCTAGCTGGCCGGCCAACTCCGAGAATTTCTTGGACCGAAACAGCCTCTCTGTGTAAGCACGAAGTAGTTGTCCATGTGCAGCCACCACTTCGGCCTCCCGAAGCTTCGCTGCCTCCAGTTCGGCCTTCAACGAAGCCGCCTCCAACTTAGCTGCTTCAGCTGCAGCTCGAGCCTCAGCCTCAGCCTCCTTTGCTGAGGCAACCTTCGCCTCGGTCACAACAGCAGCTTGCCGGTTGGCGAGACCAACCTTCTCGTTCTCCAACTCCCGTTGGACCCGAGATACTTCGGTGAATCGACTAGTCCCCTCGTCAAGGAAACTAGATAAGTCCAAAGCCTCCTTCATTAACACCTCCGCAAGGCTAGTGAATTTAGCGGCTATAACCTCGGCGCCCTACAAAAACCCTAAAAGTATTATTATATAGAAAAACAAAAAATACATCAGCGCTACAGACAAAGTACGATACCTCAGGGAACGGCCGACGCCAATTCACCAGTTCTCTAAAAGGCCGATCCACTAATCCTCCGGATGACCCGACTGCAGTGATGGCGACCTCCTCCTCCTCGACCGGTGTGGCCTCACCAATTCTCGGCCCCTTCCTGCGACGCATAAGAGGTTGGTCCGACGGGGACCCCAGTGGTGACAAGCCCAGCCCGCTCTCCGTTCGATCCGAAGAAGCCTCGGACATCGCCTTCTCGGTGGAGCTGAACCTTGTCCTTTTCAAGTTCTTGAGCAGCTTCACTACAATACAAAAAGCAATAGTAAACTTAGTATGCTGTTTACGAAATAAAAAAAAAAAGGGGGGAAGAGAGCACGAAGTGGGGCCTCACCCTTCCCCGGCTCTACCATGGAAGCTGGATCATAAGGGCTCAGCCCCGCTCTCGCAAGTTCGGCCTCGGAGAATTCTTCCTCAACGAGGCACTTTAAAACCTCTTCAAGGTCACCGAATTTCTCTTCCGTGCCTTGTTCCCCCAACTTTCCCACCTTCCACATGAATTGTGGGACTTCCCCGAACCGGCAAAAGAAGAACTTCTTCTGCCAGTTCGGGATCTTCATTTTCATCCTGACTCTAAAGTCACGATGAGGTGTCAGGTAGTACCACCCTTGACTAGACTTAAGTTGGAAGAACCTCAGGATCAGCCCCAAGGTAAGGCCGAATCCATGACGGTTAGCGACAACGCCAAGACCCGTCAATTGTATAAACGAGTTAGGCATAATCTGGGCTAAAGGAATACCAAACTTCCGTAGAAGCTCGGCATAAACATAAGAAAGGGAAAGACGAAGACCGTGGTGTAAACAGTCTTCATAAATAGTGACAAATCTGACCGGAGGTTCTGAAGCCCTATCCTCCGGCCGGGGGGCTACAAGTTCAACAGAATTCGGAAATAAATAATTCTTCACAATTTCTCGAATTGCGGAAGTATTTAGGATTGAGACGAAATCAGAAACCCTATCGCATGATTCTAAGGGGGATGGAAAAACTACCCTAAGTTTTGAAGAAGTGGAAGAATTTACAGTAAATACATCCACTTCTACAAAACCAGAACGACTAGATCTCGCCAGCGGCGACATAGCCAAGTCATGACCCTCACAAGAAGAGGAAGCCATGGAAGTAACTTACTTGTGTAGGAGGAAGTGGGGACGAAAAACTTCCACGGCAACTTCGACGATTTTGACGGACGGCGGAGAGCAAAATGTGCAGCAGCAAAAATTGCGGCAGAAGAAATTCTTCTTTTTTTGCAGAGAAATATTCAAATTTTGGGGGAAGTGAGAAGAAATGGCGTATGAAGGAAAATTTGACTCGCATTTTGGAGTCCACATGAACTTGATCCCTTTTCTTAGTAGTTGTGTCATTGGCCTAGCTATCTTGGAAAATCCCTCAATGAATCTCCAATAGTAGCCAGCTAACCCTAAGAAACTTCAGACTTTGTTAGGAGTTGTTGGTGATTTCCAATTTTGCACAGCTTTTACCTTTGCGGGATCTACTTTGATTACTTCCGATGATACAATATGCCCAAGGAATCCTATCTCATTGAGCCAAAACTCACACTTGCTAAACTTGGCATAGAGTTTCTCCTTTCTTAGTGTTCCTAACACTTTCTGTAGGTGTTCCTCGTGTTCTTTCTCAGTTTTCAAATAAATGAGAACATCATCTATGAAAACCAAGACAAACTTATCTAAGTAAGGATGGAACACGCTATTCATGAGATCCATAAACACCGCGGGGGCATTAGTTAATCCAAATGGCATAACCACGAACTCATAGTGACCATATCTGGTTTGGAAGGATGTCTTAGGTATGTCACCAGGTCGAATTTTCAATTGGTGATATCCTGATCTCATATCTATCTTTGAGAATACCCTTGCTCCCTTAAGTTAGTCAAACAAGCCGTCTATCCTAGGCAATGGGTATTTATTTTTTATAGTTAGCTTGTTTAATTCTCAATATTCTATGCACATTCTCAACGTTCCATCCTTCTTCTTCACAAAGAGCACAGGTGCTCCCCAAGGTGATACGCTTGGTCTGATGAAGCCTAGGTCTAGAAGTTCTTGGAGCTGCACCTTGAGTTCCTCTAACTCCTTTGGTACCATCCTATACGGTGCCTTGGATACTGGAGCTAATCCCGGTTCTAAATTGATAGTGAATTCGATCTGCCTATTTGGTGGTAGCCCTGGTAAAATGTCTGGAAACATATCCGAAAATTCTCACACGATCGCTACATCCTCTATCTTCTTCTCAATTTCTGATTCTCCGTTCAAGTAGACGATGTATGCCAGACAACCTTTTCTCATCATTGTTGCTGTTTGGAGTGCAGCGATGACCGCCTTCCTTTTGTTCATAGCGATTCCATGGAATTCTGTTGGTCCTTTTCCCAGTGGTCGGAATAAAATTTATCTCTCGTTGCAACGGATAGTGGCATAGTTTTCAGCTAGTCAATCCATTCCTATGATTATATCGACGTCTTTCATAGGTATGATGCTAAGGTTGTTTGCTATAAGCTTAAGTGGTCATAAGTCCAATTCTAGGTTAGAGCAGCGATGTGTGAGAACAATAGTCCCTCTTATGGGTGAGGTGATTTTTATATCTATTCCTATTCGTTCTGTGTTCAATCTTAAGTTATCTACACATGCTGTTGCGATGAAGGAATGCAAAGCACCCGTATCACATAAAATTATCATAGGTATATCAAGGAGTTGGTCCATACTGCTAAATTTCATTGATTCTTTTCAGGTTACTTCTGCTTCATCGCGTATGCCTTTGCATCTTGCTGTTGTTTGTATTGTTGGTATCGTTGGTTCTGAGGCAGTAGTGGGGGTGGTGGTGGGGGTAGTCGTGGCTATTGTGGCTTTTGTTGAGCCTGGATCGCTTGCAGCTATTGGGTTTGGCTTGGCTAATTCGGCCCTGTACTCATTCCTCATTGCTTGTTGGGGCAGTTATATACGTAGTGACTCTTTTGTCCATAGATGTAGCAACTGTCACTTCTAGCCTTGCAGATTCCACCGTGCATCTTCTTGCACTTAGGACTCGGAGTGTACTTTGGTGAGTAGCTTCTCGTCTGTCGTGGGATGGACTGCTTTCCAAAGTTATGTGGGCGTGGTTGCATTGCCATGGTTTCTTCTCTCCTTGGTTACTTTGATTATTCTCCCATTGACGCTTTCCTTTTTCATACTGTGACTGTGAATGAGCAGGTGTTGGTGTTGGTGTTGTTGTTGATATTGGCTCATCCCCTGGCATTGCTGCCTAAATATCGAAAGCCTACTCAGTGACTCGGGGTAAGACAGTCCTCTGTAACTTGCAAGAGTCATCTTGATCTCGTGCCTCAGACCGGCACAAAATTTCTCTGCCATCTTCTCATTAGTGTTGACTTGTCCAGGGGCAAATCGAGACATGTCATAGAATACTCTGTCGTATTCTGTTACTGACATCTTGCCTTGCTTCAGATTGTAGAACTTAAACTTTTTCTTATTTCGATAGCTCTTGGGAATGCACTTATCAAATATTCCTTCCTTAAATTGTTCCCAAGTTAGGTTTTCCAATTGTTCAGGAGTTATGGTCTTCATTCGTGCCTCTCACCAGAAGTTAGCTGATCCGGCCAACTGGAAAGACATGTAAGTTAAGCGTTCTTGATTAGAGCAACACAGAAAGTTGAAGATGCGTTACATAGCTCGTATCTATATCTCAGCTTCAGTTGGGTCTCCCATTCCATTAAAAACAGGTGGATTCTGCCTTAGGAATAATTCTTCGACTCTTCGTTCGGGCAGTGGTGGTGGTGGGATTGCCTCACGTTTTACTTTAGTTTCACTCCTAGGCTCTCTTCTTTGTTGCCTCGGTGGCCTCCCTCGGCTCATTGGGCATCCAGGTTGGTTGTTAGGTGGCATTCTGAAATTTTAACTTAAAACTATTAGCACGTGTCATATTCTAAGATGAATACTATAATCGTGGAGATAACATTGTTAATATCAAATGATTAGGTTTCTTATGAAGATCTTTTACTATACTGTTGTAATTAAGGATTGTATATGTTGTAAGGATTGTTTGGTGACGACATTATTAAGAAAATTAGTTTACTAAAGACTTTTATTCATTAAAAGAAACACACTTAGTACAATATCATAATCATACATTACTACCAAGAATCTATGCCTTATGCCTTCGTACCAAACAAAACGAAATGAGTACAACATTGGAACGGTCTCATAGAGATCTACGTTCTTCTTTATTTTACAACTTTTAGAAAGATGAAAATCTGAACGGTAAACTAAACAATCCATAGATGGTACAAACATGTGGATTTCATCTACAGGCCGTTTGCCGAGCCTCGAGAGCTCCGAGCGGATTGATACCCAAAATTCTCACTCGGATCCTTATCTTCTTCAAACTCCTCATCTCTTGGCATTCGGTACGCTGCTGTAAGTGCTTCCAGTTTAGCTTTTTGGTGCCGCATCTCTTCGAGTAAGGCTCAGGATTCAGCCGGTAACTCTATCTTTCTTGGAGATAGGAGATGGACAGCAGGAGCGGGCTCTATTTTTGCAACGCCTGCTCGGGTGGGTCTCAAAGTGGCATCGTCTTTCTCATCACTATCAGCAACCATTGGGGCCTTACCTTTGGTGATAGCTTGTCGTACATTGCACACGGCTCTTATATACCACTCCCGAGTAGAAGTGCCAGTCGGGTCATCATCCTCTGATGAAGATTTCTTAGTACGTGAGGCGCTAGGTATTACTGGTGCCTTTCCTTGAAGTTTTGAGGGTCCTACTTTGAATTTTTCCCTACCTTGACGGCCCAAGGTGGTCATCGGGGATTGCGGAACTGGTACTTGTGCGAGTGGAGTTGCAGTCATTGTGCGTTGGATCGAGGTCGTTTGTGATTCAACTGCTGGTGGCACCCCAACTCGTGCATAATCTCCGGGTCTTAGATAGGGTCCTCAGGGAGCTTGGCCATAGGCAGCATAGCAGTAGTGTAGAGACGCAAGAAAGCTACGAAAGTTACCCACCACGTCATGGAAGTTGCCAACTCTAGATATGTATTACGTTGAGATTTCCATGGCCCATCCTTGCCAGTCGGGTGGTAATAGGTCTAGGAGTTGCATTATCCCATCATAATCGGTGACTTCGTGCCTATGTGCCACACTCCAAAGCCGCCGTTAGTTAGCCAAAAATTGGCCAAGATCATCTCCACAGCACCGCCGATACATCAAATATTCTTGGATAATGCTTTCTGGGGTAGGTCGTGGTGGTTGCTTCCTTGTAGTACGTCTCATCTTCGCCATCTATAAGAGAATAATGATACTAGTTAGACTCTCGGAAGGTATGGTATAAGGTCTACTAAAAATGCTAATTGGGTAAGTGTTCTAACGCCTTTCTTATTCGAGTGTCTTAATGTAAGAAATATCTTAACTTATTTCTTTATTTCTTCTTTTTGTCATCCTTGTTTGAATTGATTTCTTTCTTTTTCTAGTATGCAGTAACATACAAGTAATTATCATGCCACAACTCTATTCATAAATTCATGTGATTTATGGTGTAATTTATACGTTAACGACCGCACTTTACTAATGGTAGCTAAGCCGGAAAATCATGACTAAGGGATGGAATTAAGAATAGGAGAATAGAAAGGGGTAAGGAATTTCATACGAATATTTAACTCACATGAATATATATAGGTAGAAAAAGGAATTCATGACGAGTTACAATTGGTTATGAGGATCCAATTGCAGAACACAACTGTTACATGTCTAAAAGTGGACTTAGCTTCCATAACAATAGAACCATACCTTATTAACGAATGAGTGTACGCAGCGGAATAATACTTAAAAGATATATGTATGAAGACATATATCACCAAGAATTCAACAACTTTAAATTACAACAAAGCTCCGCTCGGCACTCCAGTTCATCACAACTCAACTTGTACATTTTAGAAATAACATGCAAGGCTAAGTACGAATGTACCCAGTGGACACGTCGCCGGAAACATAAGTATACTGTAATAATTGTCAAGCCAAGAGATAGAAATTCATAGGGGTTTTAGTGAAAAGAACTTACGCTTACCAAATTCTTTATATGATAAAAGTGTCTGCGCATACTAAGTTCTTTAGTAATCTTACCATATCTGAGTTCTTTATGCCCGGAGATGAGGCCTCCTCCCACGGACACCGGACCGGCCAACCCACTAGATGACACACGGCCACTTAGTGCACTTTAGCCCAAGCGAGAATGCTAGGACCCGAATTCGATTCTTAAAAATTGGCAGAGCCAATACAGATAGGCATCATACTTAAAACAAAATATTTTTGGCATGACAATCTTGAAAATAACTAATAATATTAATCAAAAGATATTTTATTTGTTTTATTTTATAAGAAAGCCCACCTCTTAAAATGTAGGAAACGAACGAGTTTTGAAATACACTAGATCAACGTCCACGCCGAGTCGTGCCTAGTCATAACAATATTATAAGAATTCTAAATTCAAAAGAATTGCTCATCCTGAATTTTTCTTCTTGAATTAATAATCTGCTAATAGTTGGTAGATTAATAACTTGAAACTCTTAAGCATTTATGGCTAAGTAATTAACCATTTTAATTAATAAAGACATCCAATTATTTATTTATTTGGATTCAAGCTCATAGATTTACTTACTTGGACTTAAAAAATATTTTCAGAACTTGATTGAGTTAATAAGTCTTATAAGTATTTTAATCTAAATTAAATTAAATTGTAGTAATTAATTAAATAATTACTTTAATTAAGTAAAACTGAACCCAAGATTTAATTAAATCTGAGCCCAGAAGAATTAATCTCCAACCCAACTCGAGCTAGGTCCAAAAGAATTCAGCCTACCTTTCACTCAACCCAAAACCCGTAGAACCCAAATCCGACCCAACTCCCTTATTGCTCCAACCGTATCACACTTCCTCTTTTTCATTTCTCAACTTCATTCTCAAATTCCTAATAGTAGCCCCTCTCATTCTCTCGATTTCTCCCTCTCTAGTAGCTCCATTCCGACGCCGCTCTCTCCGATGACCGTGGACGCGGCTCCGACCTAAGCGGATCCTCCTCCTTTCCTCTCGTCCTTTCCCTCTTCTCCTCTCCTCTCACCCACTTCTTCACTCTTCCACCTCTGTCCCTTCCTCTCTTCTTCTTGTCCTTGCCGCCGCTGGAGTTTTGTCATCGCATCCGCCATGGTTTAGCCAGCAACAAGTCAAAGGGCTGCTGCCGGGTTCGACTCTTCCTTTTTTTTTTTTAAATAAAAAAAATATGACTCTCTCTCTCTGTGCAGGTTTCAGGCACCGTGAGGATGTCATCGTAGCTCCGGCAAAAGCTTCGCCATCGCCCACAACCGTCATCCGCTTGCTTCCTAGCCGCTGTCCGTCTAAGGGGAAGTGATTCAAGGCTAGTAACAAACTTGCACTTGAATCCTCAGAGATTTTACTGGCTCTCAAGAAACCTTACAACACACTTTTTCACAAAAAGCTCGGCAACCTTACAACTCAATCTATTCACTCTAGAATTGGGTTTTGGGGTTTTGGATTTTCGTAAGTATGAGAATCCTTTACAATGAAATCACAAGTAAATGGATAAGGATTCTCAAGAGTCTAGGCTATGGATATAAGAGATTGAACCTAGAAAGTGAGGTAGTTGCAATACTTAAGAATCGAGTTCTTAAGGACACACTAAAGTAAAGCGCTTTGAAAGAACTAAGGACTTGAAAGAAATTTGCTTGAGTTCTTGCAAATGTGAATGCTTGAATCGTTTGTACGTGTGTTATTTTTTTAGTGTGTGCAACTCCTTCTATTTATAGTAAGGAACCCTACTTCCCGTTGTGGGAGAAGAGGTTGCTTGCTCCTTAATCTTCGGATTCAGACAAGTCGGGTTGTCAGTCTCTTTTCAGCTTTGTCAGAACTAGGAGGGGATGTCCGCCGCACCTAGAGGTATGGCGACTTTCACCTACCTTGACTCTCCAGACTGTAGCTGTATCCGTTGTGCAATAGTGTGATGACACGTTAGCTTTGTTTGGTGAGGTGTCACTCATCCGAAAGTTTGAAATTCAAACTTGGATTCTGTGAGTCAAACCTGTCATACTTGCACTGATTGACGCTTTGAGTGTAGTTCTATATCAGAGGCGCTTTGAGTGAACTGACTTGAGTGCGCTTCGCCTTCACAGAACGGAAGCTCGCTCTAAGCATCTATATCTGAAGTGTCCCCATGACGCTTTGTCTGGATTTTACTGTTACGCTTTCACTGCTGGAGCCCTTCGCTTACTAACGCTTCGCGAGCTTTGACTGCTCCATTCTCAACGCTTCTTAGACTAAAGTAAAGCTTCCTAACAAGTAATCTTTGCTAATAAAAAACTTGTCCAGATTCATCAAGAATAGCAAGAGAGATATTCTACTTAGGATTTTGGAATCGAATCAAAACAAATTGTTTATTTAACTTGATTCAAGTTCCCCGTTAACATTATATCCCAACACTAACTTAAATTAATACTGATTTGGCTTTGGCTAATACTTAATCAAAATGCATAACTTAATAATTCTCTGTTAGATAATAGATAATTCTAATACTTTATTCAATTAATAAGTTCAACTTAATACTTACTCGACTTCATTAAATAAATGGAGTTATCTTAGAAATCAAATAGACATTTGATTCTTCTTTAAACGATATCACTTCCTTCTTCTTATCGATTAATAAGAGAGTTCTTCTCGTTAAATGTAACCTTGGTCTAAAAATAAAAATTAACTACTAGAAAATGGACGTCTTTTTCTTAATTTATTTCTTAATAAATAACGAAGCTTTAAGGAAAATGGGGAATATTACAACGTGAAATTCATAACCAACTAAACTCAAACATCAAACACTCAAACGATATTCACCATAAACAGAGTAATTTATTTCATTATAATAGTATTATTCCCTTCATCAAAAATAAGTAGACCTCCATTTTTTGTACACTAATTTCTAATATTTTATAAAGGTGGAGTTTAAAATGGATTTTTAGAGTATTATACACAATAACTAATAAATGCATGGGTAATTAGTATAGATCCAAGATAATATAGATGTTATATTATATTATATGTGTGGGTTAAAGATCAACAAATACTAGTTATGAACAAGGTAAGAGTCAAGCTCTTAATAATGAAGACACGAATGAATTAGGGGAAGAGTCAAGCTCTTCAAATTCTTCACGGGCTACCTTAGTTCCGACCTCGTCTCGCCTAGAATCCGCTAAATTCCTGCAAAACAAGACCAGAGGAGTGGGTAGGGTCCTCTGGGAAGAACCTCCGATGTTCAAGTTAGTATCGAGTACTGAAAAATTCGAGGTTCCTCGGAGAAGAAACCTCTAAGTGTAGTGTGTGTTAGCTCGTGAAAGATGCGTGTAGCAAAGTGATGAAATTAATGTGTATTGAGAGCGTATATATGTGTGCGTACCTTTTTTAGGAGTGAAGTCACCTATTTATAGTTGCGGATGATGCGGTGGCATGGAAAGTAATATTGTTTTGTTGGAGAGGGTACTTAAGTCTTCTCGAGGGGGATAAGATTGTGAAAGGCATGAAGATTCAGGTATTCATCATTATTGGTAAAGTGGTCCCTACAACGGATCTGTGGATCACGCATTCGGCGTAACTTAGCTTCTGTAATGGTAGGCTTTTGTAAAGTAAAGGTTCTTTTTCCCTGACAGTTCTGGTAAAATTTCAGATCCTTTTTCGTTGTCCTATTCTTTGGGACCTCTTTGCCATGTGACTGATAGGAGAAGGTTTTATCTCTATTAGCTACTCCCCCTAGGTCCAGAAGCAGGTAATTGGCTTCTGGGATCTTATTTTTATAATAGCAATTTATTATTATTTTCGCCTTTATGTCCTATCAACTTTTTCGCAACTTACGCAAGGCATAATGATGTATTTACTCTGTGCGAGGTAGGGAGAGGAAGAGTCGTTGATCCGTATCTGTGGATCTCGATTCAACGCTTGTAATTTAAGGCCCTTGATCTATCCAGAACCTCCCATATTTATATGGGCTCCCTTTTTAGATCATTTCCATTATTTTCCAATTTATTGATTGAGATGATGAAGCTCTTTGCCATAGGCAAAAGAGAAATTGTCATCCTTTTGAGTACTTTTCTTTATAGCACAATGATAGTATTTTTTGTGCTCAGTTGAGGCATGACTCACATTCCATTCATCGATGATGAATTTTTGAGACTTTTCTTTCCTTTATGATATATTCCTCTCCAATTTTGAGATGAGTATTAACTCGAGTGGTGGTTGAGGATGATTCTAATCAATTTCAATTTTGATTTTTTATTTATTATTATACCTTGGGGTGCCAAAGTGATATTTGGTTCAATTCTCTCTTCTTTTTTTTCCTTTCTTTCTTAGAGAATACTGTAATGATATACATTATCATTTTTCCTTTATGAATTACGAATATGTGATTTTTCACGTAGAGGATACATTCTAGTGACATACAATGTTCTTCTCTCTTTCCCACCACATCTGGTGTTGTTAAGTAATCCCTCCATCTCGCTATCTTTGACACCTTTTCCTTTTTGGGCCGTCTCACTATGTTTGACACCTTTCCTTTTTGGGAAATAATTAACACTCCCTTATTACACTTAACTTTCTATAATTAAATCTCATCATCCACTCATTTTTCACTTTTCAGCACATATCCCAATATAATTTAAATTCTAAAACTTTAAATTGTCATAACTTGATCGTTTGTTCATGGATTTTTATAATTTTTATACCAAATTAAAGGTCTCGATACGATCTTTCATTTAAGATGAAACATGAATATATTTTTATGCATCTATGATGCTCTTGTTTTAAAATATGTATAAATACATAAACAACACTATATCCTTACACACATTACACTTTACACACTAATCACTTCCGTCTTAATTCTCGTGCCAAAAACAAGAGTGTCAAACATAGTGACACGGAGGGAGTATATCATTTGGGGATCTTTTCTTTGCCAGATCCCTTTTCTGGGTGATAGTATAACTGTTCAGATCCATCTCTATAAGCTTTCTGTTTTCTTCCAAATCCTCTTATGACGGCTTCTGATTGTTTTAGATCCCTTTCACAGTTGTGAAAGTTTTATTTTTATTGGGTATTAAATACCCACCCACTTTATCTTTTTCTCGGGACACGAACCGTTACCATTTTTTATTATCATTACTTGGTATAACTTCTCTAGGAAGAGTGAAACTCTTCAACTACTCACAAAATTTAAAAAGAATTTCCACTGAAGGGGCACTTATTAAGGGAATTTCTAGAGTACCTACCTTCATCGTCTCCGCCATTTTTCGGCGTCGTCTCCGACTCATTCCCACCTTTTTCTCACATGTATCTTACCCCGCCTCTTTCTAATTTTGCCTTTCCAGATTTTATTTTGAAAGCTATGAGGCCCTCTTCTTCCAAAAATCCCTCTTCTCAACCAGAAGAGCAGGGAAAAACTAGGAAAACCCCAGATCCGCCCATGCCTTTAGTGCTTTACGATTGTTCCTCGGTTAATGCCGATGCTTTTGACCGTTTTAAGAAATAACTAGGTGACACTCGGGGCTATTCTGTAGAAATCCTTACTAAAAATGAGCAACCCCTCACTCATAGGCCGAATGGGAAAACCTTTTAGTTTTTCTAATTGAAAGCAAATCTTCGGTATCCCATCCCTCATTTTTTTGCAAAATTGTCCCAATTGTATAGGATCCCTTTAAATTAAGTGAATCCTGCTTCTATTCGCAAGGCCGTTTTCTTTCATATGATTCTGACCTTAGAGGGGGTAGAGGATACAACCACCCTATTCTATAGGTCACATGAGTTAAAGCATATGGGCTTTCATTTGTATTTTTCTCCCATAGAATGGTTTATTGATTTTTATGGGCAATATGAGCCTTTAGATAGAGGTTGGCATGCTCAGTACTTAGTGGTCACCCCTCCACCTGGTAGTTCTTGGGAAATAGCCAATATCCCTTTGTATAGTACCCCTTCCCAGGACAAACCTTCTCACAAACTACCTAAGTTGGAGGATTGGGAAGATACTCAACTGCAGAGTCTTTGTTCAGACTTTCCCAAAAACCACACTATGTTGAAACCTCTGATAGGGAATGAAGAAGTCCTTTCTTTTTTCGATCTGAAACCAGGAGCCCCTTGGACCCCAGCTATGGGTAATTTTTCATTTGCAATTATTTTTTAATACTATAGATGCCTCAAGGCATCTGTATCGATAGCTTCTTAAGGTACATTCCACTAGGATTTTTATGTTACTTGGATACTTTTGCAGGTATGGTGGCTGCAAAACAGAACCTGGAGGAGAGATCTCGGGCCAAGCTCCTGCAATAGATGGCAGCTGCAGCATAGGCTCAGCAAGGAGCGGTGTTTCCTCCCTTAGCAGATCCATCATATGTCCCAGCACCAGAGCCTGGAATGACTTCTTCTCAAGAGCACTTGTCTTCGGTGTTCCAGGAGCATGTCCCTGGTTCTTCCTCTGCTTCTGAAAGGCCGCATCATCCTCTCGTTGATGGTGTTGATAGGAGTCTGGCGGCTCATATTCAGGAGCACTATCTTAGCCCTGCAGATGACCCCAATCTTTTTTAGGCTTTTACAACTTTTACGAAGGATCTGGCTGGTGTAACTGAGGATCCGATACCTCCTCCTTTGGCCAAAGGCTCATCTTCTCGTAAGAGAATCAACACACGGTCTTCTTCCCAAAATCATAAGAAAAGCAAGATGAGCTCCATCATTACCCAGAAGCCAAAGACTCGGGAGATAAGCCAGCCCCCTTTTGGGGAATCTGCGCATTCTGTCATTATTACCAGGTTGTCTTCTATCACTGCGAGAGCTATTTCAGGACCTCCAACCTTTTTTAGTAGCCTTGCTACTTACACAACTACTAACCCTTATCAACCGATTGTGGCTTCTAAACCTCCTGCCATGGAGGGGTCAGCATCAAATTCCATGTTGGCTATGCTTCACTCTCTTCGTGTCAAAGGCCTGGAAGTTTCCCCAACTTTTTATTATGCGAAAGAAGTAGGTGTGAATTTCCCTGGTATAGTAGCGGGCATGGATAGAGCATTGGCAGCTAAGGTTGTAGACAATATTCCTCGTGCGGAGGATTGGTGACTTCTGAATCAACTTTCTTCGGAAGAGCTGGCCAAGAGGGCAGCTACTTTCGAACTTCAAGTAAGGCTTTACATCCTTCCCGTGTCAACACCTTTTTATTATGCTTTTGAACTATTAACACTATTGCCTTGGTACAGGCCTCTGCTTGCAGATCTATGCAAGGTCTACGTTCACTGGCCTATGACCCTTTAAAGAAGTGAGTATTTGAGTTAGAGACTACTAATAGTCATCTGCAAGAGGAAGTTTTTCAACTTCGGCAAACCATTCAAGAGCAGAACGCTTCTGAGATGAAGGTTCTGCAAAAGAAGATGGCAGCTATGGAGAAAACCATGGTTGATCTCTAGTAGAGGGATAAAGTGCGAGAAAAATATCTTCGGGAAAGGGAAAATTATGTTGATGGATTAGAGAAGGATTTAGCCACCTATAAGGCACAAGCAGAGGATCTGCAACAGGCTCATGAAGATTCTTCGGCCAGATTGACCCATTTTGAAGAAGAGCGTAAGCTGGAAGTAGATCGAGTAATCGAGGCCTCTTTGTAGAATGGAGAGGCTATTGGGTTGAATGAGGGCTTAGAACTGGGATCCATGGTTGGGGCCCACAGATGCAGATCCTATGTGCTTATGACCCCCCATGGGCAGGCATTTTTGGATGCCTTGGTAAAAGGTCTCCCTGAAGCCTATCTTCATTCTCCCAACTTTTGGGATCGCATAGAAGAACCCTTGACAAACTGGATCACCGCCATAGTACACAACTGCTATGTACAATTGAAACTGGAACATCGAACGGTGGAAGTGGACATAGATCCTATCCTGGAGATCTTAAGGCAAAAGACTCCCACTCTCGAACTAGACCCTCGCGTGGATGCTTAGCATCCTTAGTTTGTGGAATGTCTGGAGAATACGGCTCAGATCGTCTATAAGCCACATGACTTCAAGGGGAACCTATTAGAATGGGAGAAGATTTCCTATGGGATTCTCCCTGCAGAAGCGGGGATGTATGAGCTTCTGTGGATGGCTTTTACCACGGTATGTTTACTTCTTTTGGATTCTTATTTTTCTTATTTTACTTACTCTATCATTATCATTATCGATTTCTTATTAATGTTCTTGTGATAGGCGGTAGGTAAACATTCCACTCTTTGCTTTGCTACTACTTGACATGGTTTTAGGTTTCTGATAGAGTTTTTATTCCTGCCTTTCAGACCGGTGATTCCTTGCAAACGATCAAGGATACCTCGAGGCTGGAGGAAGTGCATTTTCTTCACTTACAGCAAAGGACCATATGGAACAAGCTCAAAATGAGCAACGAAGATGGAAACTCTGCAACGCCCCTGCAGACGTCCCAAACATATCCCAACCAGGATCCAGATCAAATACAGGTTCCATGCCCGGAACAGGACCCCCAATCCATCCTGTCAATAGATCCCCAGAACTCCTCTCTCTTCCAACTAGGAGGATGTGGCTCTTGTTCAAGAGGGGGCCCCCGAGGTCGAGGCCGCAACCAGCGTCCTTCCTCCTAATACAGAGGCTTCTCCAACCGTCACTCTGAGCGGTACTTCGGGTCTTAGCAAGGGCGCAGTTCTTGGAACTTCTACCCTCGAAGATAGGGATGCTACTAGAGCCCAGTCTTAGAATTTTTTCTGCTGTGTGCGGGTTCGACTCCGCTTTAGAAATTCTTACTCTTGATCATGTAATCTGTACTTGGACATATTGCTTATGTTTTTATTTTTACTAGCTTTTACCCTTCTTTTATCAAGGGTTTTAACTTATTGCTTAAGTTTTTAATTTGTTATTATTTGGTTCTTTCTTTCAAAAGAATCAATTTTCCCAAATAGATATTTGCACTAGGTAGCGGAGTATGGGGGTATATCCCAGAGCATGGGGGGTATACCCCTACTCCCCCTCCCCTCCCCAAGTGAGTTATAAGAAATCGAAAGAATTATAACTCATTGAATAAGAGAAACCAATCTTTATTTATAGGCTAAAAATAAGCACGGAGACAGACATCATCTAGCACCAAATGCTGATGGGAAATATGTGGAATTTTAAACATAATATTTCTTCAGATTGTTGACATTCCAGGGCCTTGGCAAGACCCTTCCTTCCATATCTTTCAATTGGTAGGCTCCGCCCTTAAGTATTTTCTTCTATGATATAGGGACCCTCCCAATTAGGATCGAGTTTGCCAGTAGGCTTAAGGGCATCTGCCCATTTCAGCACCAGATCTCATTTGATAAACCTACCAGTCTGCACCTTCTTATTGTAGGTATTTTGTATTTGTTGCTTATAACGATTGGACTTGTTACGAGCATCTGTCCGTAATTCCCCTATCAGATCCAAATTCTCTTTGATCAACCCTGGTAATAAACTGGTAATGATCAGTGGGTTGTGATCAAGGAAATGGTAATGATCACACACCACGATCCGAGTCAGATGATATGGAGGCTCTCAACCAGAAAAAGCTTTGGTTGAGGTATCATCCCCACGAAGTTGTTCTAGGTGACCCTAGCCAGGGCGTCAGGACTAGAAGTACCTTATTCCATGGTGAGAGTTGCATGTTTAGCTGTTTCCTAGCAAACACTGAGCCTTCATCGGTGGAGGATGCTCTAAACGATTCAAATTGGATAACTGCCATGGAAGAGGAGCTGAATGAGTTTGCAAGGAATGGCGTTTGGTACCTAGTGGATCGATCCTCTCATCAAAGCGTTATCGGTACCAAATGGGTCTTCAAGAATAAGACCGACGAAAGCGGCAACGTCGTTCGCAACAAAGCTCCCTTGGTCGCGAAAGGATATTGCCAAGAGGAAGGCATTGATTTTGATGAGACCTTCGCTCCCGTAGCTCGTCTCGAAGCCATCAAGATGTTCCTTGCATATGCCGCATCTAAGAAGTTCAAAGTGTATCAAATGGATGTAAAGAGTGCCTTCCTTAATGGTGATTTGAAAGAGGAAGCGTACGTCGAGCAACCCCCAGGCCTTGAAAAGAGTGATCAAGTGTACCGGCTTATCAAAGCGGTTTACGAGCTCAAGCAAGCTCCCAGAGCGTGGTACGAGACTCTTTCAAACTTCCTAGTTGAAAGTGGCTTTCAAAAAGGGAAGGTAGATCAAACCCTCTTCACTATCAACGACGGTAAAGACATGCTTTGGGTACAAATCTACGTCGATGACATCATCTTTGACTCTCCAAATCAAACCTTGAGTGACAAATTTGCGGGTTTGATGAAGAGAAAGTATAAGATGTCAATGATGGGGCTGATGACATGCTTTTTGGGATTGCATGTAAAGCAAACGAGTCGTGGAATCTTCATCAATCAAGCCAAGTACACTCGTGACATGCTTACTAAGTTTGGTGTTCAAAATTGCAAGAGCGTCAAGATTCCAATGAACATAAACTTCAAGATAGATCCGGACTTAGATGGCAAGTCAGTCAATGCTACAGATTATCGTATGTTGATTAGCTCTCTGCTCTATCTTACAGCTAGCCGATCTGACATTACTTTTGCTGTAGGCGTCTGTGCTAGATTTCAAAGCAATCCAAAGCAAAGCCATTTGGAGGGAGCTAAGCGCATTCTTTGATACCTTAAAGGAACCATCAACTTAGGTCTTTGGTATCCAGCGGAAGATGATCTCACGCTTAGTGGCTACTCCGATGCCTCCGATGCCGATTGCAGTGGAAGCAAAGTTGATAGGAAATTAACTAGTGGAACGTGTCAATTCATTGGCAACAAGTTAGTTTCGTGGTTCTCCAAGAAACAAACAAGTGTTGCCACCTCTACCACCGAAGCAGAATATATGGCAGTGGGAAGTTGTTGTTCATAAATTCTTTGGCTAAAGCAGCAGTTGAAGGATTATAAAGTGGAATGCTCAGAAGTTCCAATTTATTGTGACAACACAAGCACAATCTCCATCACCCATAATCCCGTACTTCATTTAAAATGTAAGCATATCAAAATACGCCTTCATTTTATTCGGGATCATGTGGAGAAGCAAGATGTTAAGGTGGAAAAGATTCCAACTGAGGATCAGAAAGCGGATATTCTCACAAAGCCGCTTCCTCAAGCCCACCTCAACAAATTGTGCCTAGAACTAGGGTTGCTAGACCCTGGTGAGGAGAAGGTGGAGTAAAGGTGGAGAAGGCAAAGCGTGTTCCCTACCTACTCTCACGCTTTCTTTTCTGGGAAAGATTGTTGGGATAATTGGTTAAGGGGGAACCGGTCTTTGCAAGTGGTGTGAAAGAGAAGACTTTATCTCCCTAATCGGGGATGATAATTAAACCGACAGGGATGGAGTTCCCTTTTGGAGCATCGATCTCTACACGCTTCCACTTTATGTGAAAACGCGGTTGTGTGCTCCTCCATGATGAGTTAATCTCGGATTAATTTGATTAAGGTTGTTACTCGTGCCACGATTTTCGTAAAACTTGTTCCGTCTTGTCAGAGCGGTGCACAAGTGGTACCTTGTGGATCTCTTGAGAGTCCAGGTTTTATGCTTTAGAGCTTGGTACAATTTTGAGTTCCACTCCCAAAATTCTTAAAATCCTTTCTGCTGATGAAACATGAAAGCGTTGAGTTGATAATCCTCTTCAAGTTAACATACGCATACGTAATTTTTAGGACGTATTGTATGGAGTTGCTTGAATGATTCTCACTCAATTTTTCACAAGCTTTCATGGTGGAAATGGAGCCAGAAGCGCAAAGCGTGCTAAAGATCTTCACAACTGCTGGTGAAAGCCTCATTTGTTTTGAAGTAATGTGAAGCACCAACTTTACAAAGGTTTGTCTATTCTCGAGAATCTCGCTTCATGAATATATGAGATAGCTTGCCATAGTAAGGAAGTGAATTCATAGCTCTTTCCTAAATGATCTGAATCTCATGTCCATAGGTATATCCCTAGCAAAGCATGAGGCAACTCATATCATTCCATTGAAATCTATGAAGACACTCATCCCCAACCGGGTCCCTCGTGGATTTTGTAATCTCATCTCTCATGTTATCGAATTCACGAGATAGACCTACCCTAGTAAGAGGACTTTACATTACTTTCATCTCTCAACATAAGTGGAACGTTTCCCCTATAGAGTTGACACTTTCTTTAAAAGATAGTCCAAATCTATGAATAAGGGGGAAGCACTTCTTCTTCGAGAGAAAGCGCCTAGATGAGAAAAGATACTCTCACACTTTCAAAGCGTGAATGTTTTGTCCCTCAGCTGACACTTTAACATTTGAGTATGTGGATCGTCAAAGCGTGGTATCAGTCATTTACAATTTTGACTAACTGGTAAGTCTCCCTTTTCGCGTCTTTCAATTTAAGTAAGTGAGTCAACGCAAAGCGTCTTCAAGAACCTTGTGCGTGACTTACCAAAAATATTAAAGTGCTAATACAGACGCTTTCCGGACTAGACGCTCTCGTCTAAATTCCAAAGCGTGGCAATCAACCAAATTTCGAATCTTTCTAGAAATTAATCTCACTAATTTACTTATATATTATATATCTATAAAGCAAAATATCACTGAAGTATAGTTTACGTGTGATATGTTTGCATTTAATGCAAAGACTGCTGCAGTTACAGTATTCGAGACACACTCACGCGTAAATCTCATGCGCGCTACCGAACTACCAAAAACTTTTTAATCTTGGCCGTCGGACGTTTCGAATTACTTTTTCCCTAACCGCACGATTAAAATAACTGTCAAGCACGATCTTAGCCACTAACCCATATTCCGGAGCATGATCTTAGCCACTCACTAAGACACATCGCTCCACTACTTTTCAATACTCCTTACACTTATTATTATTTTTTTGTGTTTTGCTATAGATAATAGAACTAATTCGGTCATCACCTTCCTTATCATTCTCGCCATTTCTGCAAATTATCTTTTCTTCCAGTTCTACAACTCACAGAACTTCTCTCACTAAAACTTTTTTTAGCACTTCAAGATGGTTAATGCAAAATGGCAACCCGCTCCTAGAAGCCGCTACGGAGAGTTCGTATATACTGAGGCTCACGTCGATCGTGATCTACTCACTGACGGCGGAATCAGCAAGCGCATAATAATATATTCCGGTCTGGAGATTCTTCTCTTCCAGTATCCCAAGTACATCAATCCGGTAGGGGTGGTCGAGTTCCTCTCCAACTTGAACTCGGAAACCCTAGTTACCAAAATCTCACTGCAAAAATTCGATGAATCCGGCCTAGTTCACTCGGTGTCGACCGAAACTCTAGGCCTCGACGCTCTATTCGAAGATTCTTTCCCTATTCCGAACTCTGAGGAAGATCCGGAGTCTGCTAGAGATCCGGACATTCAGAAAGAGTTCAAGCGCTTCACAATGAATCCACGCGCCATCTTCATCCGTAAATAGTCGAAGGCAACATCGTTTCGCCCGCCCTTCGACAACATGATCAACATTGTGACAAAGTGCCTACTTTGTCACACCGGTAGCTGGTCCACCATCACAGAACAGATGATTCATCTTCTGTCCGCGCTCTATGATACCACGATCAAGCGGACGCTTTACAACTGGAGAGCGTGGTTTGTAAAGCAGCTGGTAGAGGCAAGCAAATCCGTCAAAGAAGTGACGGAGGGGGAGAATAAGGGTCAGCTTTCTTTTCTTGGAAAGCTGAAATATGGAATGAAAATTTCCATATTTCTTGAGCATTCGTGGCCAGCTCAAGAATGGCTAGTGGAGAGCAAGTACACTCGTGTGCTCTTCCACAAGATGCTTCCAGGCGACGAGTTTGGAGTTGCTGCCCCTCCCGCTTCGGACATCGAATATATAGAAGCCGAAGCGATGATACTACAGAGGGAGGAGGAGAAGCAAAAGAGGAAGGGTAGAAAAGGCCCAAAGAACCCAAAGCGTCGTCCTGGGAAGCATAGGCTGGTAGATGATGATGAGGAAAACGCCGCTTCCTCTTCCAACGCTTCAGATTCTGACAGGACAATAAGTCAGGATCTGGACGCCGGTGCCCTAGCTGCCAGGATGGAAGACGAAGTTGATGCCCCAGGGCAAGATGATGATCGCATTGGCGATCTCCACTCCACCGACGAAGCATCTAGTTCCTCGGAAGATGAGGACTTCTATGCTGACGCTCCCCCATCTCAATCTCCCAAAGCGTCCAGCAAGGTAGTACAGGCTGTTGACAGAGAACTCTTGTGGGCTAAATAGGAAATCAGGGAATTCTTCGGAGAATTCTCTCTACCTCCATCAGTGCTGGAGGTTACTTCACGCTTCTTGAAGTATGTCCGAAGCCGCGGTACCAACGTCTACAAAGTTTGTCAGCTACGGGCTAACGACCCCAAAGCGTTGGTCCAGGAGGAGGCCTCGATCCTAAGTAGCTTTGGTTTGGAATGCTTCGACGACCTCATCGATGAGCCAGAGGTGTGGAAGCGCATCGAGAGGAAGGTCAAGGAGCTGGTTCCCTCCTACATCCTCGCTCCATCAACACCAGAAGGTGCAAATATCCACACGTTTGAAGAACGGCTCTCGGTTCTTCAAACCGCTCACGACGAGGTAGAACGTGAGTGCGCTAAGCTGAAGATAGCCATAAAGGAGAGAGAGAGCCAACTCTCTAGAGCTGAGGATGAGAAGAAGCAGGTGGGTGACAAGCTCTCAACTGCTACCACAGAGTTGCAAGCGATGATGGAAGAGATGGTGAAGAAAGAGGAGGAACTCTCCACTGCTGCCAAAGCATTGGAAGAGTTGAAGGTGAAATCAGCAGTTGTGGAGATACAGTTGGCTGAGGAGAAAGAGCACATAGAACTAGATCATGATGAACTTTTGAGCGTTAAGGCACAGCTTCAAGAAATTACAGCCTTACGTTCGGAAGTGCTGAAGCTTTCTACGGAGCTGGATGACAGGGAGCGTGTCCACAAGGAGCTCGAAGCTGCCAAAGCTGAACTCTCCATGACCACTCTCAAGGTCGCCAAACTGGAGTAAGAGCTAAAAGCGGTAAAGGCGAAAAAATTCGAAGCCGATTTCGTCGCCCGGCAACTCAATGAGAAGCTGGAGTCCGTGGTGAGGAAACTCGCGGACTCAAAAATGCAAAGGAAGCAGGCTGTGGCCATGGTAGGCCAAGCCTCGGCTGGAGTGCAATGCGGAACTAGCCAGGTAGGGCCAAACACCGCGCTGGAGGGCATCTCCAACAAAATGGAGGCGCTCGCGGCCTTCATCCAATCTGAGTTCCGTATGTTCCGCGCAAGCTTCGAAAAGTCAATTATTCTGACCAATGCGCGCTCTCCAGCTCCTATCCTTTCTGCCTAAGTCCTCGGTGCTCTCCTGGCACAAGGCCTCTTGAAGCCGGATCAGCCGAATATAACTCTGCCAGAGGCCAGCAACTAAAGCGCCCACGTATAGTACGCTACCACCCGCCCTGTTTTTGATGCTGCCAAAAAGGGGGAAGTGACTGGGATGCCAAGTACGACTGGGACGCCAAGTCCTCAACCCGCAACGGCAACTAAGGACACTTCCAACAAGGTGGAAGCACAGAAGAAGGGGGAAGCAGAGCAATAGGTGATCATCTTGGATGAGCCAATCATTGCCGCTCCAATTCAAGCAGTGTCAGCAGCGCCACAGAAAGAGAAGCACAAGACCAAAGTGCCTGCTGACACCAACCCCAAAAAGAAGATAAAATTGACTCCCGCTACAATGACCAAGGAGGCTGGAGCACAATGTGAATTACAAGAGGAGTTGGATGCAATTTTGCTGCATAAAAAGAATTTCCACCTCCGAAGGTATCTGTTGAAGTACACTCCGACTGACGATGCTGAAAAGGAATGCCTGGAAGTGATGGCAAAATATAAAGCAGTGTCAGAATGCCGAGATGAAGTTTTCAATGAACAGGTGGTGACGGACTCAGATAAAGCACTTCATCTTTTAAAAATGGAAGCGCTTGAAGGAAAAAGAGCCTTTGTCGAGCATCTGCGGACAGCTGATTTCGAGAAGTGCAGGAAGCAGCTGTTTGCCAGGGACGAATCTGATAGGAAGAGGCTGAGGGATGAAGCTCCTAATGCCATGTTTGTTGATGAGATTATTCCAGCTGACCTCAAGGAGGAGTGGAATGATGCCAACGTGAAGTTCGTCAAACGCTTCTACTACTGGCAAGGCTTTCACACTGAATACGCCATGGGCTGCTTTGTTGCGTACATGGATCACTACAAAGCCTCTCTCTTCAACAAAATTTTGGAGTTGGCAGACAGAGTGACTCTCAAACCGCCAAGGAAAGAGAGCTACAAACTTTCACCCATTGGAGGCGCTATTCCTGATGAAGAAGCAATCAGAAAGGAGATCGATGAATGTGCTCAATGGCTTGAAGATAACGATCGTCCTAACCGCTCTCTAGCTGCCATCAAGGATAGAGTCTACAATGCCTATGGCATGATCCCTCATGTCCCTCGAAAACGCTTCAAATAGATCTTATTGTATTGGTAACAATTCCTTATCTCACTAATACAATGAAATCCCTTACCATCTTAAGACAATTTCTCATTGTCTTTACTTTGTTTACGCCTTCAGATTAACTGCTATAACTGCATTACTATTGTGTTTTTGCCTAACCTACTCTTCTTATACTTAGCCTAGAATTATCTAGATTTGTGTAAGCACTTGACGTCAAGTTTTGGCATCATCAAAAAAGGGGGAAATTGTTGGGATATAATGTTAAGGGGGAACTTGAATCAAGTTAAATAAACAATTTGTTTTGATTCGATTCCAAAACCCTAAGTAGAATATCTCCCTTGCTATTTTTGATGAATCCAGACAAGTTTTTATTAGCAAAGCTTACTTGTTAAGAAGCTTTACTTTAGTTTAAGAAGCGTTGAGAATGGAGCAGTCAAAGCTCGCGAAGCGTTAGTAAGCGAAGCGGCTCTAGCAGTGAAAATGTAACAGTAAAATCCAGACAAAGCGTCATGGGGACACTTCAGATATAGATGCTTAGAGCGAGCTTCTTTTCTGTGAAGGTGAAGCGCACTCAAGTCAGTTCACTCAAAGCGCCTCTGATACAGAATTATACTCAAAGCGTTAATTAGTGCAAGTATGACAGGTTTGATTCACAGAATCCAATTTTGAATTTCAAACTTTCGGATGACTGACACCTCACCAAACAAAGCTTACGTGTCGTCACACTATTGCACAACGGATATGGCTACAGTCTGGAAAGTCAAGGTAGGTGAAAGTCGCCATACCTCTAGGTGCGGCGGACATCTCCTCCTAGTTCTGACAAAGCTGAAAAGAGACTGACACCCCGACTTGTCCGAATCCGAAGATTAAGGAACAAGCAACCTCTTATCCCACAACGGGAAGTAGGGTTCCTTACTATAAATAGAAGGAGTTGCACACACTAAAAAAATAACGCACGTACAAATGATTCAAGCATTCACATTTGTAAGAACTCAAGCAAATTTCTTTTAAGTCCTTAGTTCTTTCAAAGCGCTTTACTTTAGTATGTCCTTAAGAACTCGATTCTTAAGTATTGCAACCACCTCACTTTCTAGGTTCAATCTCTTATATCCATAGCCTAGACTCTTGAGAATCCTTATCCATTTACATGTGATTTCATTGTAAAGGATTCTCATACTTACAAAAACCCAAAACCCCAAAACCCAATTCTAGAGTAAATAGATTGAGTTGTAAGGTTGCCGAGCTTTTTGTGTAAAAGTGTGTTGTTGTAATGTTTCTCGAGAACCAGTAAAATCTCTAAGGATTTAAGTGCAAGTTTGTTACTAGCCTTAAATCACTTCCCCTTGGAAGTATAAAACAAGGAGTACCGAGTAAAGGTATTCATCCCGTCGAGGATAGAGTGGATGTAGGAGAGGTGCTCCGAACCACTATAATTCGTTTGTCTCCTTACTTTAAGTTATTTATCGCTTTAATTATTTGCATACACACACACGCTTTAAATAACAAACTGGTATTAATTGCAAGAAAAACTTAAAGTCTCACCACATTCTGCACAATACTCACACGAGCGAGAAGCTTAACTAAGCATTCGAAGCGTCTACTCGATAAAAGGCTGAAAAATGCAAGAGAAGTGAAACACTTCTCAACACACGTATTCACCCCCCCTACGTGTGTTAGTCACTTTCGGGACCAACATTTATGCAATGGGAATCCATACTTACTTCTGCAGGAGTTATTTCTGTGGACCCATACACTAAATTAAAAGGTACTTCCCCAGTCGCTGTCTTGGGACTAGTTCGATAAGCCCAAAGGACCGAGTCCAGCTCATCAGCCCAATTCCCCTTAGCTTTGCTAAGTCTGGCCTTGATACCATCCATAATGGTTCGATTGGTTGCTTCTACTTGTCCATTGGCCTGTGGATGTGCCATAGATACGAAACGCTGTTCTATCTTCATCTCGTGGCACCATGTGTGGATCAAGGCTCTGGTGAATTGGGTGTCATTGTCAAATACTAGGATCCGTGAGATTCCATACCTACAACATATATTCTTCCAAAGGAACTTCCTTACCACTTGTTCAGTGATCTTGACGACGGCTTTTGCCTCCACCCATTTAGTGAAATAGTCTACTGCCACAATCAGAAAGATTCATCCTCCAGGTGCTGTGAGAAATTTCCCCACGATGTCAATTCCCTATATATCAAATGGGCATGGTGAGAACATGGCTCCCAGGTCCTCTCTGGCTTGTGAATTAGACGTCCATGTTTTGATAGTTATCGCATTTTTTGACAAGATCTTTCGCATCTTTTTCCATTGTTGGCCAGAAAAATCCAGCTCTCAAAGCTTTGCGAGTTAAGTCTTTAAACCCGGTATGAGCACCCGCACATCCCTCGTGGATTTCTCTGAGTATATATTCCCCCTCCTGCTCAGATAAACATCTGAGATAAGAGTGAGTGAAAGATCTCTTATAAAGTAGAATCCCCTATCATGAAGAATTTCGCCTTCAGAATCTTTGATGATGAGGTAGTGGTAGCATCTAAGATATTATCAAATCTCAAGATTTGAATGATTGGTGCTCTCCAATCCTCTACAACCTCTAGTTAGCAGATCTCTGTAGAACATGATTTAGCATCTGCATCGGGTAAAACCAGATCCCTTGCGAAGGTGCCTTCAACGGCACTGTCCATCCTGGTTAGCTTATCATCTTCGGTGTTTCTCTCTCTTGGGATCTGCCCCATTTCTGATTTGGGGAATTTCCATAACAACTCTGCTACCAGGCTAGCATATGCTATCATTCTCTCTTCTTTCTTTCCAACCATTCCTAATATCTGATGTGTTACTAATTGAGAGTCAGAGTAGACTAAAATATTATAGGCTTCCAAATTCCGTAGGATGTATAGCCATTTGATCAAAGCTTCAAATTCTGCTTCATTGTTAGAGACAGGGAAATCAAATTTGATGGCAAATCGATACTCTTGGTCTCCAGGTGTCTGTATGTAGATGCCTACTCCAGATCCCTCTTTTGTGACTGAGCTATCTATATATGCTTTCCAAACTTCTTGGCTTTCCTCTGAGGTTCTTGTAGTTTCTTGCAAGAAGTCAGCCAAGGCTTGTGCCTGATGGCTGCTCTCGCCTCGAATTCTACATCATACTTACTGAGTTCAAAGGCCCACTTTACCATTCTGCCCGATAGATCAGGCTTTACAAGTACTTGTTTTAGTGGCATATTGGTTCTCACGATTACTTTGTGAGATAAAAAGTAAGGACACAATTTCCTTGCAGTTACCATGATAGCTAATGCCGCCTTTTCTATATCTGCATAACGCATTTCCGGCTCTTGTATCATCTTGTTGGTATAGTAAATAGGCTTCTATGCAGATCCTTCCTCTCAGATGAGTACAGAGCTGATAGACTCTTCTCCTATGGCAAAGTATAAATACTGTGCTTCTTTAGGCAAAGGTTTGGTTAGCAGCGGCAAAGTGGCCAAATGCTTCTTTAGGTCCTCGAATGCTCTTTGGCATTCTTCGGTCCACTCGATTTGTTGCCCTTTCTCAGTATTTTGAAGAAGGGAAAGCTTCTGTCTGATCTAGTTATGAAGTGACTCAGAGCCATTATTCTGCCATTAAGCCTCTGAATTTCTCTTATATTCCTTGGAGGAGCCATATCTAGTACAGCATGTACTTTGGCTTGATTGACCTCAATTCCTCGAGGAGTTACCATGTACCCTAAGAATTTTCCAAATTGTACTCCAAATAAGCATTTGGCTCGATTTAACTTAAGGTGGTAGAACCTGTTGGATCCGGGATCCCTCGGATGTAGATTTGATTAATTACAATAATTATTAACATATGAATTCAGATCTTGAAAGCGGAAACCGATCTAAATCATATATATACCTGCTTGCGTATCACCGGTGGAATTCTGAGTCGAGGAAATGATCTTCCACGCACCAGATCTCTGCACACGAGATCTGGCTCTTTCACGTCGACCCCGAAGTCTTCTGGAGTATTCCCTAGCAACCAGAGAAATTCTGAGTGGGCAGAAATCTATTCTCTGTGCCTCCCAGAAGCTGTCGCCCCTCTCTCTCTTTTCTGTGAGAATAAAATCACCTACTGAACATTTCTACTTCTCTCTTATTTATAATAAGAGGTAGAGTGTTGGAGAGGTTAGGGCCAAGGCTAATGGGCCAGGCTATGCTCTATTGGGCTACTCCAGGGACCTTGAGGAGGATTTGGACTAGGCCTTCCAATATAATTAAATAATCCAAGTATTCTCTGGCCCCGAATACTCTATTTAATTATATTAATATTATAGCCTTTCCACTATAGTAAAATAATATTGCATCGCCGTCCAATCCCAAATTATGACATACCGGGCTCCTCTTTGAATTATATTATTTCCCGTGTTTAAGATATCGCATGTCCATTAATTAATTTAAGCTACTGACTGCTCTAATTAATTAATATCTTATTCCGAGAGTGTACCCGTTCGACCTTATTATTATATCGGAACTTAATCCACCTGCAGGGTTTTGATATAATAATCCTTAGAACGCCTCAAGGGGACATCATCAACTCGGCGCACCGAGACACGATTTCTAGCTATAATATTAATTATCATATTTATAATATTATTACCCAAGATACGGAGATTCTTTGAGTTGCAATAACTCTCACTCATGGTAAATCAAAGCAATAATTATTATAAATACATAATTGAATATTATGACAACTAGAATTAAGAAATAATAATCGTCCGAGATGTGATCCTTAATAAGTCAGTATAAAAGGATTTATCTCACCTCGATCCCGTTCAGCGCAACTCTGATCATATGCACCAGTATAAGCTAATAGCCAAGACCAACTATTATCCAGCTTATACTACAACCTTAACAAGTAATTCGTCCAAGATTACTTTCAGTTGCGAACACCATTTAACTATATAAGAAACCGATAATATAATCTTCCGTGCGACCACCCACACCATATTATCTATAATATATAGTGCCGGACGTTTATTTGCATAACCATAACACGAATTAATATGCAAAACATATGACAGAATATTTATTTCCAAAACCAGGAAGAAATTGTTAATAATACAAGCATAAAGTATGCTTTTCAGTATATCAACCCCAACAGAACCTAACTACTGTGAAGACTTCTTCCAGATCCTTAACGTTATCTACAACTTTTGGGCTCTTTGCCAGAATATCATCTACATAGAATTCTATATTTCTTCCGATCTAATTTTTAAATATTTTATCCATCATCCTTTGATAGGTGGCTTCTGCATTCTTCAAGCCAAATGGCATGCTTTGGAATCCGAAAGTCCCGGCACATACACCAAAAGCTACTTTTGGAACATCTGAAGGGTTCATCTTCACTTCATGATATCCCTGGTATGCATCCATCATTGATAGTAACTCGCACCCTGATGTGGAGTCCACTAATTGGTCGATTCTTGGTAGAGGGTAATGATCTTTAGGACATGCCTTGTTCAGATCCCGAAAATCTATACACATGCGTCAGGCGCCAGTGTTTCCCTTAGCTACCATTACAACATTGGATAGCCATTCTGAGAATTGGATTTCCCTAATATGATTAGCTTCCAGGAGTTTCGCCTCTTCTTCTCTGATGACTTTATCTTTTTCTGGGCCAAATTGCCTCAGCTTCTGCTTGACTGGCTTCGCTTTAAGGTCAACACTTAATCAATATAATGCTACACTGGGTTCCACCCCCACCAAGTCAGATGACGAGAATGCGAAGACATCTGAACTCATCCTTAAACATTCTATCAATTGCTTGGAAATAGGATTAGGCATCTATGTGCCTATCCTTATCGTAAAGCCGGTTTTGTAAGGAAGTAACTCTACCGATAACAACTCCTCAACTAGTTGCATCTGATATGAGCTATCCTCTTCGAGACGATCTGAGAATTTAGTTTTATTTTCTTCAGAACCCCGATGAGTCCTGAGATTTTCTAATTCTGGCATGGCCCTCTTTTTGGCTTCACCTGCCTTTACAGATTATACATAGCATTTCCTTGATAACACCTGGTCACCAGAGGCATGACCAATTTGCTTTCCTACTGGGAATTTCATCATTAGATTATATGAGGATACAACTGCTTAGAAGAGATTCAAAGCAGTCCTTCCCAGTATGATGTTATATCATGGAGATTATTCCTCTTTTCCCAAAAGCTTCTCCATGTAATTCCTTCTCAAAGGGTCTACCTTCTCTGTCCTCCTTTCGCCTTTTAGGTTGCCCAGTCTCTCGCCGAACATATTCCAGTAGCTCCCCCTCTTGAATGAGTTTTTCTATTGCAATTTTCAAATTACGACAATCATTGGTCATGTGACCGTAATCGTTATGGAATTTGCAGAACTTTTCTGACGGAGGTCTCCTGGGAGGTTGATCATGTCGCGGTGGGCTCTGAACTCCTAGCTTCTTCATGACCACTTCTAACAGATCTACGGGTTGTCTGGTAAGGGGTGTGAAGGTACGTTGAAACTTTTCATTCTTTTCTGGCTTTTTATTTTCTACAGAAGCCCTCTTCCGTTCCTCGGGTTTATTCTCTTTCTTAAAAGAGGCATCTGTTCTTTTAGCATTCATGGTTTCTTCCATGTTAATATATTTCTGTACTCTAGCTAACAATTCGTCAAAAGTTTCAGCTGGCCTCTTTATCAAGGAGGCAAAGAAATACCCTGGTTTTAATCCCTCTACAAAGGAATGTATTTTTAGAGTTGCTTCTACTCCAGGGATTTCTAGAATCGCATCATTAAAACGAGTCATGTAATCCTTTAAGCTTTCATTAGCTCCTTGTTTGATTGTCGTCAAGTATAACGAGTTCTTTGTTGACTGTTTAGAACTAACGAACGGATGTAAGAAGATTTCTTTCAGATCCTTGAAAGAGTGAATATAAGATCTGGGTAGTTGTTGGAACCACTACTGTGCAGGTCCTGACAGGGTTGTCAAAAACACCCTGCATTTAACTCCTTCCGAGTATTGATGCAGAAGACAAAGACTTTCAAATTTTATGAGGTGTTCCTCAGGATCTCCTTGGCCTTTATAATCACAGGAGACTAACTTGAAGTTTCTAGGCACTGGATCGGTTTGTATATCCGCTGAGAAGGGACTATTTTCATCAATATAGATTTGATAATGTTCAGATCTGCTTTCCATGACAGCTTTAGTAACAGAGTTTTCCATAGCCTCTTCAATATGAGGGATAGATTTAGCCATGTTTTTCTTTCATAAGCCAGGCAAGCCTTTCGTAATTCGTCTATCTCAGTAGCCATGGCTTTCATCTATTCTTGTTGTTCATAAATTTGCTTTTTGAGCATCACAGTGAGGTCCTCCTTCTGGGTATTCTCATTACACTGCATTTTATCATCAGATGACTTGCAGTCAGTGAATTTTCTATCTTTCTGGATCTGAGGTAGCTTTATTGCCAGCTCCTGTAGAACTTTCTAGTTTTTTGTTTTAGCAGCATATTTTTGCTTTTCCTTTCCACTACTTCCTTTCTCTCCTTCTGAGAAATGGGGATTGAGACGACTCGTGGGTGTAACCAAATTTACTCCCATGGCCGTTAAACGTCTGTCAATGGCTCCTTCGAGAGCTCCATCAATCATGCTCTTCATCTGTTTGAGCATGAGTGGGGAAAATAAAGGTTCTGCACTTTCGCTTCCTTGAGTAGCGGGTGTGGATCTGAGATATCCTTCAAAACAAGGAGGTGGAGTATCCATAGACTTAGGATGTTGCGGTCCTTGCATTTGGGCTATTTCAGAATTTTGCTCCATCTCGAGTGTTCTGCAATATATGCAATCATATCCCACCATTAAATTATTACACTTACTTGTTTTAAGGTTTTTTAGTTCCTTCATTTAGGGTCTTATTATTTTCAGATGCCTAATTTTTAATTAGGGCTTCAAATAGGTGTTAACCTATTTTCGAGGCTGCTACCATTAAGTTTAGGACCCATATTTTTAAATGGGGTTTATCCAATGACTTTTGGCTTTTCAGTCCTCTTCCCCTTTTCTTTGTTTATTTCTGTTTTTTTGGGATCTGATTTTTCTGAATCATGATAGCTTCTGAGCCTGAATCTTTTATCAGGGCTTACCACCCACTTATCATGTCCTTTATCAGATCCTTTCTAGTTCTGACTTTCTTAGCGAATAAAATTACTCACCAGATGCCAGGTGCACACTTCTTTCTTTCTGATATTTCCAGTATTAATAAGAACTAAAACTTCCTCTCTTCCTTATCTAGAAAATCGAGGAAATATTTTAGCAAATTTTCAGTTAGAAAATCTCAGCAAGAAGCAAGACATCATGTACTATTGACTTTTTGTTTTTACTGTGTCGATTTTTCAATAAATCAATTTTCCCGAAGAGAAATTTAAGTTCATTGAAACATACTTATGGATTCTTACTTTTTGGAATGATTTTTCAGTCAGATTTTGGAACAACATTTTCCAAATCTTCCTTACTCCTTCCCTTGTTGTGTCGAAAATCAACAGGAATCTTAGCTTCGCAACAGAGAGAAAGAATGGGAAGAATTTCAGTAATTTATCCTATAAAATTGGAAATCAACGGAAATTGTGAACAAGAAATCAACAACAATTTAGGTAGAAAATCGACGCCTCAGTCAAGCTTTCCCACAGACGGCGCCAGTTGATAGATCCGGGTTAAAGATCATCAACGAATACAAGGTTATGAACAAGGTAAGATTCAAGCTCTTAATAATGAAGACATGAATGAATTAGGGGAAGAGTCAAGCTCTTCAAATTCTTCACGAGCTACTTAGTTCCGACCTCGCCTCGCCTAGAATCGCTAAATTCCTGCAAAACAAGACCGGAGGAGTGGATGGGGGTCCTCCGGGAAGAACCTCCGATGCTCAAGTTAGTATCGAGTACTGGAAAATTCGAGGTTCCTCAGAGAAGAAACCTCTAAGTGTAGTGTGTGTTAGCTCGTGCAAGATGCGCGTAGCAAAGTGATGAAATTAATGTGTATTACGTATATATGTGTGTGTACATTTTTTAGGAGTGAAGTCACCTATTTATAGTTGCGGATGATGCAGTGGCATGGAAAGTAATATTGTTTTGTTGGAGAGGGTATTTCAGTCTTCTCGAGGGGGACAAGATCGTGAAAGGCATGAAGATTTGGGTATCCGTCATTATTAGTAAAGTGGTCCCTACAGCGGCTCTGTGGATCACGCATTCGTCGTGACTTGGCTTCTGTAATGGTAGGCTTCTGTAAAGTAAAGGTTCTTTTTCCCTAACGGTTCTGTAGTGAAGGTTCTGGTAAAATTCCAAATCCTTTTTCGTTGTCCTATTCTTTGGGACCTATTTGCCACGTGACTGATGGGAGAAGGTTTTATCCCTATCAATATGCATGCAAGCTTTTGATGTAGGATGACTACATTCTCATTTGCTATTTAGCATGATAGTCCTAAGTACTTAGATGATGATTCAGGTAAAATTATATAGATGACTAAGCTAGTTAATTTTGCTATAAATATCTAGCTAACTTGTTTTCATTCTAACTCAACTCAAAACTCATTTATGTGTCCAAAATTTATAGACAATATATACATCTTATCTTCCTAAATACAAAAGCTAGAAGATTTCGATATGTATTCTCCACCAAGTTATCATACTTAAGGTCCTACAGAAGAAGGAATATAGTATAGAGATATCCTCAAGCTTGCTCAAGGTTACAGGTGAGTTCAAATTATTTCAAATAAATATTTTTAAATGTCACTTTTATGTTGAAAATGCAATTACATAAAAAATATTTTATATGTATGTTGGAAGAAATGACTTAATGGATCAACCGACATTACTTGTTAACATCAAATATACTAACTTCGAATTGTACGCACTCGGTAGCATACAATGCCTTGATCATGTTATATGATAAATAATGACGAAATTCTTGAGTTTCGACTCGGGTTTTCTACAAGTAGTTAGATTATTTAGATTTACAATCCTGAACCCGATCTAGATATATCAAGTGTGATTTGTAGCTTTAGGCTTGAGTCCAAGAATGAACAAACATACTCGAAAATAATACTGCCTCCATCCCACGTGATTAGTCCCATTTGTATTAGGCACAGGAACCAAGGAATAAGGTGATATGTGGCTACAATCAATTCTAAGGAGAGAGAGTTAATTGTAGCAACAATTTTTTGCCATTTTAGTAAATTAGACTAATAAGTGAGATGGACTAAAATGACAAATGGGACTAATAGTGTGGGATGGAGGTAATATTTGTATTTTCAGAAGTGGTTTCAAGCATGCCTTTTGATATACTCCCTCCGTCTAGAAAAATTATGGCTTGTTGTTTCGGTATGAGTTTTAATAAAGGTTTGTGAATATTTTTATAGTGGAGAAAGATGTCCACCATATTTTTTTTACAAATAAAAGAAAATGGTGCGAGTGAAGTTTGTGGGACATGAGTATTTTTGTTAGTAAATATTGGTGGATAATGATGATAAAATGTATAAATTGTGTGTGTGGAGCCATGATTTTTATGGACTAAGAGAGTACTATATATTGATAAATTGCGAGTTTTTGAAATGCTTGTCAAAGGGGTGAGACTCATTGAGTACATCAAGTACTTAGCCCAAAACTTTTTTAAATGTTTTCAAGTTTGGAAGTAGGTGATGTGCAACATGATTGAGAGGCAAGGGGTTGTTGCAATGTTATGTTAAGTTTTCGATACATTATTTTGCTTATAACTCTGATATCTAAACTATTAGTTTTGTAATAATATATATATTGTCGAGCGTATGTTTTTCCAACCCTCTAGTTCATATTATATAGTTTTCTCTCTTGCATTTTCTTAAATCATTTAACTTTATGTCTTACTTACTGTTGGATGGGGAGAGTTCTATATCACTTCTTTTTGAAAACTTGAATTTTCACTTGACTATAGTTAATCCATTTTTTCGCAGTGGATGTCAACTCTTTGGTTTATTGGAAGCCGGTTTACCCCATCTTTTACTTTATGCAGGGTGGAGAGTGTCATGTAATGATTCCACCTAGGCACTTGATTTCCTACTCACTTGTATACCTAATTGTCGTAGTAGATGATTGACTCCACTTGGCAACTTGATGCCAGTTTACTCCACCATTGACTTTACAGTTTCATTTTATGTTTTAAGAAATTCATAAAATATACATACATTAATGCCATCCCCTTTCTTCCCTACTCCTTTAATTCAACCCGTGTCACACCCTGGTTCACGTGAATCAGGATGTGACAGTAGTGATTTTTTAATCAGAAAAAAAAAATTGAAAGAAAAAAGGAATAAACGACGGGTTGACAACGAAGCGCAGAGTTGGTAAGATGCTTCCCCTTCAACCAAGAGGTTGAGGTTCGAGTCACCTTAAGGGAGAAATGGGGAACCATTATTGATCCTCTTTAAAAAAAATGAAAAAAAACTACACATTGAGAGAAAAAGTGTAATAGTTGCAAACCTATATTTGGAAAATTGAATTTCTGGAGGAGGAAATTTTATTTAGGACATTCCTTATGCTCGAATATTATTATGAGAGAAGATTATGACAGAGTTGGAATTTTAGAAACCCAAATTTCCTCTGGAATGCATAGAACATGCACTCTGAATTAAATTCACAATATTAGACAACTGATCAAGGACGAAAAGGAAAATATGGAAATTATTATTTTCATATTATATTTATATGTTGGAACTAGTCCCAATAAGATATCGGGAATTATGGATGTAACTCCCAGACCCCGGGGACATGTGGAAACGCGCCTCGGAGACTGGTGCGCTACGGTGGTACGCTAAAGGAACCTTATTTGCTAATTTGATTTTAATGACTTTAATTTACTAAAATAGTAATCCATGATGTTTATGAAGAAAAGATGTTTAGCGGAAGGAGAATGCAATCGGAGGGAATCATCTATAGGAAATAATTATAGAAGAATACAGCATGAATTAGATTTAGCTACGAAACGTAAAGTGACGGGACCTTAAGTTGATACTTACAAACCGACTCTTAGAAATATTTTACAAGATGCACGTATTAAATGAAATACTTGATACCAGACCGTTCATGGTCAACTTTGATTGTGACTCTTGAGAATTATATCTTCAGCGGAAAACATGGTTGTGAAGTATGTATGAAGACACACGACACAGGGCTACAACCGTAATATCCCAACTCCCAGCTCGTCTCCCTTCATTCCTCGCTTCCAATTAACCTGCACGTTTAGAAATACGTACAGGGCGTCAAGTACAAAAATGTACCGAGTGAGCTTGTCACCAAAACAGAAAGATGTCATTATGGCTATAGAATAGACTTGCCCAATTAATTCAAGTCACGGGGTTTTGGAAAATAACCCGTGTTTGCTTTTTAAGAAATCATATGCATGCTCTTACTTCAATGCATCTAGTATGCTCATGCTTCTTACTTTAATGCTTTATGCTAATGAACTTGAGCTATGCTGGCAATAATCATCATGAGTAACCAAGTCTACATATAAGAGTTTGAATAGTGTCGAGGAGTGGCCATCCCCTCAGACACCTTTACCTTGTGTGTGCACTTACCCAACTGACATCTCGATTCAGAAGGGCCGATCGTTAAGCTGTCGTAGACTGGTACATGCATGCAATAAAACTTGGCAAGTCTAAAGCTTTTAATAAATCATGCTCATGTAACATAAATCATGCTTGCAAACGACGCAGTTTCACGAAGCCCCGACTTTTTCTTAAAGAAAAATGCTCTGTTCTCTCACACACACTAAAACACACTTTTTACACACACAAGATCGAAAATCATACAGCTCTATACGATTTCATCTTCTTGTTTGCGTGATCTAGTTTCGATTTCTAGTCTTTCTGTCCTTTTGTTTTTCTTCAATTCTGTTCTCGTTTTATTTAATTTCTGGTGTCTTTTAAAGTCTACTCCGGTTGCTTTCCGGCCTTCTCTGGTGACTCATTGGGTCTACCCTTGCTTCTCCCATGGCGGATTCTCCGCCTCCTTCCTCTGCGACGAAGGCATCTTCAACGGATTCCCCTTCGTTATCGTCTCCCTCTCCGGCTGTAACTTTGCTTCAACCACTTGTTCGTCGGCATTCTCGCCGGCTTTTGGCCAAATCCTCGACTACCGATGCTCCGGTAGCTCCGCCACCCGACTCTCTTCAATTGACTATTGTTGCTGATCTGTTGATTAAGAGACCTTTTGCCGCCATGGAACACTCGACTTGTGAGGAGAATCATCAAGATTTCGATATTGATAATCTAAAATCGCTTTGTTGTGCCTTACTGCCCCAAAGAAAGTCTCTCGGAAGTGGTTCAATCAGAAAAAAGGCAAAAATGTGAAGTTCTATCTTGTGTTCATTCCTTGCATGGAAAACCCTCAGACTTGTCCCTTGCTGCTGTAAACGGAGAAGATGAAGATGATGAGGTGTTTTTTGACAAAGGTGAGATACGTGATGATGAATGGATCACCTTCACCTCACATAGCAATCCGAAAGATCTCCGAGATTTGATGGATAAATATGGAGTTTATGACGAAGAACAACTTCATCTCGCGCTGCGTAATGAGCGTCGGAAAATGCATGGGCTGAACTCCTCTCTACCGGAACCTTCTTCATCATCGGCGCCGGCTTCCCCAACTCATATTCCGTCCAGATTCACTTCCTCCGCTCAAGCTCACAATGTTTTTGGAAAGAAGGAATTCACGGCAGATCTTCCTACCGAAAAACCGCAACTTGCGATAGATAGAATCGGTAGTATGGAAATGATCAGTGAAATCCCTGAACTCGCGCAATCTGCTCCAAATTCTGTTGCGATTATGGAAAGTGGCAACCTTCCTATTTCCTTGCAAGACTCTAGTCAACCAAATCCTCTTGAATCGGGTATGTTATTATCCTCTTCGAAAGTGACTACTGCTGCGCCCCTTTCCTTGGTAGAGGAAGCCCATAATCTTGATCTACTTGAGAGCCAACCCCTTCAAAATTCCCGCCTGGTTTTTTTTCCCATTATTAATTCCAAACCTCCTTCCTGGACATCTAAACCTTTAATTTATAATTCCAGCCCAACCCATACTCAAAGCCCAAATCACAATTTGCAAATAACCCAAGTCAACCCACAATCAGCCTCTATTATTGCCAACAAAACACCTCCCAGTACTACGCCCATATCTTTTAATATCATAAAAAATCCTCAACACCATAATTCTCGTTACACAATACATTCCAATGCTCCCTCATTCCAATTTTCAGCCCACCTCTCAAAGACCCATTCTTCTTTTGCCAATTCTGTAAAGCCCACCACCAGCATGCATAATACAAACTGTGTTCCGAGCTGTACAACCGCTGATGAGATTGCTCAGGAATTTCCTCTTCTCCCTCTTAATGGGAGACAAATATCTACGCATGACACACAGGTGAAAGTTGCTGTGAATATTCCGTCTGTGGAAGAAACAAATATTCCTTCGTCTTCTGCTACTATCAATCCTTCTAGCACTGAAAACTAGCAACGTGAAACTATGGCTTCACGTATAAAAAATTCAGCACCTCCAAACATGCCGGTTTCCTTCAATCCTGCCAAATTCGTTCCACTTGGATCCCGAGGAGAACGTGAGGGTAAGCCTATTGTTTCTTTCTCTAAAACTGACACTGATGCTCTTGCAGGTCGCATGGGCTTCGCTTTGGTTGGAAAGTTCTCGCACTCCATCCCCCCTTCCCACAGCATCATCAAGGCTCTCGGTAACATTGGTTTTCGTGGTACCTTTAAATGGAATTTTTTAAATGCTACGCATGTATTAATTGAACTTTCAGAAGCTGATGATTATGCTAAACTGTTGCATGGTACTAATGGTATGCCTGTTTGGTACATTGATAGTATGCCCATCCGTGTGTTTAAATGGACCCCGACTTTTAACCCTTCTTTTGAAACTCCCATTGTTGCTGTTTGGTGCAATTTGATTGGTTTGCCTGTTCATCTTTTTCATCAAAGTGCTTTATACATGATTTGTTCTGCATTGGGGACCCCCATTCAAGTTGACAGGGCCACTGCTTCTCGAAGCAGACTTTCTTTTGCCAGAGTTTGTGTTGAGATAGATATTACGAAGCATCCTGTTGAGGAGATTATGATTGATATTGCTGGTGTTGAAGTGAAACAGAAGGTTGTTTGGGACAAAATTCCTCGATACTGCAATGAATGCAAACATGTAGGGCACACACCTGAGTCTTGCTATGCTTTTGGCAGAAATGCTCGACCGGAGAAGCGTGTTCCACCACGTGCTAAAAGGGCAGAACAAGGAAAATCTATTGTGCAGCATGCTTCTGATAAAGAAAAAGAATCTCAGCAGAATGATAATCAGCGTCCAAAGAGCAGTGACAAGAGACCGAACCTTAGTAAGAAGCATCATCAGACCTCTCAGAGTCATCTCAGCAAAGATAATCAAGTTTCTCAGGCAAAGCAGAATTGAAAGGTTTCTTCTCCGGTCTACACAAATCAAGCTTCCTCCTCAGGCTCCAAGGTCAATCAGCATCAGACTCAGTTTCAGAAGGCTCGACAGGTTTTTTCCAAGGAGAATAAGGGTGAATGGGTTAAAGTTTCTCATCAAAAGAGGAACAACAACAAACAGAATACGAATGAGCAGACAGTGATCAGTAACTCCTATGCAGTGCTTCAGGCTGAGGATAAACAAGGTGAAGACACAGAGATGATTGGGCAAGACAGTTATACCAGATACGCAGCTGAAGATGATGTTATGCTTGAGACTGTGCAGGATGTGCATGCTGACAGTGTACAGATGGAGGAATTTCCCACTGAGGGTCATGCTTCCCATGATTCTGAGGGTAAATCGGTACGGAGTGGACTTTCCACTCCTGAGTTTCTCTGACATATTTCCTTATGTCAGAAAACTTCATGATTTGGAATGCCCAAGGTATCGCTAATAAGAAACCTGTGGGCACTCTTGTTAATCTGTGTAGAGAGCACCACCTTTCATTCGTTGCTATTCTGGAACCAATGAATGAGCGTGACCCTTCAGTTCTGGCGAGGAAGATTGGTCTTGTTCATGTTCACTCCAACATTAACAACAAGATCTGGATCTTTGCCCATAGGGATTTTCAGGTTGATGTTTTGGAGGACATGGAACAGCTTGTTCATGTTCGCATTTCAGCTGCTGTTTTTCGACACCCTTTGTTTGTGACCTCGGTTTATGCAAAGCACACTAGATCAGATAGGTTCCCTTTGTGGGATACCCTTCGAGAGTTTTCTTATGAGATGGATGACAAACCCTGGCTAGTTGGAGGTGACTTCAACATCTTCCTCAATGAAGAGGAAAGAGCTGGGAGTGATACTGATCGTCATCTTGAGATGATGGACTTTGTTGATGCAATTTCGGATTGTAAGTTACTTGACCCTGGGTTTGATGGACCTATGTTCACTTGGGAGAGAGCTGGTTTGAGAGAAAGATTGGATAGGATTCTGATTGGGGAGCATTGGGAGACTGATTTTGCCGTGACTCGTGTTACCCACCTTCCGAGGCTTACCTCTGATCATGGCCCTCTTTTGGTCAGATGCCAATTTTCTTCACAGATTCTGAGACCGTCGTTCAGATTTCAGAATATGTGGGTTAGACATCATTCTTTTGCGTCTGAGGTTGCCCGGATTTCGGAAGCGCCGACTGGTTTTACAGGGATGCTGAATCTACAGTTTAAGTTGAACAGAATGAAGAAATTCCTGAAAGGATGGAATAAAGAGGTTTTTGGTAACATTCATGATAAGTTGAGAGAAGCTGAGGAGGCGGTCAGAGTAGCACAGTTAGATTTTGATGCTAGGCCGATGCCAGAGTTGAGAGCTGAGCTTAGTCGATCCATTGCCGTATATGTTCTGCGTACCAGGATGGAGGAGGATTTCTGGAAACAGAAGGCTGCAATTCGATGGGTAGTTGATGGTGAAAGAAATACCAAGTTCTTCCAAGGATGGGTGAAACAGAAGAGGGTCAAATCAAGAATTCATGTTATTCAGGATGGAGATGAAGAATTGACAGAGGAAGCAGATATCCGTTCGTCTGCGGCAGATTTCTTTCAAAACCTACTTACATCTGATATTCCGATCCCCTTGCATAATGCTTTGGAGGGACTTCAGACCTTACCGGATTTAGTTGATCGACAACGCCTTTGTTCTCTGCCAGATGCTGATGAGATTCGTTCTGCGGTGTTTGGAATCAATGGAGATAGCACCTCTGGTCCGGATGGTTTCACTTCCCGTTTCTTTCAGCATTGTTGGGAGACAGTTTGCACTGATGTGGTTGCGGCTGTTGTGGAATTCTTCCAGGGGTCTCCTATGCCACGAAGCTTCACCGCCACTACCATCGTTCTTATTCCCAAGAGGACGACTCCATTGACTTGAGCGCACTACAGGCCAATCAGCCTTTGTAATGTTTCCAACAAGATCATCACAAAGATTTTGACTTCTCGGCTGGCCCCGATCATCCCTCTTGTAGTGGCGCCAAATCAGAGTGGTTTCGTTCGCGGTCGCTTGATTAGTGATAACGTGCTGCTTGCCCAAGAGCTTATCCATGATCTGAAGCGAGCACCTGGTCGTGGGACTCCGAATGTTGCTTTGAAATTGGATATGGCGAAGGCATATGATCGAGTCCAATGGCCGTTTTTGATGAATGTTCTGAGAAGTATGGGCTTTCCGGATCAGTGGATTGATATGATGCAGAGGTGTGTGCAGAATTGCTGGTTCTCTGTGTTGGTGAACGGCGCTCCGGCAAGTTTCTTCTCTTCCTCAAGAGGTCTTTGACAGGGAGACCCCATCTCCCCTTCCCTCTTTGTCCTTGCTGCAGACTATCTGTCTCGATCTCTGGATAGACTGATCGTCGACCAGAAAAACATGTACAGATCGCCAAAGAGAAATGCTTTCTCTATCTCTCACTTGGCATATGCTGATGACATCATCATCTTCACTCAGGCTAGGCGAGAAGCTATGGAGAAGTTGAAGATGTGCCTGGATAGCTACTGCATACTATCTGGGCAAATGATTAATTTTGATAAGAGCAACTTCTTCATCCATGATAAATATGTTGATGAGTGGCAGCAGAGTATCCAGGAGGTTGGGGGTTTCCAGAGAGGCACTTTTCCTTTTATTTATCTGGGAGTACCCATTTATCAGGGTTGGATAAAGTCGTCTCTCTTCCTTGAGCTGAGACAGAAGGTGAGTGCCCGTATTCATGGCTGGTCTCACAGACACCTTGCTTTTGGGGGACGACTTGCTCTGATCAAGAGCACCCTTGCCACTCTCCCCCTTCACATCCTCCAAGTAATAGAGGTTCCTCAGTGTGTGTTGCATGAGATTGAGCAGATGATGGCCCGTTTCTTCTGGGGTTCTGTTGGTGATGCCAAGAAGATTCACTGGATTAGTTGGAAGCAAATTTGTCTCCCTTTCAACGAGGGAGGGCTCGGTATTCGTCGACTTTCCGATATGGTCACTGCTTTCAGTTACAAGCTGTGGTGGCGGTTTCAGGCTCGTGATTCGCTCTGGGCTCAGTACTTGTGGCGCAAATACTCGTATCCTTTAATTCCTTTCTCTGTGCATCATAGTCCGATTTGGCGAAGACTCATGCATTCATCTATTCATGCACATGATTTCATTCGTTGGTCACTTGGTTCAGGGAGGGTGTTTTTCTGGGATGATGCTTGGTTTGAGGAAGGGACCCTCGCCGAGTATCGCCCAGCCGGCGCCCCAAATCCCCCTGTGTGTGATTTATGGAGTGATTCTGCTTGGGATATGGATCGTTTGCATGCTTTGTGTGCTACTTCTGTGCTTTCTCATGATCAGGTTATTGCTTTGAGCCGGACGCCGGTATTGTGGGGGGGGGGAGGATGTCATGAGATGGAGCCTTACCGGCCACGGTGAGTTCACTGTGACGTCTGCATGGCATCACATCAGGTACAGGCGCTCTCAGGTATATCTATTCGGTGATATTTGGAAGGACCCTTGCCTTACCCCTTCCATTTCTGTCTTTTTGTGGCGTCTCCTTCTTGGTCGGTTACCTATTGATGTTGGTCTTCAGTCCCATCGTATCCATCTTGCTTCGAGGTGCCAGTGTTGCACCTATCCTAAAATCGAAACGATCATGCATGTGTTCTGTTGGAGTGAATCTGCTAGGGCTGTATGGACTCATTTTTCAAACTGGTTCCCTGCACTAACACATGCACACACGAGCACTGATATTGCACATAGATTAGGACGGTGGAGACACTCGTTCCCACGAGCCACCTGCACACACATTTCTTTTCTGATTCCTTGCCTCATCACATGGTTTATCTGGACGGAGAGGAATAGTCATAAGCACCGTAGCATTCCTTTTCGTTCTTCTAACATCATTTGGCATGTTAAACATCACCTGCACACACTGGTCAATGCGAGGAAGCTCCTGCCAGTTCACTGGCAGGGTTGCCATCCTCAGGTTCCGTTCATGCCTGTAGCTGAGCCCGTCAGCAGGTCCCTCAGGTCCAAGATCGTTCGTTGGATCCCACCTGAGGCGCCTTGGGTAAAGCTCAACACTGATGGTTCGTTTGATGCTGCTTCGGAGAGTGCGGCGGGTGGTGGATTGGTTCGTGACCATCATGGTGCCCTGCTTGGCGCTTTCTGCTCTCCGGTTGAGGCTAGGTCCAGCTTTGAAGCGGAGCTCAGTGCTCTTCTTCACGGACTGGATTTGGCCGTCACTTTCTCTTCCCATATCTGGATTGAAATGGATACTGCGGCGATCGTCACCTTGCTTACTTCTGGTAAGCATGGCTCTGCAGACATCCGTCATCTCATGACACGTATTCGTCTCAGGCTGCAGGGGATTCAGGTTCGTTTTTCCCACATTCACAGGGAAGGGAATTGTCCTGCAGATTTCATGGCGCGTCGGGGTTCCCAGACCGACTCCATGGAGCTCTATGATGCTACCAGCGCGCCTCACTATTTTTTGGCGCTTGTTTGGATGGACCAATTAGGTTATCCGAACTTCAGGTTTCGATATAGTTAGCATTATGCTTTGTCACTATTGGTTTCTCTTCTTCGTGATTATCCCACTTCTTGGTTTTCTGATATGGTCACTCTTGGGCCATCATCATTGTTTTGTTCTAGATACTGTTTCTCTAGCTCTCCTCCGAGAATTGGGCCGACTGTTTACCCAATTCCGATTAGGTTCGATACTTCGGTTTATGCTGGGGATAACACTTATTTTTAGTGTTATTTCCACCAGACGCTGTATGATTTCGTTCTTTTTTATATATGCAGGTTGGGGGTCCGCCTAACCCCTCACCCTCCCGGGGTGTTTAAGCAAAAAAAAAAAAAAAAACATAAATCATGCTTGCATAACTTTAAGTAAATGCAAATCATGCTTGATTTATATAAAATAAGATTTTGGTCAATTCATAAAGACTTCATTTGTTGATCAATTCAAGATATTTCGACTTTAGAAAATATCTAAGAGATAATAGCTTCAAATTGAAAAGGTTGTGCAGGGGCCGGACGTGTGCATGGCACTCAAGTGAATTATTCTTCGAAGCTTATTTACACAACAAAGTCGAATGGCTATATCTAGAAGAATAATTTATGGTTCAAGTGTTTGGTCATCAAACTTGAATTAGATGATATGAATGAGTAATTAGGATATCATCTACAAATTGGTATAAGTTAGACACTCTGAATTAAAGTAAGGTATGAGTGATAAGGTATTCTTCATCATGGTTCGACTGAAGTTACAAACTGAGACGAGCTGACTTTGAGAATTTATATCTTGCGCATATGAACTTTGATTGAACTGAAATTCTGGATATAAGTACTTAAGACAGAGAGATAAGTCGTGTATTTATTTCATAAATTTAGGAAGAGCTAAATGTGAGATATCGAGTAATCTTTGGAGCTGAAAATCTGGACACAGGACATTTCACAGGTTCGACACACGAACTTCAATTTAGCATATCTCGCTCGTTACTTAACCATTTGGAACGGATTTTATATCAATAGAAATTTCAGGTAGCGAACTGAAACTTTTATTATATAATGAAATGAATTCAGACACGGGAAGAGTTTCGAAATCGAAGATCAAAACTGTTGCAGAGGCTGTTTTTCAGAAAATGGCTGGTTTGATACTCGAACTTCAAAAAATCATAATTAATTCATAAAAACTCGGATCGAGGTGATTCAAAAGGCTATGGAAAGCTAGAAACACGTTATAAAACTTTCATGTAAGACTCAAAACGAGATAAGGTCAGGAAAGGATTCAAAATTGCTGAACAAAACTGGACAAAACATGCACACTAATTGTTCGGTAAAACGCCAGATTCAAAAACGTGATAAATGCTTAAGGATTCGACTTCTACTCATTCCAAAACGTCACTTAAGCTCAAGAACATGATGAATACTCGACTTGGAGGCCTATTCAGAGGTTGGATGTGATCGGAGATGAAGGATTTAAAGAGAGTTTCAACAATTCATACATGGATCATCACCAAATGTGATGGGGAGTAAGATTTTCCTAAAATCTAAGACATGCATCAAAAATTCTTACTAAGGCCGAATCTATATCACTTAATAATATAATTAGATCATCATATCTTCATCGAATTCACGTGCTAGACAACAAGGGAAGGGAGATTATACCTCAAGGGTAGAAAGAATCGAACACTTATGCTTGACACCAAGAATCATGAGCTTGCATGTCCTACTTGGAGGCTCTTGATCATGAATCTTTCTTCATATTATGAATCTAGAGGTTGAGAGGAGCTTGTGGCTAAATTTTGGAGGCAATCGGAGGTCGGGAGGAGCTCCGGCGCGACGGCAATGGAGGTTCGGTGGTGGTGGAGGTTGAACTGTTGAAGAAGGTTGAAGGAGAAAATGTTTGAGAGCTTCTCTCTCTTGTTCCCTTAGAGTGAGAAAATAAGGTGGGGAGATGATGTCATGTGGGAGGGGTGGTGCCTATATATACTTGCTCTCCCTCCCTCTCTTGCTCTCACTCTCGATGCACACACACGCACACATGTGCACATATTGTGCACATTATTGTATTTTCTCCCACTAATTATTCCACTTAATGTATGCTAATATTTCCTATAGTATTCATAATTAAATACATGACATTCTATTATAATCTACATGTTACATTTATCCCCAAATAAATAATATAAATCATAGATGATAAACATCTAGTGTAAGATCTCTACACAAATAATAATATAAGTGATATATCATCACTATGTGTATGTTAATACACATGCCAATTTAATCACATTCATCAAACAATCATCCCACAATAAATAGCTAAGCATCAACATTAACGAATTAATAAAATAATAAATAACTCATGCTCGTAAATCATGCTTCTTCGAGTATACAACTCGACTATCAATCATACCGGAATTAAGTTTCCGGATCTCATCTCGTATCTTAACTTTGCACATCGTGCGCTTTAACTCGAGCTCATTCCGGGATAATATAATATAAAGCTTTTGTAAATAAACTATAGCATTCTCATGTTAACTTAATCATAAGCTAAGCTATTTTAAATAGCTAATAATGTAGCTCGAGAATAATTTATTGAGCTAATCCGTTCTTCAATAGCTAATAAATAGCTATGAAATTTTATTTAATAAGTTCAATATGGTCGATTTTTTAGAACAAATTTTTACGGCTATTACAATGGAAATGAAGGAATTATAAAAAAAGGGAAGAATTTACCCGGAATTGGTTCCGGAAAATGCTACGCTATAAGAATCGAGAGAGAGAGAGAGAGAGATGAGAGTCTCTTCAATAAATATCACATCAACCCCGCCCCATTCTCTCTTCTCCTCCAAGACACTCCACCACGTCCTTCCTTTCTCCATTTTCGCACATCACCATCTCCATAGCCACCATTGGAGCTCAAGCTCCAATCCTCCATTTCCACTCACCCAATTCACTCCAAAACTTGAGAATCTTCACCGTTCTTTATCTAGAACAAGAATATGAAGGTACATTCATTGTCAAAGCCCTCCAACCAAGACATGCAAGCTTCAAAAATTATGAATTAAAGTCAAGCTTGATTTTTCTTCAAGCTTAAGGTAAATTCATCTCCTCCTTAGTATTTTGAGTATGAGTCTAGACAAGATATGAAGATTTGAACTCAAGTCTAGACAAGATATGAAGATTTGAACTCAAATTTTGAAGCTTGAATTTCGGCCTCTTCATCATATCCTTATACATGTTTGATTTTCCTTCATATTCATCATCTACACTTCATCTAGAAGTAATTTATGTAAATTTTGTTGACAAAAAAAAAGACTCCTTGGCTTTCTCCATTAATTCCTCATGATAGGACACTTACAACCCTTGCATATTCATTACCTTTGATGTTCTTCACATTCTTAGCACCCAAATGATGATTAGAGACCATCAAACGTCGAATCCATGAATTTGACTGTTTCTCCAGAATTTGGCATTTCATCAAACAATTTATTTGCGTTTTTTATCAATGATTTTGAACATCTTCCTCAGCTTGGATTGAATGGAAATTAACTGAAGCATATTCCTTGTTGTCTCAACTTTCATTTGGTACCTTATACACCCAATTCTATTGAGAAATAAAAGAGATACCCTCATTTGAAGATTGCATGCCGAGTCTGTTATTTTCCTTAAACCCAAAAACTTAGAATTAAAGAACAACTCATCAAGTTTGCAACCCCTGTTTCAAGCGTCTATCTTTGTCCAAATGAGAAATTTCAAAACATGAAAGTTGTAGCTTGTTATCTCAGTTTTCCGTAGCCTAGCACGCCCGAATCCGAGTTCATACGTGATCGCAATAACCTTTCAAAGATGACATGTTCAACAACCTATTTCTATAAAGAACGGCTTCTGCCCTGTTTTCCCTCCTAGTTTTAAACTCTTTCTTATGATCAAATGAGAAAAGTTATAAAATGAAAGTTGTTCCTTGTTGCCTTAACTTCAATTTTGACAGCTCACTAGCCTTATTTGACTAATATACGAGTGAGATGTCCTAGCTCGAAGTTCACGTGTCAAATATACCAAATTACATTTTCCTACGTTTTTGGCTTTTGTTCTAGCCTCTTCTCATTGACCAAACGTGCTTTGTTAGCTCTGAATTTTTGGTATGATGTAGCCTGGTATGTCTTTAGTAATATGGTAAAATTTGAGACCAATTCGTCAAGTAAATTATATACAACGATCGATGTCAGAAACTCGCGCAAGCAGTCCCGTTTAGAACTAAGTAGTCACGATTAATTATGTACTCCTATGTCCTATTTTTCGGAACTTGGATTCATAAACCGAGGATAGGTTGACCTAAGGTGTTGGTTACGAACCCGTTAATATCGTTTTTGTATAGCTACCTAAGAATTTCTAGAATATCTTGTAGAAGACGTTGGAAGTAATACTTAAGGATCGGGTTTACCTATTGAAAAATGTAAGGTGAGTTCCTATTTTTCAAGTGTGGGTCAAATCCGCATAAGGCAAATTTTCAGTTTTCAAAACTCTAAAAGCTTTTAAGTTAATTTGCATGCTAAATATTTTATCGTCATAGCTTGTGGTTATTATGGGCATGCATTTGCCATTTATTATACGATCAACCTTGAGCTCTGATCAAGCCAAGGTAGTGTACACATAAATCTAGACAGATAAAAACTGAAAGACGTTACCACTTGTCTCAGTAAAGACAGTTCAGTTGAGTGAGATTGACTCCCCACTAATTGTTCCGGGTTAAGTAACACAAGTATGCGATATTTTTATTGGTGCACCTAACATGTGAGCTTTTGCTTGGTTTTTTTTTTCCTACGTATATATACATAAGAGATTTTTCTAACTATCGAAAACCATTTATATAAAAATGAGCCTACAATATCTATTTTTCTCAAATAAATATTTTCGGGGCATGGAACTCATTGAGTGCTATTGTACTTAGCCCCCTGCATTGTTTTCCCTGATACAGGTGTAGAGTCAAGTCCGAGGTGGGAGTGATGGAATCCGATGATGTTTGGGTGACGATCCTTGCTGGTGTCATCTTGTTTTGTTATCCACTTCGAATAAATGATATTTCATAACATCTACCAGACTAGACTTCATATTTTCTCTGTGCTATCTTGACAACTCATTTAAATGCTTCCGCATTGCGAGGTTCGAAGTCTTCATACTTTGGACCTAGGTAATGTTTGGCTCGATACTTTTCAGCTTTCCTTCTAAAGAACCTTATTTTGAAACTTGGTTAAATTCCTTATGAGTTTACTCTTAAATTCTTTTGCAAGTTTATGTATATCCTTCTCATAATCGATGCTTGTCTTTCCCCCGTCGCGGCTCGGTAGACGTGCATAGGCTAGGGTCCTGGTCGTGACAAAAAGGAAGAGGGAGAGGGAGATTCCGGCGTGGCAACGGCTTGGGCATGACGAGATGAACGAAGTTGTGCTTAATTCTTCTTCCACTATCAATATCAACCTTTTTCCAGTGACATTTTGTGGTATGTTTTGTTGTTCGCATAATACTATGTTGTGTTCCGCTCATTCGTTTTAGTTTAAGTTAGTTGGCGAAATGTGCATATTGTGTATGACATGTTGTGTTAGACTATGACCCAATGATTTCATAACATTCACTAACTTAAATAAATCAATTTCCAATCATATACAATAATATATCTGGTAATAGTTCAAATCATTTCTATCTTTTAAGGGTGCGTTTGTTTACTTTTTATACCACTTTATATAGGGATAAAGAGGGATAATATAATGTGGTATAAAGTGGTGGGACCCATATTTTTTATATGGTGTTTACTTGGTAGGAAATAGAGGGATAATAGATGTGTATAATGTTATATATTATAAAACTGTGTTTACTTTGATTTATAAGGAAGTACAAGGTAGTATAAAAGTTATTACCACTTTATACTGCGTTTACTTTGATGTATAAAAAATTCGGTCTGGCGGTATAAAAATCCGGGCAGCCCGTTGTATTAATCCATAGGATAATATTATACCTAAGAAACAGGTGTGATAATTTTATACCACCTTTTACGACTTAAGAAATGGGTACAATAATAATAATAATAATAATAATAATAATAATAGCAATAAAAACAAAAATAAATAAATAAACAAATAAATAAATAATAACAAAAAAATAATAATAATAAAATCAAAAAAATAATAATAGTAATAAAAATATAAATAATAATAATAATAATAACAAAAACAAAAACAATAATAATAATAAAAAACAAAAAAATAGTAGTAATAAAAACAAAAAACCAGAAAAATAAATAATAAGTAAAAATAAATAATAAATAATAATAATAATAAAAACAAAAACAAAAACAAAAACAAAAACAAAAACAAAAAAAAAGTAATAATAATAATAATAATTATAATAATAATAATAATAAAAACAACAAAAAAATAGTAATCAAAATAATAATAATAATAATAACAAAAACAAAAACAATAATAATAATAAAAACCAAAAATAAATAATAATAAACATAAAATAAATAATAAAAATAATTAATGATAATAATAATAACCAAAAAAATAGTAATAAAAAAACATAATAATAATAATAATATTAATAATATAATAGTGGTATAAAATTTTATTATACCATCGTAAAGGATATCGAGGGATAACGGGCTGCCCGAGATTTAAGACCACCTAATCGGATTTTTTATATTTCTAAGTAAACGAGATATAAAGTGGTATAAAAAAATTTATCCCGGCTTATCCCCCGTTATCCTGCCTTATCCCAAAAGGTAAACACACCCTAAGAAATAAAACCCTATTGTCCAACACAATTAATGAAGTTCTTCCTTATTTTATTGGACTTGGGCTGAGCCCAATTTTGAATTATAAGGCCCAAGAAGTCGTGTGAATATTAAATGTCAAATGATGATTAAACAAGGGGGTATAACTTTCTACAAGAAACTTTTAAAATATTATTAGTGATTTTATAATGTCTATCTTGAAAATTTAAAAATGGGCATAAACAATTAAATTCTATTTCTTTCCAAAAACCATGCATATAAAAAACCACAACTTATTCCATTTAGAAAGAAATTACTACTTTTATTATTAGTTTTTCTCTTTTAGAAACAGCCTTGCCCATGTAGGGCCCATCTATTCCGATAGAATGAAAACCGGCCTGCCTGCGATACTTTCACAAAAGAAAAAGAAAAAAAAGTAGCCCGTTCTTTTCTTAAAAGGAACAGTACTAATAAATACTCCTGTAAATATTTATTTAAATAATCTTAACTTTAAAATAAAATAAAATGAAAAAGGACAAAAAGGGAATGGGCCAAAAAGTGGTCACAAAATGATGATAAATGAACATATGCATTACAATCAACCTAATTTACATTTTTCACGCATGGATTGGAAACCAACTTCCCCACCAAATAAAACTATAATAAAAAAATAAAATAACGAAGAAAACTTTTATTCATCATTAATTCTCAAATACTAATGACACACTGTTTTTGTCACCTGCTTCTTATTGCATAAATTTAATTAACAAGGCTCTATTTTTTTGATAAATTAATTCAATCATCCCCACTAACTACTTGGGGGTACTCTTAGGAAATCTAAATCATCAAGATTATTTTTAAGCTAAATTATAATTTTAATGATATTACAAAATTTTGTTTAATTTACAAAAATGGCCCGACTTTCATTGTTTTTTTTAAGTACTTTTGAATTTCTTCTGCAAAAATAACTCAAATTTCACTGTAACCTTTAAGTGCATAAGAATGATGATTTTTAAATGTAAGTCCCAATCGTACTGCTCGTTAATTCGTTACATGAAAATAGACGACATACCATTAAAATTTGCATAATTAGCTAAATAAAATTAATTTGTATTAATTGACATATTAAATTTTATTTTTTTTAATTAATAAACGAATTTGGTATCCTAGAAAGGTTACTATTTATTGTGAGGACATACTTTCTCCATTCCCAGTGATATTGATTGGGACTATACCTAGGTGGCGCCAACCAATACAAAGTTCAGAATATCATAGTCTCAATTTCGAAAAAAAAAATTATATATATAATCATTGGAAAAAAAACATCACAAAAAAGATTTGTACCTACAATAGTGAACAAGTAGGGTTAAAAGCTGGTAATATGTCTTTTTACTTAAATTTTAACTGGGTATATATAAAGTACCCATTTTGAGAATACATGTGTAGAAAATACCCATTTCAATATATTAATGTTATATTGTTGAAATCAATGCACAGCGGCGGAAGAGACGCAGAGTTTCGGCCCCACTTTTTATATTTTTTATCTATTGTAATTTATTTTTTTATTTTCACCAATTGGAAAACAAAATTTTTGGGGTGAAATTATATCACCGACACCAACGGGTTATTCAAAATTCACTCAAATTTAATATGATAGGTGAAACAGTAAAATTATTGAATGCATTCTTTGAAAATTCATTTTCACGGACTAAATAGTAAAAATAATAATTGTATTCGGACAAATTTGACTACTTTATCAAATTTATTTTCACAGCAAATAATTCATAATTCATACCTTATTTTATCCTATAAAGTGGGTAGAGTGTAGAGCATTTCTTCGCTCATAACACCTTAAAAAACTATTTTCGTCATTTCTTAAAACCTTACATTTTGGAATATTTTTTAGCGCTAGAAGACAATCAAAGACAACTTACTGGTCGCAAACTGAGGAGGAAGAAAAAGCTAACGAAATTGAAAAAGCTCACGAAATTATAGCTTTTAACGTACATTATCAAGTTAATTATTCTATTTTTTCAATTTTATTTTTGAGATTTACATGCTCAATGTTATATTGATTCTTAGGTGTAATAGTATGATTTTAGCCGTAAAATATTTAGATAAATATGAAAATTTACTGTTTAAATAATTTTAATTATGGTATGATTAGGGCGATTTATAAGTGCTATTTTTTAAAATTATGCTTAAGTTATTAACTCTAAATTTTAATTTTAGTTATTATTATTATTATTATTATTATTGATTAAATCCCGTGAGACATCTTTTTAAACTATATTAATACTATTTTTTTAATAAAATAATTTGTTAATTCAGAAAGGTGTTTCACTGTTAGATTAGCATTTAAACCGTGAATTTCACGGTTTAAATGCTAGTCTAACCGTGAGACATCTTTTTAAACTATATTAATACTATTTTTTAATAAAATAATTTGTTAATTCAGAAAGGTGTTTCACAGTTAGATTAGCATAACTTATGTGTATAATATTTTTATTAATTTTTTTTTTCTAAATTAAATTCATGCAGATGTCGTTTGTTATCGTAAACTTAAATTACGGAGGAAATTGGGCCGATTGTGTGTACGAGGGCGGTAGGGAGATGGATATCATCTTATCAACAGATTCTATCAGTGTGTACAACTTGAGATACCAAATAGTGAATATGTGCAGTTTCTTGGGCACTGATTTTGATATCTCCTATTTGAAGAAGACATGATCCGGACGTCTTGTTAAATCACCGTTGGGGACAAACAAAGAACTCGTGCGCTTGTGCAGTACCGAATCGTCTCCAAAAGTATATATATGTTCGAACAACTCGGCATCGTCTTCTCACTTTTACGGTGAACGAGCCGGGGAGTCCTCTTCACATTTCCCTATCCTCGAGCAGACGTACCAGTATGGTGGCTCATTCGACTTCAGCTACCAGGGCACTGATTGGCACGCAGACCTCGAACAGTGTGGCAGGGTCTGTACTTCTTCAAATTGGACTGACGACGTCTATCATCCAGATCTCAACCTCATAGCGAGTTCATTCCTCATGCCTTAAGTGCCCGAGAAAATTCAATCCCAGACCTCAATATTGCATCCGAGGATGAGCATAATGGGCGCACTGAGGCAAGGTCTCGAGGCCATCTGTATGAAATCATAGACGATGAGGATGACCCAGATTACGATGTTGAATCTGATGCTCAAAGCACTGAGAGTGACAGACCTGGAGACAATTCTGAAAGGCGGCTGAATAGGTCCTTGTTTGCCGAGTACACAACGTGGATACTCGACGAAGGCAGGATGGAAAAATTATTACGATTTATGTATCCAAGTCTGCACGATGATGAGGCTGATGAGGATATCGATACAAGGCATCTGAGTAATTGGATAGTCCCTATGGTCCCTATCTAACCTAACAACTCAGTAGTATATGCGGGTGAGGTTAATCTTATCGTTGAAGAGCTCGGTGTTAGTGCCATGTACGATACCAAAAATGACCTCACGATTGCAGCCGGTCTTTGGAACTTGGAGAGGCATGCAGAATCAAAGGTAGAAAAGTTAGATAAGGGTAGATTATATTTGATATGCAAATCATCCAAGCAATGCCCCTTCAACCTACACGCTGTATCCTGTGGAGGCCCATGGCTAGTGAGAACATTTTGTGGCGATCACACATGCAATGAGGAAATAATGGGTCTGCAGAAAAGGAAGCTCCGTTCTAAGGTCATTGGGCCGTACTTTGCGAAGCGAATTCTACGTGATCAAGAAATAATCAAGCCAAAGGTCATCATGAACGAGCTGAAGGAAGTTTTTGGTGTCGACATCAAGTACAATGTCGCCTTGAGAGGACGAAACTGCGCAATTCAGATGATTTATGGCGAATACGAAGATTCGTTAAAGATGCTGCCAGGTTACCTCACAATGCTAAAGAAGACAAATCCGGGTATAATCACAAGAATCGACATCGGCAACGATGGTCGGTTCAAATAAGGTTTTGTTGCTCTAGGTGCTACTCGAGTTGTGTTTTCACTCACTATGAGGCCAGTTATTATAGTGGATGACACACATTTGAAGGGGATGAACAAGGGAATCATATTTGTAGCCGTGGCAAAGGACGCTAACGAGCAATTGTATCCTTTGGCTTACGGAGTAGGGCCTATCAAAAACCACAAGTGCTGGACTTTCTTCATGTGAGGACTCAAAAGAGTCTATGGAGCTTTGAATGACATGTTGATTGTCTCGGATCAACATAATCCATCATACATGCCGTATCCATTGTATTTCCCAATGCCTACACGGTTTGTATTACTACCACCTGAGTAAGAACTTGGCACACTATGGTAAGCATGTCATCGGGCTGTTTCTACGAGCTGCATACACGTATGATGTGGAGGAATGGAATACGAGAATAAAGCAAATTCATGATCTGAACGCCAATGCCCATGCAAAATTGATGGAAATCGGCCCTGCCAAGTGGGCTCGATCGATGTGTCAACCTCGACGTTTTAGCAATATGACGTCTAATGCTGCAGAGTCTTTCAATAATACCCTCCTATGGGCTAGGGGTCTACCAATCTACGCTTGTCTCGATGTTGTGAGGCTTGTCATTGAAGAGTAGTTCGATGAACGACGCATAGCCTGCCAGCGGGACAATCATCCAATAACGTTAGAGACGAGGCGAACAATTGTGGATCAGATAGAGCACACACAGACATACACGGTCACGCAAATATCTCAATTCCAATTCAGTGTACGTACATCCCAACAGACACTTACTATGAATCTTCAACAGCAGTAGTGTCAATGTCTGCGTTGGCAGAGGGACTGTCTGCCTTGTGCACATGCGATCGCGGCAATCATGTAAGTCACCTTCAAGGTATCATTTGAATACAATAATCATAATTTAAGTACTTTCTACTTAATTATATTTTTTTGTATGATTTTAGGAACCAATGGGAGGAAGTAGTGCATTATGTTTCACCTTACTACCAGCGAGGTACTCACGCAAAAGCTTACGAGCTCCCAATTTTACGTGTTGCACATAGATCTACTTGGCCGTCCGAGCTCCGGAGTGCGGAGGTGTTTCCCCCAATAAGATTACGTCTACTGGGGAGGCCGAGAGAAAGAAGACGTAGAGGGAGAGGGGAAGCACGCCGACGGGCAAGCCGTGGTTCTCGCAGATGTCCACATTGTGATATGACAGGTCACGTTGGAGTCATGTGTCACTTGTGGATATGTAATTTGTTGCAGTAAAATAATTATGTCTTAATTTAATCATTTCAATATATTTGATTTACAAATATAATATATTATATTATACTCCGTCCGTCTCAAGTATTCCGACACCTTTCTTTTCGGCACGGAACTTAAGACGGGGGAGTTTAGTGTGTAAAGTGTAATGTGTGTAGGGATGTGATGTGGTTTATGTATTTAGACATATTTTAAAACTAGAGCATTATAAATGCATAAAAACATATCCATGTTTGATCTTAAATGAAAGATCGTATCAAGACCTTTAATTTGGTATAAAAATTATAAAAATCGAATAACAAACGAGAAAGTTATGATAGTTTAAATTTTTAAGATTTAAATTATATTGGGATATGTGTTGAGAGGTGAGTGGATGATGAGATGTAATTAGATAATGTTAAGTGTAATAAGAGATTTACTAATTGTACTATTAATTAGCTAATTATTTCCCAAAAAGGAAATGTGTCAGAATACTTGAGATGGCTCAATAAGGAAAGGGTGTCGGAATACTTGAGACGGAGAAGTATTATATTATATTATACGTAATCACGGTTATAAACACAATATATGATTGGATTAATTAATATGTTTAAATAATATATTATCCTATTATTTTAAACATAAGAAAAATCAATAAATATAATATAACATAACTTCAAAATTTAGGAGAAATTATATTAATAATATACAAAAAAGTGTAGCATTTGTAATGCTAAGGGACATATGAGGCCTAGATGCCCATTACGGCAGGTTTATTAATGAGGTTTAAATCATGGATTTTGTGCCTTGTTGCAAAAAACCCGTGATTTACACGGTTAAATTGTTAAATAAACTGTGCAAGTCACGGTTTATTTGTTAAGTAAACTGTGAAGAACCCGGTATTATTGTTGCAAATCACGGTTTAATGTTTCCATAAACCGTGCAAATCACGGTTTAAATTTAAAAACTCGTAAAATATTTTAAAATAGATTTACACGGTTTAATTAATCAATAAACTGTGTAATCACGGTTCCAAAACAAAATTAACCGTGAAATACGGTTTTTTTAAGAATCAAACCGTGAATGAACGGTTTGAACTGCTAATAAACCATGTAAAATACTTTTATAATTGACAAAATAATAAAAAATAGATTTGCACGGTTTATTTAAGAATGAAACCGTAGTTAACTGAAAACCGTGAAACCTAACCGTGGAATATGGTCAAAATTAGAATCTGGTCAAAACTACTCCTATTTACACAATTTGTTGTGATTTTAACCATGTAACCACGTTCCAACCCGTGAACCCTAACCGTGAGACACTCCAATTTGGTCATAATTAAGGCTAAATTTTGTGATAATTCAATATCTAATGCTTAATAACGTATTTTGTTAAATATTTATACATATAATGACAATTAAACACCTATTACAAGAGAATTGGAAGAAAACGGTCATTAATTCGACTTTGTATAATGAATTCATGTACATATTTTCATAATGGACTATAGTGAGTGTATTTGTGATCACATAGTCACCTATAGTGTACTATACTTCTAAGTGATGTACATCCATCAACATAGTGACTTTGTATTTAAATATTAAAACACATATTTAAATGCAAATATTCTAATTAATTAATTATATTAATATTCTAATTCGCATATTAAAACACATATGTAAATGCAAATATTCTAATTAATTAATTATATTAATATTCTAATTCGCATATTAAAATACATATTTAAATGCAAATATTCTAATTAATTAATTATATTAATATTCTAATTCGCATATTAAAATACATATTTAAATGCAAATATTCTAATTAATTAATTATATTAATATTATAATTCGCATATTAAAACACATAATTAAATGCTAATATTCTAATTATTTAATTATAGTAATATTCTAATTCGCATATTAAAACACATATTTAAATGCAAATATTCTAGATAATGTTCACATGTCGGCACGACGTTGTGAGAGTGAAAATATCCATTTCGCCACCTCTAAGCGGTACGCGCTGAGGTACTTCACGCCAACCTTCTCAAGGCGCAGCTTACGCAAGGCGAAAATCCGATCGATGTACATACAAGAGTACGGGCCACATGAAAATTCGTCCCTTTGTATGTATTGCTGCTCTAGGGGGATCCAAACAACCTTCAGAAATTCCGTTTTCTTCTCCAACCGTGGATGTTGATCCCAATACCCAACTTGCTGTAGCACTATAGGCTAAAGTTTAAGGATCGGGTAGAGCTGGATCTTCCGCTGCATTCTTTCGTTAGCATTGGCGAACTGATGTAGAAGTGAGTCGTATACCTCCAGTGTCCAATCGCCAGTCAGTACCCGGGCAATAACCCAGTGATTAGAGGATACGTGGCAAATAAACACAAACTGCATATGAGGATCAACGACTCTACTTATTTATTTATAAAGCACTAATAATAATACATAATAAAAACATAAAGTTTAAATGAAGAAACTTACACAAGTTGCGTTCATCCAAACATCGTACGAGTCCAGACCGTGAAACCAATTCTCGAGATCCTTTGACAGCTTGTAATCACGATACTTTAGCCTTGACTTCGCCATTTGTGTTTGATCTCCACCGTGAAATTCCATCAGGGCCCTCCTCAACTCGTACTGTTAAATAATATCTTAATTTTAGAGATTACACAAAAAAAATAATAAGTAAAATAAATATTCATTTAATATATCAAAAAAAACTCACGTATACGCCCATTCCAAGCAGAACGGTGGATCTCTCTTGAAGAGAAGGACACAACGAAAGTCCCCGTTGGAATCGACTCCACCAGTAAATGGTGTACAAATCCATCATCTAAAATCCACACAGAGTATTAACACAACATAATAATCGACAAAGTATCATAAATAATATTAAAAAATAAGGTCCGGTATAACCTCGGCTGAGAACTTAATACTGGGGTGTTCGATCTCATCGAACAAGGACTGCTCCATCCGATGGGGCGGGTCCTGTGATTATCGACGTAGGAATTCGGCCCGCTTCGTCTGAATTCTAGATACAACTGCTTTGTCGTTGCGCCGGAATACGAAGTGGCAACAGTCGGGATGAAGGGCAGCCGATGGCCTTACGGTGCATCCCCCGACACGAGCACGACGGACTGGCATCTGTCCCTCAAGGTCAGAATCGTTATCACTATAGTCATCCCCCTGTAGCACATCAGGATTGGTGTTGGGAACCCTTTGAAACTGAGTTTTGATAATGCTATTAGAAACCACACTTAGATATAGGTTTTAAGTGGAACAGGCTGGTCTCCGTGTTTGAATCAGTCAAGCTTAACTCGGATAGGTTGCTCATGTAAAGGTCAAGGTTGTTAGTGCAACCTTGTACCTAATCTACTCAATCTGTCATACTGTTCCATTAGGTAATTTGTCTATGTAACATGTTCCTACCATCTCGAAGATTTCACACGAAGGTTACAAAAGACAGAAGACAGTTCGAGGTATAGGATGGTCGACCTGTCATACTGTTCCATTAGGTAATGTGAAGACCAACCTGAGCTGTGGTTGAGAAACCTGTTCTTACCCAACGACAAGAATTGTGTCAGTGTACGGTACTGCAAATCCTGACACACTTCCAACGACTCTATTGCAAAAGCTTCACTATAAATACCTCAACTCATTCCAGAAAGAATTTACGGGAAACTCAATACACAAGCCGAAACGCTGTAGAAATCTCAAGCTAAAAATCATTCAATCAACACTCGAAATTACTAGAGCTTTCCCAAGTGTTGATCTTTGTAGATTTCTGATATCTCTGGAAATTGTCTTACTAGAACACATAACACACACTCTCACTACCATCACAGTTGATAAGTAGTATAGTTGATTGAGTTATATTCCTAACGGCGATAGCTATTCACAGCTTTCTAGTTTGGATATTAGTGCTAGCTGTTTAGCGTTGGAAAGATTGTATGAAAGATTGTATGTAAAGAAAGAAAAGACACGACTCAAGAATCATGCTAGATTCAGTCTAAAGAAAGACTTGAATTTGGACTGGACCTCCACCAGTGTTAAAAGGAGCGAATATCTCAAGTTAAGGGATTACAGATTCGACGGGATCTGGCGTGGACGTAGGAGCTGTTTACTCCAAACCACGATAAAAACTCCTCGTGTTTCTCTCTCTTGCTATTTACTTTTACATCTTTATTTACATAGTTTGCATGTTCACAACCTGCACTACTGTAACCTGTCTTGCATGAGCAGTTATCTGAACTGAAATCTTTTGAAAACTGTGTTGAAAACGGTTAGCCAACATTTCCACCAAACTTCCGCACGCAGGTTAGTTTTGCAAGCTCAGCAGTTTACTGATTGAGCTGGAAAAACTAAGCTGCTCTGATAAACTGAAATGATGACTCAGTAAGATCAAATTGTTTTGAAAAATCAAAACTGTTGGCTAATTGGTGTATTCCTCCCCCCCCCTACACCAATGACTATTAATCGGGGCCTACAAGTGGTATCAGAGCGGTGGTTCTTTTGACCACTGCTTCTGCATACTAGAAGCTTTTTGTGTTTTCGTGTCAAATTGAACTAGATCTCTAGAATTGTGTTTGTGCATACATACATAAACTGTCACTATGGAAGCTTCACTTCTCCGCGTCTGCGAAGACTTCTCTGTGCAGGGATATGAAGACTGGAGCTTTCGAATAAAGATGTGCCTCCAAGCTCATCATGTGCTGATGTGGGATGTCATCGAGAATGGTCCAACACCAATCTACGAACCCTATGATACTGATGTATCTGGAGATAAAGCTCCTGAAGCAACATATGTGCCGAAGATCAAAGATCCCAGAAAATACACAAGCGAAGAAAGAAAAGAAGCTGGACTTGACAGCTTCGCAAAAGGATTAATCTCGAGCACAGTTAAGGGCGTCCACCTGGCCAAGATAAGAAATCTTGGAACTGCCAAGGAAATGTGGGACACCTTAAAAGCAATAAGCCTTGGATCAACAGAAATGCTGGAAAACAAGCTGTCAGTGGCATGCAGTAAATTTGAAGAATTCAAAATGCAGGCAATGGAGACCATTGATCAACTCAAGAACAGATTCACAATGATCACTTTGGAGATCGCAGCTCTCAAGAAAGATAAATACACACAACGCGAACTCAACCTCAAAGTTATCCAATCTCTCCCAGCAAGCTGGCATGTGTACAGTGCCATGCACCGTGGCAGGTCGGATATCAGCAACCTGTCAACCGAGCAACTGTTTGATCTATTCATCGGGAATAAGTTTGAAATGATCAGACTTCACGGGTCAGAACAAGAGTCTTCAAGTAAGAAGACCGAGCCCGAAAAGAAAGAAAAGGATGCTGCATTCAAAGCTGCATCAATTATAGAAGAAAGAGCAATCCCAAAGGATTTATGCTCCAAAATGGAGAAATTGTTGAAAGACTATGCACTCATGGCTAGGAGAAATGAAAAGCTTGAAAAACGTTTCAACAAATTCCGTAAATATCACAAGGATTTCAAGAGAAATCAAACCACCTCTTCTTCCAACAAGAAAGGTGAAGGTATATCAAAACCCTCTAAATTTAATTATTCTAACACTCCCGAGGGTGGCTGTTTTGAATGTGGCAGTGTTGGGAACCTTTTTCTTTGAACTAAGTTTTGATAATGCTATTAGAAACCACACTTAGACAATATATTTTAAATGGAACAGACTGGTCTCCGTGTTTGGATCAGTTAAGCTTAACCAGGACAGGTTGCTATGTAAAGGTCAAGGTTGGTAGTGCAACCTTGTACCTAATCTACTCAAACATGTCATATTGTTCCTTTATGTAATATGTCTATGTAATCTGCTCTAACCATTCTCGAAGATTTCTTGCGAAGATTACAGAAGACTGAAGACAGTTCGAGGTATAGGAAGCTTGACCTGCAAAGTCCAACCTAAGCTGTGGTTGAGGAACCTGTCCTCAACTCATCGTCTATAATTGTGTCAGTGTACGGTTCTGCATATCCTGACACATACAACGGCTCTATTTCAAATGCTTCTCTATAAATACCTCAAGTCATTCCAGAAAGAAGGCACGGGAAACTCAAATTACAAGCTGAAACGCTGCAGAAATCTCAAGCTAAATATTCACACAATCAACACTCGAAATCACTAGAGCTTTCCCAAGTGTTGATCTTTGTAGATTTCTATTCTTTCTAGAATCTGTCTTACTAGAACACAATCCACACTCTCACTACCATCACTATTGATATTCAGCGTAGTTGATAGAGTTGTATTCCAAAGGGTGATAGCTTTTCACAGCTTTCCAGTTTGGTTATCAGTGCTAGTTGTTTAGCATTAGTAAGATTATATGTAAGTTTGTATGTAAAGTTAGAAGAGACACGACTCAGATCGGCTAGATCAGTCTAAGAGAGACTTGAATTTGGACTGAAACCTCCACCAGTGTTAAAAGGAGCGAAAAATCTCAAGTTAAGGGATTACAGATTCAACAGGATCTGGCGTGGACGTAGGAGTTGTTTACTCCGAACCACGATAAAAACTCCTCGTGTTTCTCTCGCTATTTATTCTTCCATCTTTATTTACACAGTTTACATGTTCACAACCTACATCACTGCAACCTGTCTTGCATAAACTATTGATGAACTGAAGTCTTTTCTAAAACTGTTTTGAAAACTGTTAGCCAACCTTTCCACCAAACTTCCGCACGCAGGTTAGTTTTGCAAGCTCAGCAGTTCACTATTTGAGCTGGAAAAACTAAACTGCTCTGATAAACTGAAGTGACGACTCAGTAAGATCAAATTATTTTGAAAAGTCAAAACTGTTGGCTAATTGGTATATTCCCCCCCCCATACACCAATATCTATTTATTGGGACCTACAGGCAGACCAGGTCACTATAAGCCAGACTGCCCAGACTTATCAAAGGCTGAACGCGAAGAGCTCCGTGCAAAAAGAGATCAAAAGCTTAAGGAGCAGCGCAATGCCATGATCGCAGCTAAGGAAGAAGCCAAAGCAATTGCCACACTATTAGATTCAACCTCCTGCGAGGAAGATGATGATGAATTGGATGAGGAGGAATGTCGCTTAGCTGATGAGGAACTTGAATATGAGGAATGCTACATGGGAAAAGATCTCGATCTTGTTCAATACAAGGTTGATACTGATACCTCATTTTCATATTCAACTAACTCCGAACATGCAGGTATTGAAATACCTGAAATGCCAACGTATGAAGAGTTTCAACAACAGCTTGATGACTACAAGAAGCTCTCGGAAATGTTTAAACAAGTAGTCATAGAAGGATCCAAGCTGGAGGATGAAAATATGAAACTCAAAGCTGCTATGAATGAAGACTTCACTCTCTATGATGAAGCAAAAGAAAAGGAGATAGAGACCCTAAAAGTCCAAATGGGTCAATCAACTTTAAGGGAAGAAAACCTTAAAGAAATGCTCACTGAAAAGGACAGTGAGATCAACAACTTGAATGGCAAGCTGGTAGATCTCTCAAAGGAGCATGAGAAGCTATTGCAGAAAGAGCTCAAGCTTCAACAAGTCCTGATGAAAATGAACAAAAATGGTGAAAAGCTTGAAGCCCTGCAAGCTGCCCAGAGACCTGCTCAGATAAAGTTTAGCATTGGATTCCATGGTCAAACCAGCGGAGCCAAAGAAAAGGAGAAGGTCTTGTTCGAGAAAGAAAAAGGATTGGCTGAAAGCAAAGCTCATCACACTCTACCAGACAAGTAGCTTAAACTGAAAATCCAGCCCGACAACCACAAGCAATCCTAGTGAAAGAGCATGGAAAGCCTGCTATCAAGAAACAGCAGCCAAGGCCGTCAGTTGAACAACAAAAGGTTGAGCGACCTAGGAAACTATATGGTCAAACAACTTATCAAAAAGAAAAGCAGTCTCTCAACCAAGAATCATTCAAACTAGTCAACCACAACCAAACATTTACTATGAGCAGTGGCCAAATCAACAAACACTTGATAATGAAGGTTATTGGTACGACCATCATTGGTACCAATATCCTGAGCTGTCAAGTAGGCATTATCAATTTCCACATGGAAGTGGATTCGGAAATGATCGCTGCAGATGTGGATATATGGAGCAGTACTATCAAAATTATCATTATCAACCTGCTCATAACCAACAACAGTCTGCATACTCTAATGAAATCTTCTATTCAACAAATAAGCAACGGACCAAGCCACGAGTCAACAGAAGGAGTTTCCAAAAGAAGAAGTTTGGAAACCAAGCTGCTAAAACTCAACTTGCTAACAAAGCACCCAAATTCATATGGGTTGCTAAAACTCTCTAATTGCAGGATGGGAAAACTCAAAGGAGAAAGCGAGCAGCTCGCGGCACGGTCTGGATCATTGACAGTGGATGCACAACGCACATGACCTGCGACAAAAGCATGCTTACAAACTTCATTGAATGTGACGGACCTCTAGTCACTTTTGGAGGAGACTTTAAAGGGAAAACAAGAGGTTACGGTAATCTAGTTGTTGGTAAAACAATAATATCTAACGTCACATATGTTGAAGGTTTAAATCATAATCTCTTTTCAGTAAACCAGTTATGCTCTACTGGAAAAAGAGTAGAATTTTCTGCTAACATATGTGTTATAAAGAACAAGGAAGGAGAAGAAATTCTTCTTACCGGTATTTTGCAGGATAACTTGTACATAGTACAATGGTCAGATGAGAAAGAAACCTGTCTTGTCACCAAATCTGCACCTGAAGTTAGCTGGCTATGGCATAAGAGACTGTGTCACTTAAACTTCAAAGCCATCAACAAGCTTGCTCGCAAGAAGCTCGCAGATGACCTTCCAGATCAAGTCTATTACAAAGATCATGTTTGTGAAGCCTGTCAAGCCGGAAAGCAGACCAAATTGTCATTTCCAAGCATTGCAGCTCACAACACAAGTAGAATCTTAGAATTACTCCACCTGGATTTATTTGGTCCAGTAACTCCTAGAAGCATTAATGGTAAAAAGTATACTCTCGTTATTGTTGATGATTACTCACGATATACTTGGGTTATTTTCTTACATAAAAAGAAGGAGACACTAGTAGAGCTACTTGCGCTGCTCACCAGACTGTCAAACATTAAAAACAAAAGTGTGATCTCAATTAGATCCGATCGTGGAACATAATTTCTTAATCATATGATTGACTCCTACTGTACTAGAAATGGAATTACACATCAAACTTCAGCAGCTCGCACACCTCAACAAAATGGTGTTGTTGAACGACGCAACAGGTCTCTAAAGGAAGCAGCTCGCACAATGCTGAATGAAACTAATCTTCCCAAGAAGTTCTGGGCGGAAGCAATCAACACAGCTTGCTACACTCAGAACAGATCAGTCATTCATAAACGACATGGAAAAACTCCATACGAGCTGTGGAAAGATAAGAAACCTCGATTCAAATATCTTAAATCTTTTGGTTGCGTGTGTTACATTCATAATAATGGGAAATCACAGTTAAAAACATTTGATAGCAAAGCAGATCTGGGAATATTTTTAGGATATTCAGAGATCAGCAAAGCCTTCAAAGTTTTTAACAAGAAGACTCAGATTGTGGAAGTAACACCACATGTTATTTTTGATGAATCTATCTGTGAGTACAGGGAGACTCAACCTGAACAAAGTACAGGTGCGAATCAAGATTAAGCAAGCTCCAACACGCAGTTTCGAGATGAAATACTTATATGGAGTCCAACCGACTTGGAAGAAGAAGAAAGTCAGCCTGTACAAAATTCCAATCCACAAAATTCACCCATTCAGCAAGGGGGAACAAACCAAGGGGGAACCGAAGCTCCTCCAACCAGCTCCTCTTCAACTGATCCAGAAACGCCAAAAGAACCTGCAGTCAATACAGAACTGTCAATAGATCAGCTTGCTGAACAATTTGAACAGCTTGACCCCTTCACTCCTCAACCTCTACATGAGTTTGAAGATCCCTCACCAGGCCCTGAACTAATTCTTACAAAAGAAGAAATCTCTCATCGAAGGAGATGGGTCGATGCTCATTCTGAAGATCTCATTGTTGGGAACCCAAAGGAGGGTGTGAAGACAAGAAGACAGATAGGTGAAAGCTGTCTACTAAGCTGTTATCTCTCCTACTCTGAACCCAAAACCATTGAGGAAGCTCTTAACGACCATGACTGGGTTACAGCCATGCAAGAGGAACTTAATGAGTTTAAAAGAAATGAAGTATGGTCACTGGTTGATCGTCCTACACATCAAGGAGTGATTGATGTAAAATAGGTGTTTAGGAATAAGAAAGATAAAAATGCTGAAGTAATCAGAAACAAGACAAGATTAGTTTCCAAAGGTTACTGTCAACAAGAAGGGATAGACTATGATGAGACCTTCGTACCAATGGCAAGACTAGAAGCAATTAGATTGTTTCTAGCATATGCAGCTCATCAGAGGTTCAAAGTCTACCAAATGGACGTAAAGAGTGCTTTCCTCAATGGAATCCTTGGAGAAGAAGTTTATGTTGAACAACCACCAAGTTTCGAGGAAGCAGGTCCAGAGAAAGTTTACAAACTGCACAAAGCAGTATATGGTTTGAAACAAGCTCCCAGAGCTTGGTATGAAACGTTATCTACATTCGTACTGCATTCTGGTTTCAAGAGAGGATCGGTCGACAAAACTTTATTTACTTTTAAACACAAGGATGATATTCTTCTTGTGCAAATTTATGTTGATGACATTATCTTTGGATCTAGGTCAAAGTTTCTATGTGACAGGTTTGGAGAACTCATGAAGTATGAGTACAAAATGTCCATGATGGGGGAGATGAACTTCTTCCTTGGTCTGCAGGTCAAGCAATCTGCGGATGGTATCTTCATTTGTCAATCCAAATATGTTAACGAGCTGGCAACTAAATTCGGTGTCCAAGATAGCAGACCACTGAAGATTCCAATTATTGCAAATGTAAAGATGAATCCGGATTCTGAAGGGAAACCTGCTAGCATAACTTTGTACAGGGGAATTATTGGTTCTTTACTTTATCTTACTGCAAGTCAACTTGATATTTCTTTTACAGTTGGAATATGTGCTCGGTACCAAGCTAATCCAAATGAATCTCATCTAGAAGCAACCAAGAAAATTCTTAGATATGTCAAGGGAACTGCAAACTTCAGTTTATGGTACCCTTGTGATGATAATTTTGAACTAACTGGCTATGCAGATGCAGATTATGGAGGATGCAAACTGGATAGAAAGTCCACATCAGGGACTTGTCAGTTTCTTGGAAGCAAGTTGATTTCTTGGTTTTCAAAGAAGCAAACTTCAGTTGCTACTTCAACAACAGAAGCTGAGTATATGGCGACAGGAAGCTGTTGTGCACAGATTCTTTGGTTGAAATAACACCTCAAAGATTATGGAGTCATAGTTCGAAAAGTTCCTATCTTTTGTGACAGCACAAGCGCTATAGCACTCACCGTGAATCCTGTCTACCACACCAGATGCAAGCATATTGATATAAGGCATCACTTCGTAAGAGATCATGTGGAAAAATAAGATATAACAGTTGAGAAAATCCATACTGACATCCAAAGAGCTGATATTCTAACGAAACCTCTCATGGAAGAGAGATTCAAAATGCTGTGTGGAAAGCTTGGAATGCTCATAATGGATACACAGCCTAATTCAAAAAATAAAAACAGTTCGCTAGAGCAGGTCAGCCAAGAGAAGACTGACTTAGAAACTGCAGCTCAAAAGAAGCAGTTCGGTGACACGCAGCGTGAGGCCACAAACTACGTTGAAAGTCAAAAATTACTAGCCAACTTGTAAGGGAGAACTGGAGATGTCGACAGTACAGCTAGGTGGAAACTGCGAAGATCAAAAACTGTGGACAAGTCACAGTTTGCATAGGGAAGTGTCATGAACGACCTGTATCAGTCTCCGTGTTTTTGAATTATGTTTTAAATATGTCAATGATATGCCTTAATATTTCTAATGTTCAAATTTCAATGAAATATTTCTTGCTTCACTTGATAAATTTATGCCTTATCAATCATTTTCATTTATTGAAGCATGTGTTTTGTTATTTATTAAAATCATTGTTAAGGATATTCTGACACAGTACATAACATTCGCACTTCACTTTCCATGTATGTCAAAAAGTGTATGCACAGTGTCAACTCTGCATTAAATGCAAGGCGATGGTTGAGTGTAAGGGTTGTGCGAGTGGGCTTCACAACCACCCCACGCGCCCAATACCTCACGGACTTCTAGGGATTTAATCCTATCCATTGAACGGTTGAAATACTTCAATCACAACCGCTTATTTTCTCTTATATATGTGCTCACCAACTGTGCATCGTCGTTCTCATTCAAATTCTGCATTCTTCCGCCATTTTTCTCTGCAACTAATCTCGTTTAAAATTCGAAATTCTATCTTCACTTATCCTTTCTCAAAATGGCAGGAGAATCCACCTCTCACAACGTCAAGCATACAACCAGTACAAGCAAACAGCCAGATCTTCCAACAACTGCAGAACAGAAGATCCAGTACGTGTAGGAGTTTATTCTCATGGAGCCCACGGCAAATCTCTCTACATACGACTACGCCGGCCTGATCGAGATGTACTCCACCATTAAAGCAGCGGATGGTTTTTACAAAATCATCTCTCATGAGCTAAAATTCTGGCTTCCTCAATAAGTCGCTATGTTCATTCTCTCTTATTTTTGCCAAGAAGATGTAGAATCTGCCCAATTCTATCTTCCGATACCCGATGAGCCCGACGCGCCCATTCCCATTCTACCGTTCATCACTCGAACCTACGGCATCGTAGATTCGGGGACCGTGGAAATCTTGTATCACAAGCCCATGGGTCTCATTTTGGATATTCCTGATGCAGATCTGGAAACTGTGTATCAGAAAGCTTTGATGTAGCCTGCAGTAAAATATGATGGAAAAAAGTTCTCACGACCTCTGCTGCGACCTGCATACAGAGTCCTCTTCGACTTTGTCCACAAGGTCTTCCTTGGTTACTCTGGTAACCACGACGCTGTCACTCCAGCGAAGTTCAGAGTGATGACTGCAATTGTGCAGGGTCTAGACGTGAACTGGGCCCGATTTCTTCTCGAACTCATCAATGAAGAAATCAAGCAGCTCTCGATCACTTATGAAGGCGGAGAGTTGACCGAATTCTGTGTTGCCAGGAACCTGCGCCTAGGCACCAAGATATGCTCTCTAATTCAATGTCTCTACCCCGACCTCAATTGGAGTGGAATGACGCCTTTCAATAAGGAAAAGGTCCCCAAGGACCAGAAACAGCTTGAATTAATTATTGGAGTCGACATGACCGTTTTTGCCAAGAATGATGACATGGTCAAACCGTTTTTGTATGAAATAGGTAGGTCCAACCCTGCCTGGGTACCCCCAGAACAGCGAGATAATAGAAGGAAGAGACAGCATGCCCCCAGCAAACAGCTTGACAGACCTCCCAAGTCTGTGAGAATCAAGTCTCCAACTCCCATCTCGCGCAGGTTGCATACGGAGTTTGCTGACATTAAAGTTCAGCACCGGCCTGCTCGTCCAACCATCGCTCTACTCGAAGACATCACTGAACAGACAGATCCCAAAGCACAAGTTTCAATTCCTATTCCCTCTGTTCATGATATCTTCAAGGCTCCAGTTCTGGAGATAGCTGGCCAGAGTCATACTGAATCTCAACCGGAGGACGAGACAAATTTCGAGGAAGAAAATTTCGACACTTAATTTGTTGTCCACCAGCAGTCCGGTGAAGCCTCTCATCATCTCAGCTCTCCACCAGAGATTGACATCAATCTTATCCTCTCATCCGACGATGATGATGTTCAAGAAGATCCCGTGAAAACTGCAGCTACCATGCTGGTCAACTCAATCGAGATCAATGCTGAAAAGACAGTCTTGGAGTCTTTTCCCGGAATCGATCTCACACCAGAGACCAGGGAGATGGCGTACAGGCTGCGTACTTTGCTCGATGGGAAGGACAAATCATACAGCGATTTGAAGTCTATATTCCTGATTTATCCCATCGAACAGCTTGAAATTGAAGAGCACACCCTGGGGAAGTATTTTGGCTATGCTTCAATTCCTGAAGCTCGCGATTACTTCAAGAATTTTGTTCTCTCTAGGATGAAGAGAGAGGCCAGGGCTCTCAATATTGATTTGAAACCTTTTTACACTCATGATCGCAGTTCCTACAATTTCAGGTTTCCGGAGGATGATGTCTTCAGTCCTATTCCCTCTCCCACCCGGAACAGCGAAACACACAGAGTCCGATCATGATCGTGCACCTATATATTATGTTGCAACCGCTGGAACTCCTCTCACTGCGGTGCAAGAAAATTTGAAGAACTTCATCATTGAGGAGGTTTCCAAGGTGAAGGCAACAGAGGTTGAAGAACACAAGAAGATTGCTGACAAGATTGAAGCTATGGATAAAGCTGCATCCGCCATGCTGACCAACATAAGGGATGAAATGCCACAAGTTATTAAAGAAGTAATGGCAAGCCAGTTCGCAACCTTCATCTCCACACAACTCAAAGCAGAAACGGACAAGCTACTTCCCATCCAGCTGTCCGAATTGAAAGTCGCCTACAAATCTTCTATTGAGGGCTTGCAATATGAGTTTGAACAACTCAACAAGCTTGTAAACGACTTATCTACAAAGCTTACTCAAACCACATCCAGCTCACTGAAGAAAGAGGAGGAGATGGAAGGGAACATCAACTCCCTACTGCAGTTCAAGGAAAAGATCAGCACAGACCTGTCCTTGATCTCTGATGAACAGGCCTCCCTCAACACCCTTGTTCAGAATTTAATTGATGATAAATGCCGAAAAGGGGGAAGGGAAAGGCAAGGAAAAATGTGGTGCTTCGAAATCAGGGAAAGGCAAGGAGAAGCAGGTTACGCAACTGCCTCAAGGCAGAGGCAAAGGTCGCTCTGACCAACCTGTGATGCAAACAGAAGTTGCTCCGTCTGTGACAATCGCCCCTCATCTTGCTATTTCCAAGCTGTCTGCTCAAGAAAAAGCACAGGGTGAATCCAACCTCATCCGACTTATGGCAGAAGCTGGATATACCGCAGAAGACTGCGCAAATGAAGGCAAACAGAAGTTGTTTCTGGAAGATTTGAAGAAACAGAGGGCAAGGGACAAAGCTCGCGTGGCAAGCTTCAAAGGACTTGAAAGCTACAAGGAATAGGTTGATAAAAGAAAACTGTCGAATTGGTTACCAGTGGAAGATCAGCTTATATGGGACGAGTTCATCAAGCAATTCATCTTGCACCACTACTGGTTGCAAATCGATACTCGTTATACTGGTAATACCAAAACAGCCTTTCACAACTGGCTGCAGCCTTTTCCAGATCGCGAATTCATCAAAAGAGTCAGGGCGAAAGCTGTAAAAGACAAGATCACGCTCAATCCGCCCAAGAAAGAGACTTTCCGACCTCCCACTGTTTGTGAGACTAATACTCCAGACATCAACAAAATCAATACATTCATTAGGAGTGTCGCAGCTCTGCATGGCTACAAAATCACAAACTGTGACGAGTACAGGTCGATTCGCGACAGCATATATGCAGCGATGGGAACTGTAAGCTTAGACAAGATTGCTGAAGATAGGTTCAAGTCATTAAGGAAGTAACCTGATCGCTTTCATTTATTTCATGTATCAACCCTCTGTAATCTGTGCATATCAATTCAGTTGATACTATAAATGAATTATGATCATCTTTTGTTCCTGATGACAATCTCTCTTTGTCCAGGCCTTTGCATGTTATGCTTTAAAATTTTCTAACATTTATTATCATGCAGTTGGCTGGGCATCAAACCTTTGTTTTTTTTTAATTTATTTTCTAAGCCAAAATGTAAAGTGTGGGTTTCGTCATTATCAAAAAGAGGGAAATTGTTGGGAACCCTTTGAAACTGAGTTTTGATAATGCTATTAGAAACCACACTTAGATATAGGTTTTAAGTGGAACAGGCTGGTCTCCGTGTTTGAATCAGTCAAGCTTAACTCGGACAGGTTGCTCATGTAAAGGTCAAGGTTGTTAGTGCAAGCTTGTACCTAATCTACTCAATTTGTCATACTATTCCATTAGGTAATTTGTCTATGTAACATGTTCCTACCATCTCAAAGATTTCACACGAAGGTTACAAAAGACAGAAGACAGTTCGAGGTATAGGATGGTCGACCTGTGAAGACCAACCTGAGCTGTGGTTGAGAAACCTGTTCTCACCCAACGACAAGAATTGTGTCAGTGTACGGTACTGCAAATCCTGACACACTTCCAACGGCTCTATTTCAAATGCTTCACTATAAATACCTCAACTCATTCCAGAAAGAATTTACAGGAAACTCAATACACAAGCCGAAACGCTGTAGAAATCTCAAGCTAAAAATCATTCAATCAACACTCAAAATTACTAGAGCTTTCCCAGGTGTTGATCTTTGTAGATTTCTGATATCTCTGGAAATTGTCTTACTAGAACACATAACACACACTCTCACTACCATCACAGTTGATAAGTAGTGTAGTTGATTGAGTTGTATTCCTAACGGCGATAGCTATTCACAGCTTTCTAGTTTGGATATTAGTGCTAGCTGTTTAGCGTTAGTAAGATTGTATGTAAGTTTGTATGTAAGTAAGAAGAGACACGACTCAAGAATCATGCTAGATTCAGTCTAAAGAAAGACTTGAATTTGGACTGGACCTCCACTAGTGTTAAAAAGAGCGAATATCTCAAGTTAAGGGATTACAGATTCGACGGGATCTGGTGTGGACGTAGGAGCTGTTTACTCCGAACCACGATAAAAACTCCTCGTGTTTCTCTCTCTTGCTATTTACTTTTACATCTTTATTTACACAGTTTGCATGTTCACAACCTGCACTACTGTGACCTGTCTTGCATGAGCAGTTATCTGAACTGAAATCTTTTGAAAACTGTGTTGAAAACGGTTAGTCAACCTTTCCACCAAACTTCCGCACGTAGGTTAGTTTTGCAAGCTCAACAGTTTACTGATTGAGCTAGAAAAACTAAGCTGCTCTGATAAACTGGAGTGACGACTCAGTAAGATCAAATTGTTTTGAAAAATCAAAACTGTTGGCTAATTGGTGTATTCCCCCCTACACCAATGACTACTTATCGGGGCCTACAATCGGGATCACCTGCTGATGGGGAAGCACGCGCAGATAGGGAAGCACATGCAGATTGGGATGCACCCAATCGTCCAGGGGCATCGTGTCCAGGTCCCTATAAAATGATGAGTGCGACGACTCCTCATCCTCAACCTCAGCCTCTCGAAATGGAGGCTTCCTTGATCTCTCCCGTGCTACCGGCTCTGGAGAGGGCTCCCTAAACCCGCCTATTTGTTCAAAACCCGGAGCAGTCTCGGGGGTAGGTGCCCTGTACTCAATGTGGGCACCGTCGACATCAGCTCAAGTTGCAGAAGCTCTACGGGCCTGGTCAACAGAATGTCGAGACGTAGAGGGCACATGGCTGGCATGTGAGGGTGCCCGACTATGGGAATGCCTCTCGTGGCTCGAGGAACTCCCTGACTTCCCGAAGATCCCCTTTAGATGCCCTGCCATGAACTTGGCAATACGAGCCATCACTCCGGCCTCCGACGTATCCTGGGCCAAGCGTTCCATGACCTTGTCGGCCTAAGCATCATTATCACATCCATGAGGGCACAGATCCCCATGTACGCAGCAGACGAGGCCCGGGGACCTATCAGGGAGTGAACTATCAACCCTCGGCCTCTTCGACATACTCGCACAAGCCCTGAGGGCCGGGATAGGTGCTCTACCCTCTGAATTTTCCCAGGTGGCACGAGGCTGGCGACATTGGGGCTGGACTATTTGCCTCGAATCCCGGCACCTCAACTTATCAATCACTCTCACCATATCTCTCGCATCCTTTGTTTGCCTCTGCTCCGGAGGCGCTTCTTCGAAGAATGGCGTGTATTCGGCTTAAACCGAACTTCTAACAGGTCCTGGCACTCGAAGAGGGACTCAAAGTAATAAGAGGCATGTTCCTCTTCATCAGGTTCGAGTGTGTGGTTGACTTGAAGCTGCATAAACAAAAGAAACATACATAACCATTATCAATTTTTCCAATCTTCAACTCTCTGAAATAGCCATTATTTCACTGTTATCACGTTTTGATAAATGAAACCGTCAAAACACGGTTTGATTCAAGTTCAAACCGTGAAAAATGTGAAAAAGTTGGTTTTCACGGTTTGAACTTAAAACAAACCGTGTGATCACGGTTTCAGTAAAGTTCGAACCGTGAAATAAACTATTTCACTGTTCAAGTTAAATGAAACCGTGTGTTTATGGTTTCATTTAAGTTCAAACCGTGAGAAATGGCTATTTCACACTTTTAATATAAAAAATTGAAAATTTATATTAAATTCGAATCCAAACAAATCAGTATTATTATGAGTAATTAACTAATCATTAATTAATAAAATCTATAAAAACCATTTAATTATTTAATTAATGATAAACTAAATAATTCATAAATATTATTTTATATAATTAACATAATTAATTAATTAATACAGTAAAAAGAGAATGATGATATACCTGTGGATTGTCAAAGAAACCAACGAAATCGGCATGCGACAACCCAAGTTCCCATCTCCTAAGTCGTGGCATCTCGTACTCATTGCGATGTGTTCCAATTGCACGCCCTAAAGCAGGAATGGCCTTGACGGCCCAAAGCAACATCGCCCACATGGCCACGTAGAGATGGTAGGCAACCCTATTTTGTTTGCCTCCAATTTCTGTGGGGTCCTTCTTTGCCACTCCAAGCTGGTGGCACATGATCTGGAACCACCATGATCCCCACGGAAACTCCCCCCATCGCTGTGGATCCTCTACTAATGTCTATGCCCAAGTATCGATGGGTCTGTCAGGGTCATGATATAGTAGCACGTAGTAGTAGATGATGAGGTTGGCGGCGCTCAAGTATTGCTCCGGAGTCCCTATGACTTTAGATGCATCATTGAAATCATCCAAGAGCTCTCTCACTTGCACCTTACGTCCGCGGTAATAAGTATGGAAGAGGCTCGTGTGTGGGATGACGTGATTGCGACCGTGGGGATTAAAAGTTGTAGGGCCGAAGCATAATCCAGTCACAAGGCAGAATTCTTGAGGCCCAAACCGAATATTCCGTCCACCTACGTGGAACCACCTCTCCAATTCGTGTTCTTCACCCCTCCATAACTCCCTAGCCAATAACTCGTGCAAGGCGCTTGGCATTCCCGAACTTCCTAAACAAGAGGATCTTTCCGAATGGAGATTCGCTGCCAAATCGTCTCAAGAGATCCGGTCCGCCAATGCGACCTAAATGATAAATTACGCCCATAATTGCATGGTCTCGGTTGTAACTTGTAACTAGTTATTTCACCAGGGAATCCTTGCATACGAGCCCTGTACCATGCGTACCTAGGCTGCAAAATAACAAAATAATAGTGCAAAACGATTCATTAATTTAGTGAAGTATAAATTTTTCCAATCTTCTCTGCAATATGTATTTTCACTGTTTGAAATTAAACCAAACCGTGTGCCCACGGTTTAATTTAAGTCCGAACCGTGAAAAAGCTTATTTCACGCTTTCTACTTAAATCAAACCGTGAGCCCACAGTTTGATTCAATTTAAACTGTGAAATTGATGACTCAGGAATTACACGGTTGAATGCTGATTGAAACCGTGAGGCCACGGTTTCAATTCAGTTCAAACCGTGTGTATATATATATATATAATTTAATTCTGCAGATTGAATTCATAAATTTACCAGATTTATAGAGATTTCGAATTCATAATTTACCCATAAATCCAGATTTTTTACATACAAATCGAAATATTAATGCATTTATAGACATTATAATTCTATTCAAACAAACATAAAATCATTAAATCATTACATACGAATTGATTGAAGAACTAAAAATACTAAAAATTCAATTACTTTTGAAATAACAAAGAAGAGAAGAAGAAAATTTGAAAAATTACCAGAGGCTGCGGCTGAGGAAGGTTTCGCCGTTCTTCCATCGTCGGAACTCGGCGACATACTTGAGTCGGGACTTCGACTCCTTCGTCTTCGGAACCCGAATTGTTATTGGAATTGGCCATACTTTTGTCTCCGGCGGCGGCGGCGGCAACACACACGACACACGGTTTCAAAAAAAAAATTGAGGATAGGGTTTCACGGTTTGGGGGGAGAGATAGCATGAGAAAGAGAGTGAGGACCGTGAGAGAGTGGGGTAAGTGGGTGGTGGGTAGTTTCATCCAGCCCTAGTTTTTTTTTTTTTTTCTTTAAATCGGTCAAATCCAGCAGTCAAAGGAAACAACAACAAGATAAAAATTTGAAGAGTACTGATAAAAACAACAACATCAACACAGAAATGTTGTCTAAAATAGCGGGCCCCAACCATTTAAATAAAAAGAGTATTTTTTGAAAATGCAACTTCACAGTGAGTATTTCTTACATGTATATTTTCAAATTGGGTATTTTAAATTTCCTCGGTTAAAAAACTCAGAGCTACAAACACAATAACCACTAAAAAGATTCGGTAATATCCCACAAATCATCTAATGGAGTATCACATAAAAGAAATTCTTTGTGAGCTAATTTGACAAAATTAATTAATTATAAATAAATTAAGCTGTAGTAATTTAATGAGTTTATTAAAATAAATTTACTAAGTAACCAGCATTTTATGAGATATTTGGAAGAATCTACTTAATTCAGATTCTCTCTTTCTTTTATTATTATTTTCAGCCCCATATAATTATTTGATTCATAATTAATAATAATAATGCATATTGTATTTACACACACAGTATAACATCAGTATGTGTGGATGGATATGTAGATTTACGAGTCAAAGTTGATGAAGAAAGCAGAGTTGACCGCAGGCAAGACAATGTATTAGCATGATTAGCATCACATGCGTCTCTTTCTTTATTCAGTTAAATTTATTTAGTTAAAGTTTTGGGCGTAGTTTTAAATTAATTTCCCCCCACATTGAAAGTCAGAATGGAGCTTCTTTTAATAACCCTAATAATTACCCCCTCAATATGAGAGAGAGAGAGAGAGAGATTCATCCATCCCCATAACATAGGCCTATTATCAATTCTAATTTAATGTCAAATGATGATTAAGTGCTAATCAATTTATCTTCTTATAAGTTAAGATTGGACCACTAGCTATCTCTCTTTCTTTGGCACCTAACTTCATATACAATTTCTTAATTCGTTCTTATTATATATTCGATTGATTTTTAAAAGGGTTCTCTATTATTAAATTGATCATATTTATATCCTTGATTGTTATTACTACATCCGTCTCACTTATAAAGGATTATTTTATTATTTTAATAAACTTAGATGAATAAAAAATGTCTTTTTATAAGTGGAACGGCGGAGAGAGTATATTAAAGAAGAATGCAAATTCATATAGTATTTTTTTTTTATCTTTACTACTCTTACGTAGTTATAGTACTATTAGTTGTGAGAATAAAATGGTTAATGTTTATCTATTTCATTCTCAAATTTCGAAATGTAACATGCTCATAAGGAAATAAGAACCAACTCAAAGTGTATGTAGGGGTGGCCGTAGAAAAAATCTGAGTACTGTATATTATAAATTTCGAATTCGATACAAATTTTTTGTTGTTTGGTTTAATGATGAAAGCTTTTTTACTTAATATTTTGCACAAATTAACAAATAATTTGAAAAAAAAATTATGTATTTTTTTATTTTTATTTTTATTGCTTGGTAGGCTACGTCTTAAGCCCCTCACACCCCTCTTACAGATTCCGCTAGTGAATACACATGTGTTGTCTTAGTGGTAAGTGATTAATGTTTGAGATCAAAGGTCTCGAGTTTGTGTCATCTGTGATACAATCTTTAGATTTCAATTAATTATGTTAAAAAAAGAATAAAATCAAAATAATTTATTTAAAAAATCGGAGGGAGTATTGATTTAGAAACTTCTATTTCGTCCGTCATGCAATGTGACAATAATTGAAGATTCCCGGATATACCTTTTAAAATATAGAACTAATTGTAATTAAAATTAGTTAAATAGTAATGTATGGAACAATAAATTTGGTAGTGATTGAGCGTTAATGCGCTAGATTATCCAATAGATGAAATTAATATCTTCCATTACGATATTAAAAAATTGACGCAAAAATATTCCATCAAGAATCAAATTTGTTAATAGGCAAATCATATGGAGTATAATGCATCAAAATTGATGCTTGCGTATCTCTCTCCTTAATTTATTTATGCTTTCGTTGATGCATCTATATCTATATATACTATATAATAGTAATTCCGGAAGCCTAATATGGAAAGTAGAGTTCATTAATTACATACTTTTATATACATTTATGTCAATAAATTTTATTTTATATTTTCTTAAATCCATTATTTTTAAATAATTTATATAAATGGTATGTATTAATGAGTCTTAATTTAGAAATTAATGAAAACGTTACAAAATCAATTATCATGGGAAAATTAAGTTATTTTCTAATTTAAATTTTGATTTTATTAATTCAAGTAAAATTTATATAATGCATAATAGTAACTATGAAGCTACCATTTGTTTGCACCATTCTATATCTGCAAATTAATTTAATAAATAAATATTAAATTCAATTTTAATAAGTTTATTACATGTTAATAAATTGTTATAATCTCAAGCCAATTAGCATCTAAGATATCACATTGACAGTAGGTTTTTTTTTTTTTTTTAAGAAAATACAATTGTATTAAAAAGATGAAAGAATACACAACAGTAGTACAACCTACTAATACAGAGAATTAATCCCTACAGCAGTTGATTAGCCCAAGAATTGAAGCTCAAGTTCTCCCCTACCTCACCCCTAACGACACATCAACTCCAAAATCGGCACTTTATTTCCTCAATAACTTTTTTAGCAAATTTAACAATTTAACAAATTTATAATAATAACGACTTCGGCCTGCCTTATATAGTAACTTTTGTCATTATGTTTTTTAATATACTGTTTTTTTTTTCAATATACTATTTGTGGTAATCATCTATATAAAAGGTAAATCACAATTGCACATTGATAGTTTTCAATCTAACTAATTAATTTAAATGTTACAAATGCATGATCTATGGTGAAGAATTAATGTATTTCTATTTTTACATTATTTCTGTGCCTATATATTTCTCATTTTTGCAAACAAAATCATTCACACACAACTCACTTAGCTGTTAGGTGCTCTTTTTTCATTTGAGGGTAAAGGTTCTTTCATTTTAGTTTTACTTGTATTATTGTAATATCAATTTGGACGAGATTACAAAATGCAATGGCGTGGCGAAGTACAACATCAAAGCAATGGTTAAAAAATTTGATCAATGATCAACACACTCCGTGACAACTCTCAGTTAAAAGACTATGATAGCATCATACATTTTATCGATGCTAGATATTGTAATTACTTTAACATATATGTTTAAATATTGCAAATAATTGATGAGAAATTGATCAATTATATCATAGTTATGCATTTTCTGTATGTAAATAATGGATCAAAAGTTTATATGATCGGTTTATTTTTCTTATGTCCTTATTTATATGATTGGTTGGAAGATACTCCCTCCGTCCCAATTCAATTGTCCATATTGCCATTTTGGGTTGTCCCAATTCAATTGTCCCCTTTCCTAAAATAGTAAAAATTAGCCCAATTAATCATCTCATCATCCCCTCACCTTTCAGCATGTATCCCAATATAATTTATATTCTAAAAGTTTAAACTATCGTAACTTGTTCGTTTGTTATCCGATTTTTATGATTTTTATATCAAATTAAAAGTTTTGAAACGATCTTTCATTTGAGATCTGAATATGTTTTTATGCGTCTATGATGCTCTATTTTTAAAATAATGAAGTTTGCATTAACATATCAAATAATACACTTTATCTCTAAATACACTTTCCTAAAATCTCGTGCCGAAAAGAAAAGGGACAATTGAATTGGGACGGAGGGAGTATATCTTTTATTCATTTCTTTTAAATCTCAAGATATTTCGATGTCCGACACATACAAGCTAAAAATAAGTATTGGTTTCTTTGATGTCACTATATGAATATTCCTTTCAAGTTTGAACGAAATAATTCCTTCTTATTGTTTATTTGTCATGATAATCAAAAAAGTTAGCTGACAACCTTTATCATACATGTACCTATTTTGTAAAAAAATAATTTTCTCTTGTGGTCAATTTTTCAACATTGTTTCATGAGTAAGAGCATATATCTTGAATGAAAATGCATCTACAAAAAATGTTCTATATAAGAAAGTTTTTCAAAATTTTTATGTTCAGATTTATAATCATAATTTCATATCTTATTATTTCTTGGAGACAATTTTTTCTTTTATCATGTATCAAAATTTTAATGAAAAAAATAGACTCCGTGCTAATTTATTTTTATGAATGTAAGTGTTACGAAATTAATTGCAAATTATATGGTCAAATTAAAATCTTTTAAGGAACATATTACTTCCTACACTCAGTAAACCAAATATATATATATATTTTTATCCAAAAACCAAACTAATATTACACATAACCAATATCAAATTAATTATACCATATTTTTTATTTTAAAATTTTATAAAAATAACGATATCGGAGTAATATAAATAAAAAAAATATAAAGATAAAAAATTATTTTACTCCATGCGTCGCATAGGTGTATTACTAGTTAATTATAATTTGTATTTCAACATCCCGTCGATATTATCGGTTGGTGTGAAATGAATTAATAATATGCGATGTAGCGGGGAAGGGGATTTTGATTTTTGGAAGGTGTTGGGAACCCTGTTTAGTTTAGTTTTGATGATGTTATTAGAAACCACACTTAGTTATAGGACTTAGTTATAGGATTGATAGGATCAAACTGATCTCTGGGTTTGGATCAGTCAAGCTTAACTCGGACAGGTTACTCCATGTAAAGATCAAGGTTGGTAGTGCAACCTTGTACCTAGTTAGATCAATCTGTCAACCTGTTCCTTAGCCAACCTGCTGAGGCCAACCTGCATAGGCCAACCTGCATGCTGAGGCCAACCTGCTGAAGCCAATATGCTTAGTCAAGCTACTGTGAGTCAAGCTGCTATTAGTCAACAGCTTCTCAAGATGAAGTTTCTAATACAAAGATCAAGCTTGAAGACCACAGAAAGCAAAGACAGCTTGAGGTACAAAAGGTCGACCTTCCCAGTCCGACCTAAGCTGTGCCTTGCCAACCTCGATGGTTCAAGCTGTACAGAAAACCTCAACGGCTAGAAGTCCAGTCAGCAGTACGGTTCTGACACCTCTGCAACTCCAACGGCTCTAATTCAAATTGGAGTCATATAAATACTTCAAGCCATCCCAGAATCGAAAAAAAGGGAAAATAGACGGGGAAGAGAGAAAAATCGAGAGAGGAAACCAGAGTTTCAAAGCCAAATCTATCTAGAAATATTTACGCTTCAAAGCCAAACTTAACACTCGAATCCAAGCCATTTCCCAAGTGTTGAGACCTTCAAGATTTCAGATTCTGGAACCTCACAGAATACTCTCCACAAGCTTACTACATATTCGTCCAAGTAAAGAAGAATCTGTTAGTTTAGCTGCAAGGTTGTATGTAAGAATGTATGAAAGGTTGTAAGGGTCACGACCCAGAACTCGTGCTCGGCTCAAGTCTAAAGAGTGACGAAGGTTGAGGCTGGTACTCAGCCAGTATAAATAAGAGAGAAGTAAGGAATTTCAGATACGACGGTATCTGACGTGGATGTAGGGTCATTTCCCGAACCACGCTAAATCGACTGTCTCGATCTCTCTCTCTCTATCTTTTATTTACAGTCGACCTTACAATGTTCAACTAACCTTCATTACATTGCACCTCATTGATATAATCAACCTGCACAAAAATCCAGACCAAAGAAAGAATTTTCTAAGAGGTAGCCAACCTGTCCACCAAACTTCCGCACACAGTTTGGTTTAGCAAGCTCACCAGTTTACTGACTGAGCTGGATAAACCGAGCTGCACTGATAAGCTGAGCTGACAACTCAGTAAGATCGATTTTGTTTTTAAAGTCAAAACTGTTGGCGAATTGGTGTATTCCCCCCCCATACACCAATAACTATTTATCGGGATCTACGGTGGTTCTTTTGACCATCGTATCTGTTTATTAAAAGTTCTTTTCAAAACTTTTGGTCGAATTGAATTGATCTAGGAAAATTCTTTTCGTAACCTTCATATCTACCTGTCATCATGGAAACTGCACTTGTTCGCAATTGCGAAGATTTTTCTATACAGGGATATGAAGATTGGAGCTTCAGGATTCGCATGTGCCTGCAAACTCATCACATTCGCATGTGAGATATCATCGAAAATAGACCCTCTCTTATCTACGGAGAAAAGATTCAGATTGAAGGAGAATCTCCAGGCGAGGCCACGTTCAAACAAGTGGTCAAGAGTCCTCGTAAGTACACTGCCGAGGAAAGATTAGAAGCCAGCCTGGACAATTATGCGAAAGCGCTCATCTCAAGCACAGTCAAAGGAGTTCACCTTGCCAAGATCAGAAATCTGCAAACTGCAAAAGAAATGTGGGATACTCTAAAGTCTCTCAGCATAGGATCTGAAGAGTCGCAAGAGAACAAGCTCTCCATGGCCTGCAACAATTTCAATGAATTCAAGATGTTGCCTGGAGAGACTGTGGAGCAGATGAGAGTTCGCTTCATGAAGATCACTCTCGAGATTGCTACTATCAAAAAGGATAATTCACTCAGCGAGAGTTGAATCTCAAGGTCATTCGTGCCCTCCCAGCAAGTTGGCATGTATATGTTGCCCTCCATCCCAACCGACCTGACTTCAATAAGCTCACAACCGAAGAGTTTTTTGACATTTTGATGGGGAATGAGTAAGAGATCATTCGTATTCATGGATCAGCTCCAGCTTGCTCTAACAAAGGAAGTAAAGCTAAAAAGAAATGGTATCAAGAGGAAGAAAAAGATGTTGCATTTCGAGCTGATCTGGCCAAAGATGTTCCTCCCAACTTATCTCAAGAGTTCACTAGGAAGGACGAACTGCTGCAAGATCTCGCGATGATGACAAGAAAGCAGGAGAGGTTGGAATCTCGAATGCTCAAGCATAAGTAGTTCTATCGCGAGAACAAGCACAGAGTCGGCAAACACAACCTCGACCGCTCTGATTAGCAGAGCACTGGTAAATCCCTCGAATTTCAATTATACTAACTTTTGGGGTACTTGTTGTGGTTATGGTAGGTCAGTCACTACAAGTCAAACAGACCAGATCTGATCAAAGCCGACTGAAACAAGCTTATTGTCAAGCTAGTCACCCAAGCTGGCTACTAAGATCGGTGGTACAAGTGTGATTCATATGAGCAGTCTCTCTTTTGAGATTTCTTCCAAGCTGCTCATCAAGGTCAAAAGTATCAGAGAATCCAAGCTGCTGGGGAGCCATCTTATCATGCAGATTGCTATCAACCTGCTCCTCAACCTCTTCAAGGGAGCTTGACCTCCCACTTAGCATCCGATCTCAACAAAATGCTAAGCCTACTTTAATACTTCTAATTTATGTTGCTGCTCGTGTTACACTCACGACAATGGGAAATCTAAATTAAAGACTTTCAATTGCGAAGCAAATTCTGGAGTATTTCTAGGGTACTTTAAGATGAGCTGCACAATTAAAGTCCTTAATAAGATGAACATGACTGTGGAGGTAACACCTGTTGTTAATTTTAATAAGTCTGCGTGTCTGTACAGGAAACTCTCAATTGATCAACAAGCAGATCACAATACAAGTGGTACAAAAGAGCAAACTAATCAAAACCAGATCACATATCAAGGGGGAACTGTTGCAAGGACATCGAGATGCCTCACCAGCTCAATCATAACAGATTAACTCCCTACTCACAGATCAGTCTATCAGCTCCATACCTCATCCCTCAAGCTCATTCTAAATTTATGGATCCCAAGATCAAGCCTGAACTTGAATAATATGAAGAAGAGATCACTCAAGGAAGATAGAACATGATCTTCCGGAGGAGCTCATTGTTGGGAACCCAAAGGATGGTGCATCGAATCGATGATCGTGGTGAACAAGATAATGGAAAGGATGTCTCAAGATGCAGATCGAGAGCAACAGATCAGCTAAGCTTATTTCTAGAGTTGACCTGATCAGTCTGCTCAGTCAATCAAGCTGATCTCATAATCAAGCTAACCTCTCAATCAAGCTGATCTCGCAACCAAGCTAGCCTCCAAGTCAAGCTGATCAACCTTGACACATTTTAAGGGGGAATGATCACTGATTTGCCAGCCCAGCCGATATATCCGTAAAACACCAGATCAACAATTAAGGGGGAAACAGAGAATGCAATGATCTTTCCAAGCAAGTCAAGCTCAAGGAAAAGAACTCTTCTTTTCGCCAGAAAGCACAGACCCTTATTGATAATGTCGAAAAGGGGGAAAGGTGTAGAAAAAGGGGGAAAGATGCACTAGTGGTATTAAGATGCAGGAAGAGCGTAGAAAGATGTACAAAGAGAATGGAAAGATGCAGGAAGAGCATAAAGCACAGAAAGCAAGTTCAACTTGCTGAACTTTTAGTTCATTGATCTTATATTCTTATCTTTAGGAACTATTTGTAAAGTGTTGGTTTCGACATCATCAAAAAGGGGGAAATTGTTGGGAACCCTGTTTAGTTTAGTTTTGATGATATTATTAGAAACCACACTTAGTTATAGGACTTAGTTATAGGATTGATAGAATCAGACTGATCTCTGGGTTTGAATCAGTCAAGCTTAACTCGGACAGGTTGCTCCATGTAAAGATCAAGGTTGGTAGTGCAACCTTGTACCTAGTTAGATCAATCTGTCAACCTGTTCCTTAGCCAACCTGCATAGGCCAACCTGTATGCTGAGGCCAACCTGCTGGGGCCAACCTGCATGCTGAGGCGAACCTGCTGAAGCCAATATGCTTAGTCAAGCTGCTGTGAGTCAAGCTGCTATTAGTCAACAGCTTCTCAAGATGAAGTTTCTAATACAAAGATCAAGCTTGAAGACCACAGAAAGCAAAGACAGCTTGAGGTACAAAAGGTCGACCTTCCCAGTCCGACCTAAGCTGTGCCTTGCCAACCTCGATGGTTCAAGCTGTACAGAAAACCTCAACGGCTAGAAGTCCAGTCAGCAGTACGGTTCTGACACCTCTGCAACTCCAACGGCTCTAATTCAAATTGGAGTCATATAAATACTTCAAGCCATCCCAGAATCGAAAAAAAGGGAAAATAGACGGGGAAGAGAGAAAAATCGAGAGAGGAAACCAGAGTTTCAAAGCCAAATCTATCTAGAAATCTTTACGCTTCAAAGCCAAACTCAACACTCGAATCCAAGCCATTTCCCAAGTGTTGAGACCTTCAAGATTTCAGATTCTGGAACCTCACAGAATACTCTCCACAAGCTTACTACATATTCAGTCCAAGTAAAGAAGAATCTGTTAGTTTAGCTGCAAGGTTGTATGTAAGAATGTATGAAAGGTTGTAAGGGTCATGACCAAGAACTCGTGCTCGGCTCAAGTCTAAAGAGTGACGAAGGTTGAGGCTGGTACTCAGCCAGTATAAATAAGAGAGAAGTAAGGAATTTCAGATACGACGGTATCTGACGTGGATGTAGGGACGTTTCCCGAACCACGCTAAATCGACTGTCTCGATCTCTCTCTCTCTCTCTCTATCTTTTATTTACAGTCGACCTTACAATGTTCAACTAACCTTCATTATATTGCACCTCATTGATATAATCAACCTGCACAAAAATCCAGACCAAAGAAAGAATTTTCTAAGAGGTAGTCAACCTGTCCACCAAACTTCCGCACACAGTTCGGTTTAGCAAGCTCACCAGTTTACTGACTGAGCTGGATAAACTGAGCTGCACTGATAAGTTGAGCTGACAACTCAGTAAGATCGATTTTGTTTTTAAAGTCAAAACTGTTGGCGAATTGGTGTATTCCCCTCCCCCCATACACCAATAACTATTTATCGGGACCTACAGAAGGAATTATTGATTCATTTTAATTTATTTTTCAGAGGTTAAAAAGGAGTTAATAAATGTGGGGAATGTACGTGCAAGTCTTCGCTGTTCTCTTCGTAGGTTCAGAAAATGTTTTCACTCTGAGTATTTCTTTCTTTTCTGGTTTACAACTAAGCTCCCTTTATTTCGTCCAATTTAATATAATTTATTATTTTATATTTTATGTATATTTAATGGAAAAAAAAAAAAATCAGAGTAGTGCATGTCTCCCTCCTTAAAATGTCACATCCCCATCCATCTTTTTCTCTCTACTCTCTAGAAAGAGAGATTATAGTAGTGGTGAAGTTTTTGTCAAATATCAATAGTTAAAAGTCGAAAAAGACCAGAGAAGGGATGACAATGGATCGGGTACCCATCAATTAAGCATTTTTTAAATCTAAACCCATCATTTTTTTTAAAACCCATATTCATTCCAAACCCGATTAAAAAGGTAATTTTACTATCCATACCCACTCCGAACCCGCCAGATAATACCCGCAGATACACAATAAAAATCTGAATCAAGCAAACAATAATAAAAAAATAACAAAATATAATAATTAAATATAATCAAAAAGAAAATCTAAAATCCGCATTTACTAAATAAACCAAAAAAAATTATATTTTAACCATGCTCTATTTTTAATATACTTGACAAAACGCTAATTAATTCATAGTGATTATATATTTTTCTTTTTCTTTTTTGGTATTATAGTATTGAAAAATATATTGAACAAAATGAAAATGAATTTATTAAAATTACACATATGTAGAACAAGCAAAATCAACTCATAAGAAATATAGCACGGAAGTTTACGATCTATGTCATCAGATAGATATTAGAAAGATAAAATAGAATTATAATATATATCAAATTATTAGAGCATCTCCAACCCATGCTCTAAAATAGAGTAATACTTCATTTTGGAGTACAAAGTTTATTCCAACCGTACTCTATTTCGTATTCTATTTTGCAGTTAGAGTGTAGAGTATTGAACAATGATACCCCATATATAGAGTTTTACTGTTCAATATTCTATACTTCATTTTCACTATTTGAAAAATATTACACTATACATATAATAATTTAACTAAACTTTATTAATATAACTTGATTTATAACTCATTGTATCATATATTTGATTTATTATGAATTTTTGAAAATTTTATTTAATTTTACATATTTGATTTATTTCAATAAAAAATTAACAATCTCTAATATGTTTAATTCATACTTATTTAAGATGCAATTTTATTAATCATTCAATATTTGTGATATGTTATAAATGTTAATTATGTAAAATAATTATAAAAAAATACAAATAGAGTATGTATATAGAGTACGTGGTTGGAATATATTTCTAAAATGAAGTATACAATGTTGCATTTTGAAGCACAACATAGTGCGAAATAATGTTCATGGTTGGAGATGGTCTTATGTCCTTTGGTCCAATGTTTTGAAACTCGGACCGGACATCGAACCTGGTCAACCGTTTGAACCGTTCTTTAAAAACCGGATGACATGGAATTTTTATTTTAATATATATAATATCACGGGACAACATCTCAAATAGCCACTTAAGATAAGAAAAGATAAATACTAGCCACTAACTTAAAAATAAATAAAATCTATCCACTTTCATTGCATCGAGACAAAATTACCCTTTCTACCTAAAATATAAAATCTAGTAGAATTACAGAACACGTAAAACAAAATTACGGAATCCTACACCAGACCCACCGCCGAAATCCAGCGACCTTCTCCGCAGTCTTCGTCGATCGAGCTCTCGCGAGTCACCGGCGTTGTAACCAGTCTCCGGCAGCCAATCGGAGGAGAAAGAAAATGAGCAGCCGTTTCGCAATATTGCCGGCAAAAAACCGTCGATCGACTTTCCACCAATTGAGCCTTCACAGCAACGCATACCCATTTGAGCAACAACGCCATCGGCCATCTGCCATCGTACTGTCCAACGTCCACCACTGCCCAACCCCACTGCGTTAGTAGCACTATAAATGCTCAAACGAGATCTATTCGAGCCTACCCCATTCAAACCCGCCTTGTTCGCGCCATTCGAGCCACTACTACATCTATTTTTCTTTCTTCTAAACATTTTTATGAAGACAGAGCCTAATTTATAGGATCTGAGTTCTTTCTTAGATCCTTACTAGAACTATTTCCGAGGGATCTGAGCTTTTCCTCAGATCTCTCGGTTATCTTTTGAGATCTGCATTTTTTATCTTGTGTACCAGTGGCTAGGGATATTTATCCCTATCAGCTACTCCCCCCAGGTCCAGAAGCAATTTTTTTATTTTTTTTTAGCTTCTGGATGAAGTTTCGATCAGTCATATCAATCAATTCGCATCGGATGTTGAGTGTAATAATTAAACGCCTTTTACACTGCTCGAGGCAAGAAAGTGAAGAGTCGCTTATTCCCTTACCGTTGAACTCTTTATCAAGTAATCTCATTATGAACCGTTGATCTTATCCTTCCTTTCCATATTTAAAGGGAACCTTCACTAACTTCTGTCTTCACCATTTCTTCGACATTGCCGACGATCATCTTCCATCGATAGTGGGAGAAAATTGTCATCCTTCTGAGTACTGTCGAGTACGATGATGAAAAAGTAGTTTTTTGTGAGGCATTGTCTAGCCTCTTTCCATCGATGATGACCTTTTTACCGAGGATTATAACTTCTTCTTTTTTTTTTTTAGAAGATTTATTCCCTATGTTGTCTGAGATGATCTCTTTTCTCTTCTCCTCCCATTTTTTTTTTTTTTTTAAGAAAGGAGTGTAACAGTGACATGTGAAACTCTATTTCTTTTACAAATCACCTTTAAACGAATTTTATAACTATATTTCTGACTATATTTTTAATTATCCACATCCTTTCTTTTAGGATCTGTATCTAAGGACCCAGATCCCTTCCACTGGGATCTTGTATCGGATATGCAGATCCTTTATTGTTGGGATCTGCTCTGGAATACAAGGATCTTTTCAAGGCCCAGTTTTGTATACACAGATCCCATCCCTTGGGTTCTGCGGGATACATATTTATTTTATTTATTTTGTTATTATTGTTGTTTTTATTTTCATTGAATTCACAGTGAGCGCGCTTTGAATACCCACCTCCCTACTTTATCGGGATACGAACTGGCACCACCCTTTCATGTTACTCCCTTATATTTCTGAGGGAAGAGTTTTGTTCTTATATTACTTTGCATTCTCCAGTCGTCATTCCGCAGCGATTTTTTTAGATTTTTCTTTCGATATCTCCGTCACCACGCTCGCTTGAGTTTCGATTACTCGCCGCATGTATTCTTTCCCCTTTTTTCTCTCCCAATTTTGTAGTAAATTGAGGGGTATGAGGCTTCCATCCTCTGCTTCAGGTACTTCTCGCCCTATTTATAATAAAAGGGGAAAATCGGTGAGGCCTCCTTCTGTTCCAGCAAATCCAACAGAAGGGGAGAGTTCTTCTAAGAAAGAATCTAAAGCCCCTGTTCCTTTTACTCGCTATGGTCCTTCTACATTGAGTGCTGGGGCACTCGATAATTTTCGACCCCGTCTAGGCGATACGTTAGGTTACTCTATAGAGATTCCTGATGGACAAGATAGGCCTTTAACCCCTAGGGAGAATGGTAGGACTTTCTGGCTTGTCCAATTGAAAGTGGGTCTTCGCTTCCCCATTCCCCCTTTCTTTGTTCAATTATCTTGTTTGTACAAAATTCCTTTAAGTCAATTAACTTCTGCCTCTATTCGCAAGGCGGTATTTTTTCATATGATCTTCTCTCTGGAAGGGGTAGAAGATACTGCTACCTTTTTCTATAGATCCCACGAATGTAAGCATAGGGGTTATTATCTTTATTTTTCTCCCCTAACTTGGTTTTTCCCCTTTTATGGTCACTACGATTCTTTAGATTCAGGTTGGCATCCCCAGTACTTAGTGGCTTCTCCTCCCCTAGGCAAACCTTGGGATATATATAATATCTCCTTGTTTTCTCTCCCTTCCAAAGATAAGCCTTCTTATAGTTTTCCAGAATTATCGACTGAGGAGGACAATATGTTGTCTGATCTGCAGATTGATTATTCTGAAGATCACACCATGTTGAGACCTTTAGTGGGAAGTGAAGAAGCCTTGTGCTTCTTTGGCTTAAAGCCAGGCACCCCGTGTACCCCAGCCATGGGTAAAGACCTATTAGTTTTGGGTCCTGCTTTGTTATTTTAGGATGCATATGTATTTCTTATCTCTGATGTTGTTTTTACTGTTGCTTCTTTTTCAGTAATGGTGACAACCAAGCAAAATTTGGCAGAAAGATCTAGGGCCAAACTTCTTCAGCGTTTGGCTACTGCCAGTTCCCAGCAAGATGTGGCCATTTCTATCATTCCGGTGGAACCGTCCAATACTTCTACAGATCCAGTGGCAGATGTCACAGATCCTGCTTCGAGCGTTTCGGGTTCTGGCAATCCAGATCCCCTTATAAGCTCTTCTCATCCTTCCACCTCCGCTGCTATTTTCGAGAGGCCTCCTCATCCTTTAGCGCATGCTGTGGATGCGAGTCTCTCGATCCATCTTTCTTCAGATGCTGGCGCATCTCCTTTCTTTATGGAGGATCTTACGCGCGAATCTGAGAATCCCGAGGATTCGACGTCCCTTATTTCTTCAAATCCCTCAACCTTATCAAAGACCCAAAAAGGTCCAATACTCGCTCTTTCTCTCAGCCTCCCAAAAAAGGAAAATCGGGTTCCAAGAATACTCCTCCCTCTCCCTCTGGGGATCTAATTTTGACCGCCCCATCTTCAAATATTCCATTTGGGGGTTCTTCTTCCGCCCCCCAATTCTCTAGCACTCTATCCACTTACGCTAGTGCTAATCCCTATCTCCCATCCATAGATCCTCGTCCTTTTATCTTAGAGGGAGCTATTTCTAACGCCATTTTGGTTGTTGCATTCCCTTCGCCAGAAAGGCTTGGATGTTCCTTCTGCCTCTTACTCCGTCCCTGGCGTGAATGTGTGCTTCCCGGGCATGGTTGAAGGCATAGATGGAGCTCTGGCCGTGAAGGTGTTGGATAGTATCCCTCGGGCCAAAGACTGGAGGTTTTTGAACCAGCTTTCGTCAGAAGACCTGGCTAGGAAGGCATTTGCCTTAGAGTTGCAGGTATGTTACTAGGATATGCTTCATTTTTTCTTTGTGAAATTCATCTTTCTTATTTTCTCTTACCATTTATACTTGTCCTTTTACAGGCTTCAGCCACCCGATCTATGCTACAGCTCCGTGCTCTGGCTTATGATCCCATGAAAGATCAGATATCAGAGCTGAAGACGTCCAATGAGCATCTAAAAAAGGAAGTTGCTCAGGTGAAAGATGTTATGAGGGATCAGGATGATGCAGCCATTCATACTCTCCGTAAAAAGACTGAGGCCTTGGAGAAGTCGATGGTTGAGCTGCGTCAGCGAGATCAAGAGAGAGATAGGTTTCTTCGAGATCGAGAAAGCTTTATTGGGGGCCTAGAGAAGAAGCTAGCTTCATACAAATCTTAAGCGGAGAGTTTCAGGCTAGCACATGAGGAAGATGTAAAATGCCTCACTCAGTTGGAGGAGGGACATGCCCTTGAGTTAGATAAGGGGAAGAAAGCTTCTTTTAGAGAAGGCAGGTCTAAGGGTGTCTGGGAGGGTATTGAGTTGGGAGTGATGATTGGAGCTCATCGCTGCTGGTCATATCTACTGATGACTCCCCATGGGTAGCTCTTCCTGGACACTCTAGTGAAGGGGCTCCTGACTTCTGGATCAGGATGCAAAAGCCTTTATCGGACTGGGTTGCCGATATTGTGGCGGAATGTTGCAAGCAGCTGAAGATAGAGGATCGAGCTATTGAGTTGAATACTGGGAAAATTATAGAGATCATAGAGAAAGAGACTCCAACCCTTGAGCAAGATCCCCGAGTAGACGACCAGAATCCCTGGTTCGTCGAATGTCTGAAGGCAGCCGCCCAGACCTTGTATAAGCCCGATGAGGTACAGGGAGAGTTGCTGCCGTGGGATCAATTTTCTTATGGCATTCTGCCTGCTGAGGCTGGGAAGTATGAGCTTCTCAAGAAGGCTTTTACTGCGGTATGCCTTTCTCGCAACTTATGCTCGTTTTTTTTCTTATGTAATTTTTCGAGCTTTTCCTTATTGATATTTTTTTATAACAGGCTGCAGGTGGGCATTTTTTCTACATTTATATTTTCAAGGTCAACTTATTCTGATGAGGCTTCTCTTTCTTTGCTTTTCAGAACGACACTTTCTTAGAGAGGATCCGGTATTTCTCAAGTTTAGCCGAGAAACCTTTTCTTCAACGTCCGCAGAAGAGCTTCTGGAAAACGCTCGAGCCGAGCAGCGAAGTTGGTTGTTCCAACGCCTCTCCTCTACCAGAGATGTCACCTTCAACGCAACACAGCTCCCTCGTTAAGCCCAGGTTTCACCTTTAGATCCTCTATTTGTCCAAGTGGGGGGGGAGAGTCCAGCACCCAAAATGAATATTCCCCTGTCCCAAGACTTGCAACCGGGCCAAATCATGGGTCCCGCCCCCGAATCAGGATCTGGCATGGAAAATGCCCTTACTGGCAACATGGTTTCGCCCGTTCTAAGGGATCAGGGGGACGAGATTACAACCAGAACTCTCGAAGGTCAGGTAGAAGAGGTGAGCATCGAGGGAAGCAATCCTGGTTCCCAAGAGGGTGCAGATCCCATTTCTACCGCTAACGGATCTGCTGTTTGAATAGTCTTAGTTTTACCATGTGCGGGTTCGGCTCCGCTTAGACTTTTTTCTTGAAATATTATTTAACTCTTGTAACTTCTATTCATGTATTTCATCTCTTGTTTATATTTTTGCATTTTCACATTATTCGTGTTTTATTTTTGCATCAATTTTTTCAAATAGATATTCATCTTAGAGTGATGGTATGAGGGGTATACCCCTACTCCCCCCCCCCCCCCCAAGTAAGTTATAAGAAATCGAAGGAATTAGAACTTACATGAAGAAAAAACTAGAGCATTCATTTTATCATATAGAATAAAACAAAGTTAGCTCTTGCGTTGGCTATTTCGAAAATGCCAAAAAGAGAGATTTTCAAACATAATATTTCTTAGATTATTGATATTCCAAGGCCTGGGTAGGATTCTTCCTTCTTCATCCTTCAATTCATATGCTCCACCTTTGAGTACCTTTTCTATGATATATGGTCCTTCCCAGTTGGGGTCCAACTTTCTTGTGGGCTTGAGGGCATCTGCTCTTTTCAGAACCAGATCCCCCCTTTCAAATTTGCGCACCAGCACTTTCTTGTTATATACATCCCGTATCTGTTGTTTGTAGTGGAGGGATCTGGCTGCGACATCTGCTCGTCTTTCTTCTAGTAAATCTAGATCTTCCTTGATTAATTTGGGATTCTCTTTTTCTGTGTATGCCAAGATGCAATGAGAGTTCATCTCAGCTTCTACTGGTGTTACTGCGGTGGCCCCGTACACCAAATTAAAAGGTGCCTCTCCTGTAGCGGTTTTTGGGCTAGTACGATAGGCCCAAAGTACTGAATCTAACTCTTTAGCCCAATTCCCTTTAGCTTTTCCTAATCGGGCTTTAATCCCATCAACGATAGTTCTATTGGTTACTTCCACCTGGCCATTTGCTTGTGGATGTGCCACTGACATGAACCGTTGTTCTATGTGCATTTCTTGGCACCGGTTTCTAACTAGGGCTCTAGTGAATTGGGCACCATTGTCAGATATTAGAATCCGTGGGATTCCATATTGGCAACATGTGTTTTTCCAGAGGAACTTCCTTATAACTGCTTCAGTTATTTTAACCAGGCCTTCTGTCTCCACCCATTTTGTAAAGTAATCCACCGCCATAATCAAGAAAACTCTTCCTCTGGGCGCTGTGGAGAATTTTCCTACAATGTCAATCCCCCATTTGTTGAAAGGGTATGGCGAGAACACGGCCCCTAACTCTTCTGCAGGCTTGTGAATCAACCAGCCATTTCTTTGGTAGCTATCACATCTTTTTACCAAGCTTTTGGCATCTTTTTCCATTGTAGGCCAGTAGAACCCAGCCCTTAAAGCCTTGCGGGTTAGATCTTTAAATTTGGAATGCGCCCTTGCACATCCCTCATGGATTTCTCTGAGCACATATTCCCCTTCTTGCTCTGATAAGCATCTGAGGTAAGGGTGTGTGAATAATGTTTTGTATAACAGATCCCCTATCATGAAGAACTTCGCTTTCAGCGATTTATCAGATGCTTTTGAAGCTTCTGGGATGGCCTCGTCCCTTAAGATCTGAATGATCCGAATTCTCCAATCTCCTTTGACTTCCATAGATCCTATTTCCATTAAGCTTAATTTGGCATCTGCCCTGAGTACTATCAGATCTCCCATCCAAGTGTCTTCTATTGCGCTAGCAATTCTAGCGAGCTTATCAGCTTCTTCATTCCTTTCTCGAGGGATCTGTATTATCTCTGCCTTGGAAAATTTAGCTAGCAGGGCTTCGGCCAACGTGGCATAAGCTATCATTCTTTCATCTTTCCTTTCATATATACCTAACAATTGATGCGTTACCAGTTGTGAATCAGAGTAAACTGCTATTCTTCGAGCTTCCATGCTTAGTAAAATATGGAGAGATCTAATCAAAGTTTTGTATTCAGCTTCGTTGTTTGATGCATAAAAGGTGAGCTTAATCTCAAAGTGATGTTCCTTGTTGATTGGATCTAGGATGTATATCCCTACTCCAGCTCCCACTTTTGTCACAGATCCACCAACATACGTTTTCCAGATCTCTTCCTCATCTTCGTACCTCCTTGTGGTTTCTTACACAAAGTCGGCTAAGGCCTGAGCCTTGATAGTCGTTCTCACTTTGAATTCCACGTCATATTCACTAAGCTCTATGGCCTATTTTACCATTCTACCAGAGAGGTCTGGTTTTCCCAATACTTGCTTAAGGGGGATGTTAGTTCTTACTACTACTTTGTGGGATAAGAAATAAGGGCGCAATCTTCTAGCAGTGATCATAATTGCTAATGCGGCCTTTGCAATATCCGCATACCTTATCTATGGCCCTTAAATCATCTTGTTGACGTAATAAATTGGGATCTGAGAAGACCCTTCTTCTCTAATGAGCACTGAACTTAAGGATTCTTCTCCTACGGTGAAATAGAGGTATAAAAATTCTTTTGGCATAGGCTTGGTGAGTAGAGATAGAGAAGCTAAGTGTTTTTTAAGCTCCTTAAAAGCCTCTTGGCATTGCTTAGTCCACTCGAATTGGCTACCTTTTCTTAATATTTTAAAGAAAGGTAAGCTCCTATCTGCGGATCTGGCTATGAACCGACTCAGGGCAGTTATCCTACCGTTGAGCTTCTGGATTTCTTTTATATTTATTGGGGGAGCCATATCCAATACGGCTTGCACCTTAGCCTGATTCACTTCAATTCCTCTGGGCGTCACCATGTATCCCAAGAATTTTCCTGACTGTACCCCAAATGAACACTTGGCCGGATTTAATTTGAGGTGGTAGAATCGAGACATAGCGAAGGCCTCTTCCAGATCCTTGATGTGATCTTCAACTTTTTGACTTTTTACCAATATGTCATCCACATATATTTTCATATTTTTTCCAATTTGCTTTTTAAAGATCTTATCCATCATCCGTTGGTATGTTGCTCCAGCAATTTTTAAGCCAAAGGGCATGCTCTGGAATCCAAAAGTCCCTGCGCATACCCCGAATATTGCTTTTGTGACGTTATCTGGATTCATTTTTACTTGGTGATACCCTTGATATGCGTCCATCATGGACAATAGCTCACATCCTGACGTCAAGTCTACCATCTGATCTATTCTGGGCAAGGGATAGTGATCTTTAGGGCATGCTTTGTTCAGATCCCTGAAATCTATACACATCCTCCATGTGCCCGTACTTCCTTTAGCTACCATAACGGCGTTGGACAGCCATTCTGGGAACTGTACTTCCCTTATATGTTTAGCTTATAGGAGTTTTTGCACTTCCTCTCTAATGACTTTGTCTTTTTCCAGCCCAAATTGCCTGAGCTTCTGCTTTACAGGTTTCGCCTTGGGATCTACATTCAGGCAATGCAAAGTAATTCTAGGATCTATCCCCACCAGGTCGGATGAAGAGAAAGCGAAGATATCCACATTCTTCCTTAGACATGTAATCAGCATCTTGGCCAAGGCGTCAGGCTTCTAGGTGCCTATGCGCGTGGTGAAACCCGTTTTATTGGGTATTAATTCCACGGACAACAACTCTTCGGTTGGCTGCATCAGAGAACTATTCCCGGTAAGGGGATCTACAATTTTTAGTTTTTTATCTTCAGGTCCCTCTGTCCATCTGGGATCTTTCAGATCTTCGCCCGTCCTTTTTCTTGCTTCTCCTATTTTTACAGATTGTACATAGCATCTGCGGGATAGGACCTGATCTCCAGAGATAGATCCCACCCGATTTCCCATGGGGAACTTTATCATCAAGTGATATGTCGATACTACCACTTGAAAATTGTTGAGAGCCGTTCTCCCTAAGATCACATTATAGGCAGTTTTTTGCCTAACCACCAAAAACGTGGTTGGCTTGGATCTGCAAATCTCCCTCACCCAGTGTTAACATCAGTTCTATGGAACCTAATGACATAACCAGATCTCATGCAAAGCTGTGTAGGGTTGTAGTTACCCCATCCAGAGGTTTATGTATATCCATTTGCATAAAGCAATCCTCGAAGATAACATTGACGGCAGCACCAGTGTCTACAAACACTCTTTTCACTTCATACCTTTTTATTCCTGCCGTGATGACTAGCGCGTCTTCATGGGCATAAGTCAGGGATCTGTCATCTTCCACCCGAATGATATCTCTGGATGGAATATTCCTCTTTCGATTTTCATCATGTCATGTTTTTCTAACATCTAAACTTCTCGATGATAAGCTTTATGACTTCTATTTGATTCTCCTCCTACGGGCCCTCCATAAATCATAGAGATCACTCATTTTTTATGTTGTGTTTCTTCTGTTGCTTCTTTTCTAGGAGGCTTATTATCTTTGTCCTCTTTCCTTCTCTTAGGCTGACCTGTCTCCTTCTTTACATATTCCAACAACTGGCCATCTTGAATGAGTCTTTCGATGGCTATTTTCAAATTGCAGCATTCATTCATGGTTTGCCCATAATCGTTGTGGAATTTGCAAAAAATTTCTGAAGGAGGTCTCCTAGGAGGCTGATCTCGTCCTGGAGGGATCTGTACCCTAGGTTTCCTCATCACCACCTCCAATAAATTTGCTGGTGATCTGGTGAGGGGCGTGAAGGCGCGCTGGAATTTTTCATTCCGGACTGGCTTTCTTCCTTCTGGAGCCCCTCCCTTCTTTTCATCGGGCTTTCTTTCCTTTTTAAATGTAGCATCTGACCTCTTGGCGTTCATGGCTTCTTCCATGTTGATGTATTTTTGTACTCAAGACAACAATTCGTCAAAAGTTTCAGCGGGCTTCTTCATCGAAAAAGCGAAGAAATGCCCAGGTCTTAACCCTTCCACGAAGGAGTGTATCTTTAGAGTAGCTTCTACTCCAGGGATTTCTAGAATTGCATCATTGAAGCAAGTCATATACTCCCTCAAACTTTCGTTAGGAGCTTGCTTGATGGTAGTCAAGTATAGTGAGTTTTTGGTAGACCTTTTCAAACTAACGAATTGATGCAAGAAAATTTCCCTTAGATCCTTGAAAGAATGTATCGAGGATCTGGGTAGTTGTTGAAACCACTGCTGCGCAGGTCCTGATAGAGTAGTTAGGAATACCCTGCATTTGATCCCTTCTGAATATTGGTGTAGGAGACAGACTCTCAAATTTCATAAGATATTCCTCTGGGTCTCCTTGCCCCTTATAATCACAGGAGACTGATTTGAAGTTTTTAGGAACGGGATCTATTTGAATGTCCGCTAAGAAAGGACTATCCTCATTAATGTAATTTTGGGGGTGTTCGAATTTGCTTTCTTTCCCTGCTTTGGTAATGGAATTTTCCATTGTTCCTTCCACATGGGGAAGGGATTCACCCATATACCTTTTCTCAGAAGCCTAATGAACCTTTCTTAGCTCCTCTAACTCCACGGCCATGGCTTGCATCTGTTGTTGTTGCTCATATATCTGCCTTTTGAGAATAAAAGAGGGATCTCCCTCGTTATCATTGCCCTCCTCGTGGACATCTTCATCGGATGATTCGCAATCCGTAAACTTCCTATCTTCTTGCATTTGGGGCAGTTTAGAAACCAGATCCTGCAAAACCTTAGGATCTTTTGTTTTCTCAACACCTTTGTGTTTTCCCTTTTTACCTCGTATAGGGAGGGGGTTAAGATGGCTTGTAAGGGTAACGAGATTCGTTCCTAGAGCCATCAATCGCCGATCTAAAGCATTTTCGAGAACTCCATCTATCATGCTCTTCATTTGTTTCAACATGAGTGGCGAGAATGATATCTCTACATTAGCACTTCCTTGAGTGGCTGCTACGGATCTGGAATATCCAGGGGGCGGAGTGTCGATGTGCTCGGGATGTTGCGATCCCAGCATCTGGGCTATCTCCAAATTTTGTTCCATGGTGCGAGATCTGTTAAATGTGTAAACAGATCCTTCAGTTAGTTTGATATGTAAGTGCCTAATGCTTTTGATTAGGGCTTATATGTTAAGATGTGGGAGAGCTTTTTGCCAGTAGGTTTGGGACTCATATGCTAAGATGAGTTTTTACCCCATGTCCTTAGGCTTTTCACCTTCTCCCACTTTTCGAGATGTGCGATTTTTTAGGAATCTGATTTCGAGAGCTTATGATAGCTTTTTAGATCCTAAAAACTTTTTGTTAGGTCTTATCTTCTGCTTATCACGCTCCTACTTCAGATCCCTCGCACTCTGATTTTTTCTAATGAATATTTTTCACTCACCAAGTATTTCTTGCAGGTTCCTTTCTTTTTTAGAAATTCCCTGTGCTACTGTGGCTTCCTGTTCCCTTTACCCCCTTTGTGGAGAGGCGTTTATCTTCAAGAGAATAAAAAGGGAAGAAGTTTTTTATATTAAATTTCCAGGATTCATATAATTTTACTAAATTCTTTTTTTATAAACAGAATTTGCTCATTTTTCAACATACTTTGACTGTGTATTATTCTTCCTTAAACTCCCAGAAAATACTTCTTCCACTTCCTTTCCCTTTTTTCAACTTCATGTCTTCAAACTAAGAAAGTGAAAGTAAACAATTAATGACTTTAGTTAAAAGAAAATAACGCTAGCTTTTCCCCGTGAATATACATATACCAATAATCAAGAAGGAAAAAATTATGGGAGAAAAGATCAACACACAACGAAAACCAGTTTTTCTTTTTATATTTTTTTAGAAAATAAGAGCTAGAAAATCTTGAAAGAAAAATGAATGTGAATTTTAGGAAGATTGACGTCTCAGCTCCAAAACAAAGTTTCCCACAGACAGCGCCAGTTGATAGATCCGGGTTGAAGATCATCAACGAAGATTAGAAGTTACCTCAAATCTCAGCTTAATCAAACTAAGAGGGATAAAGTTCCATGATGATAGAACTTATAATACTTTCCAAGTAATCTCTGAGGTGACCATAAACCCTACGAATTCTCATCGCCGGAAAGTCCTTAGCAAGTCACCGGAATGGCCCGTGCAAAATGCGCGTAGCCTTAGTGATTTTTTATGAAGAATTTTTATAGAGAGTCCTAATCAAGAGGAAAGTAGGGCTATTTATAGTTGTGGATTGGGCTTGTGGCAAGTTTAATAATTTCCATGAATATGAGAGGGTAATTTTGACTTTTTGAGGGGGACAAAATCATGAAGATTCCCGTAACCATCACTGTCATCCAGTGGTCCCCAGTTGGCATTTGTAGTCACGCATTTCACGTTTTTTATCTTGTATATGTATACTAATGGCTAGGGATATTTATCCCTATCAACTAACTTGGAGTTCGGATTAGTGCTTTTCAAACCCATGCAACACGCTTCTTCATCATCATCTGCGTCTATTTCATCAGCGAGGTAGCATCTTCATATGATGGTCAGACCATCTTCTTCTTCATCATTCAGCTCCTCATCAACGTAAAATCCTTCATTAAATGAAGTATCTAAGAAGTGGGCATCCTTCTTGAAAGCTTCTTCAACTAGGAATGCATCGTGTTGTTCCTTCAGCTTGCGACCGCTCTCTGCACGAAGAAGTTTTTCTTCATCCTTGAAAAAATTTCAGTCGAATGCATGTGGTCACTATTTCGAGATTTCAGGTGTTCATTTCTTCTTGGAAGTGAAGGAACCGATCAACGAAGAACAATTCATGTGCCCAAGGATTCATTTTCGGTTATGGTTGTTTCGATTTAATCCTATCATGCTCTTATGAAATTAATTACATATCATTGGGTGTTTAATCGATATACCTTTGCGTTTGTGTAAAAGAGCTCGCCGGAAGATCTTCTGATCTGTTTCCCTACTCGAATTCGATGTTGGATGGACAACACGCTACGAATTCAGCCACCGGAAGATGAAGCGTCACCGCCGCCATACACACTAGCCGCCGCCGCTTCTTTTCTCTCTCTCTCACTTAACCCTAGCCTATCTTAGATTATGAGATCAATAATAATTATCTTGAGGCCTTAAGTGTAACACCCCACTTTTCTAAGTTTTACAATATATATTAGATTTAAACGAATTATTATTATTATTATTATTATTATTATTATTATTATTATTATTATTATTATTATTATTATTAGATTTTAGGGCTTAAATAGTAAATGAGATTATTTCATGGTATTTGTAGGCGAAGAATTTCTTAACACCTTTACTTAATTAAATCATAGAATGGTCCATGTTTAAATTAGGAGTCTTGATCAAGCCCATTAAGAGTTTCCAAGAAACCCTCCGGAAGAAATACGTGAGGTATTAGAGTTGTGATTAGAGTGAGAAACAAGAACTCTGATTCTATAGGAAAGATTTATCTCACGACTCCACTTCTACTGAAATTCAAACTCTTCTCTCAAACCCTACTTTCCGTCAATTATATATGTTTCTCCTTTACGAGATCTCACCCACCTTCTGAAATACGCTCTCAATTTTCTCTCATAAAGCCTGTGTCCCTTGAAGCGAATTTCTGCACTTCGATCGTCAGCCTCGCAGCGAAAGAGTTGGTTTGGGTTTATTTCTCCTATCGGTTCTCTTCTTTCATCTCGATTCCGGTTCGTTCAATTAATTCAGACGAGCACTAGTTTTTGTCGAATTCGGTACAGCGGCGAGATCGTTTCGTCTCTCGAAATCCAACGGTATCCATCTTGTTCTTGTCTGCGATTCATTCGTGCAAAGAATTTTTCGTTTCGCATCTTTCACGTTGAATCTCTTCCGATCTCAAAATCTTTTCCTTGAAACTTTTCTTTCACCGAAAGGTTTAACACCGAAAATTTTATTCTGCAGAAAGTAGGAGCCCTTTTTCCACATCATCTCTGCGAGGAGGCTCGCCGAGTCGAGATTCGAACGGTAGTAATTTTCGTCTTGTTTTTCTTCCTTACGAAATTCTGTAGTCATGAGTGTTCGATCGTAAGAATGTAATAAACTAGGTCTTCTAGTGCTGATAATAAATCTTAAGATTTAGCCTGTTAATGCCTATACATAAATAAGAAAAAAATTCGTAGAACGAATGAATTGGGTTGGAGGAAATCTTTCTTTTTTTTATGCGCAGAAATCAGGTGACTTCCAGGTGTTCGTAGAAATGCTTGTATGAAAGATTATAATAGTAGGAATTTTAGTTGCATAAAGACACGCCTTCCACTTGTTTGTATAAATGTTTGAATGAAAGGTATAAGTATAAACAGTAGGTGGTGGTGTGCGTTTGGACAAAAATGATAAAGGATCCACTTCCCCAACCACTGAGTGCAATTTTTGTGTACTCACCCCACGTTTTCAAAATATTTTCAGGTCAGTGAGCGGAGTTGGAGCAGCGTGGAGGATGCGAGGGTGTTAGGTTTTTAGTTTGTCTTTTATGTTGGTGAATTTCAGTTATTCTCCTCTTTTGTAGGGATTGAAACTTGGATTTCGTTCTTAACATTCTTTTATGTTTATACGAAAATGGTTATGTCGTAGGATTTTACACTAATATTTTTAAAGTTATAAGCTTGAAGATTTGCTATTTAACTTCAGTTATTTTCATGGAAAATATTTAGATTTCTTTCATAAAAGAAATAATTGTTGTTTTAAGTCCATGGCTTTTATAATTAAAATTTTATATTAGTGTGATTTCTTTAATTCGTTCTTGATATGTTTTGTCATACTTTCTTTTATAAAAAATAAATTAATATGTTAAATGTCTTGTGTTTTTCCGCTTATCTTTCGAAGCTCACTTTAGCTATTTAAAGTAGGTTATTTTGATTTGGTTCAAACAATAGTTAAGTTGTGGTGTTTATGATTTTATTTCAAATTAGGAGTTCTTTTGGTTTTAAATTGAGATCGACTCTTACTATTTTTTATGAAAAGCAAAACATATTTATGTTAGAAATTTCTTACTTTGCTTTATTTTAAAGTTTCCGCAATATTGTGTACAGAAAAGAGTAGCATTTTAAATTATATATTTAGGGTGTTACATTAAGTGAGTATATATAAGAGGAGAATGGGCTTAAATTGCAGTCTTGGCCCACAAACCAAGACATCGCTGCCCATATCATCATTGGCTCCCCTTACTGAGCCTTAATGATGATTGGATCCTTTTTTCCTTAAATGTGGCCTATTGAGCCTTTTACGCCAGATCAGGGATCTACTAGCAGATAAAACTGGGCCTCCCAATGTCTAAATTCTCTATACTCAGTCCAGAGTAAAATTTTGATCATAAGTATTAAAATATTCCACTAGATTAATAATACTGAACTACCCGTTTTATCCCTGTTGAGCTCAGGGCTAGTATTAGACTTAAATCACCCCGGTATTTAAGATGTCCCACAGCCGTTAATTAATCTAAAGCTTCTGAATGCTTTTGTTAATTAACTTCTTATTTAATTCCTGAGTAGTACCATTCATTCCTTATTCATCATACTGGAACTTAATCCACCTGCAGGGTTTAGTATGATAATCCTTAATGAATTCCTCAGGGGATGTGATCAACCTGTTTTACCAGGATATGGTGCTCTATTGCAGATGCACTAAGGATCGTACTAGTTATAGTTGTTGCCCAAGATACGGATCATATTGAGTTACAAGACAGAACTCTCAGTCATGGTAAATCAAAGCAACAAACTCTAACTATACACCCTTAGTCACTCAATTAGAGTTAAGGTGTGACGTTAAATAACATTTAAGTCCCCGAGGTCTTGATTCTTCTACATAGGTCAGAATAGAAGAATTCACCTCACCGTGATCCTATCAATACGATCAATGTACGAGCATAAACAAGTAACCAAGATAAGCTACTTATCTATTTATGCTACAGTCTATACCGATAGTTTTATCCAAAACTATCTCAACTGTGATAACTTTTTATATCTCAAGAGACACCGGCTACTACGATCTTCCGTGATATACAACACACCATATAGCCTATAACTTTGAGATAATGGATAGATGTTTAATGCTTAACAAACAATTCATACATAATCAGATAGGAAATTGTTAGTGAAATATGTAAACCACATGTATACAAGCTAAAAGGCCTGCTTTTCAGTATACAAATCCATCAATCTCCCACTTATACTAAAGCAAACTTTTAGTATACAATGTGACAATAGGCAAGCGTCTATATCTAGCATCTATTACACATCTTCTCCCACTTATACTCAAAGTTTACTAGTCTGGGAGGCTCTGCAGCCCTAAACCATCGACGTGTTTTTCAAACACCTTGGCTGTTAAGCTCTTTGTGAATGGATCTGCCAGATTATCCGCTGAAGGAATTTTCTTCACTTCTACATCTCCCCGTTGCATAAAATCTCGTACAATGTGGTACTTTCTGTCTATGTGTTTACTCGCCTTGTGAGCTCTAGCTCTAGGTTCCCTATAGTTTGCAACCACACCAGAACTATCACAATACACCGTGATACATTTGGGCAAACTCGGGACTAGATCTAGCTCATAAAGGAATTTTTTGAGCCACACAACCTCTTTTGCAACCTCACAAGCAGCCACATACTCGGCCTCCAAGGTGGAGTCTGCGATGCACTTCTGCTTCACACTCCTCCAAATGATAGCTCCACATCCCAAGGTGAACACATAACCGGTGGTAGATTTCCTCTCATCTCGATCAGCCTAGAAGTTTGAGTCCGAATACCCTATCGGGATCAACTCATCAGACCGGTATGTCAGCACATGATCTCGAGTTCTCTTGAGATACTTCAATATGTGCTTAACCGCCGTCCAATGTCCCTGACCAGGGTTAGACTGATATCTTGCCACATATCCCACGGCATAACAGATATCCGGTCTAGTACACAGCATATCATACATGAGACTTCCAACCGCAGAAGCATACGGTACAGCCTTCATGTCGTCTATCTCCTTTTGTATCTTTGGACATATCTCCTTTGATAGAGCGATACCATGTCTGAAAGGAAGAAATCCCTTCTTGGCATTTTGCATGTTGAATCGGGCGATCACAGTATCAATATATGAAGCTTGGCTTAAGCCTAACATCCTCTTTTGGCGATCTCTTATCACCTTGATCCCTAAGATGTAAGCAGTGTCTCCCAAGTCTTTCATCTTGAACTGTTCAGACGACCAACCCTTTACGCCTGATAACACATTTACATTGTCGCCAATGAGAAGTATGTCATCTACGTACAGTACTAAGATTACCATGCTTCCCTCCGCACTGAGCCTGTAAACACAACTCTCGTATAAACACTGAACAAATCCATATGATTTGATCGCACTATCAAAACGTATGTTCCAGGATCTTGAAGCTTGCTTAAGTCTGTACAAGGACTTCTTCAGCTTCCATACGAGATGCTCTTGGCCTTTAGCCACATAGCCTTCGGTTGGCGCATATCTTTCTCAAGATAACCATTCAAGAACGCAGTCTTGACGTCCATCTACCAAACCTCTAGGTCTAAGTGTGCTGCCATGGATAAGATAATTCTGATGGTTTTAATCATGGCAACCGGCGAAAATGTTTCCTCATAATCTATGCCCTCACGCTGAGTGCATCCTTTCGCCACCAATCTAGATTTGAAGGCCGTAACCTTCCCATCAGAATCTCTCTTTCTCTTGTACACCCACTTGCAACCAATGGCCTTCTTGCCATCCGGTAGCTCCGCAAGGTCGTACACATCCATGTCTACTATGGATTCAATCTCAACATCCATAGATTCTCGCCATGAATTCGCATCCTCATCCTCCATTGCCTCCTTGTAAGTCCAGGGGTCAGTCTCTTCATGTTCAAGACCAGCGAGAATATCAGTGGACTTGCCTAGAAACATGAACTGATCGGGTTGACGTACAACCTTCCCACTGTGATGAGGCGCCGGAGGCGTTACAGTGTCGGAAATTGGTGCAGTTACTTGTGGTACATCCTCTAGTACACTTGGCTGAATTGGATCACTGACTGCCATTGCTCTCAACTCATAGAGCACTATGTCACTCCTCACCTGGTGCCTACTTATATAGTACTCCTCTAGGAATCGGGCATTAGTGCTCACAGTGACCTTCTGATCCTGAGTACCATAAAAGTAGCCACCTTTTGTTCCTTTAGGATATCCAATAAACAGCCTAACCTCAGTCCTAGAACCCAATTTATCGGCCTCCTTGTTCAGCACGTGTGTTGGACTTCCCCAAACCCGAATATGACCCAAGCTGGGCTTACGCCCTGTCCATAATTCAGAAGGAGTTTTACTTACCAATTTAGAGGGTACTAGGTTGAGGAGATAACCTGCTATTTCTAGAGCATATCCCCAGAACGAAATTGGCAGAGGTGCATAACTCATCATCGAATGAACTATTTCCAAGAGGGTTCGATTTCTTCTCTCTGCTACACCATTCTGTTGAGGCGTTCCCGGCGTAGTCAACTGGGATGTTATCCCATTGTCTGATAAGAATTTCTTGAACTCAGTGTTGAGGTACTCGCCACCACGATCGGATCGTAATGACTTGATACTTTTACCTAATCTCTTCTCCACTTCCAACTTGAACTCTTTGAACTTGTCAAAGCACTCGGACTTGCGGCGAAGTAGGTAAATGTAACCGTATCTTGAGTAATCATCAATGAAACTTGCGAAATACTCGTAACCTCCTCGAGCTTGTGTAGACATCGGTCCACACAGGTCAGAATGAATCAACTCCAATAATCCGGAAGCTCGATTCCCTTTGGCCTTGAAAGGTCTAGTCACCATTTTTCCTTCCAAACAAGATTCGCATGTTGGTAATGGTTCCATTTGGAATCCTTCCAAAACACCATCGCTAACCAACCTTTGAATTCTCTTTTGGTTGATGTGACCCAATCGTAAATGCCAAAGATAAGTTTAATTCATTTGAGAAGAAATCTTTCTCTTTTTAGTGTTTGATGAAGAGGTAGCATTATAAGTATAAGAAGATGCATTTATTGGACAAGTTATAGTATATAGAGAACCATAGAGTATGCCAGAAACGATAATATCATTGTTTCTCATGATAGTAACTCCACTACCAAAAACAACTGTAAGACCATCATCATAAAGTTTCGAAACAGAAATCAAGTTTCGCCGAAACACCGACACAAATAAAACATCTCTCAAAACTAAAATAAAATGTCCAAAACTAAAATGAAAATCTCCAATTGCGACAGCTGCAACTCTCGATGCGTTGCCCATGGAGATGGTAATCTCACCTTCACTCAGCTCCATTTTCTGCAGAAATCCTACAAGGTGTAACATACATGGTCAGTTGCTCTCCCAAGTCTGGGTAGAACATGCAGCTAAACATGATTCAGTTATTAATGAGTAAGACGTACCTCCATTCTTCTTCTTTAGAGGGCAGTCAGCCTTCCAATGTCCCATTTTGTTGCACTTGTAGCACTTACCCTTCCACTTCCCTTTCTTGATACCGCCAGTGGCCTTGACATCCTGTTTGGTCTTGGTGTCGCCACCGGCTTTGACGTCATCCTTAGGGTTGACGTCACCCTTACTCTCACTCAACAAGGCTCTCTGCTTTCTGTTGTTTCTAATCCTCTCTTCTACATCTTTCAATGTTAGAGTGAATCCCAACTGTTTTTCCACAACTTTAACTGCCGCGGAATCCAACTTAATATTGGGCATCTTGTTATCATCAAAAATATCCTCAAGAGTCTCGATCATACTAGATGCAGTAACCATATGGCCAACCATATACCGCATCCCATCGGACAGTGAAGACATGACAAGCTCTCTTGCTTTGTCATTCGCTTCATGCCACTTCTTATGCTCGTCTCGATCTTTATCAGAAGACCTTTCAGTAAAAGTATGAGGGGCAGGAAGTGCGAGTACATCAGTGTACTCGCCAACAACTAGGACAGCTTCGAGATTCTTTCTCCACTCCAAAAAGTTGGAGCCATCGAAAGGACTCGAAGTGAGAACATTTATCAAAGGGCCTAAAGTCATATCTGAAAATAAAACATGTAGACACTCGTAAGAAAAGAGTAAGCATAATTCGTAACGTAAATATTGTAACCTTTTGATAAACCAATATTTAACGAAACCTTCAATAGCCCGAGTAACGCCAACCACAAGCCACGTTCATGTAGACGTTTACGTTCTCGTTACTCGACCAGATACCCGATGTATAATTTTATTCTCTAGCCAACCTTATTTCCTTTTGGCAAATAAAATTAATAGTTGAACCTTACTAGACCATATTAATTAAGAAAGGGACTCCATTGGGGAGTTGTATCATAATTAATATCTAAGCTTATAACCACAATATTAGCTTAACTTAGAAAATACTCCATTTTCCTTAAGCTATCTTTGTTTCTAATCAACTCTAGAGAAATCCTTAGTTACCATTTTAAGCTAGCCACGTTAGTGTGAACATTTACTTAAAATAGCTCCCACTACTCATTTTGATTAAAACATTTTTGTTAAGAAATCTTAAATCTAGTGAACTTATTTTGATAAAAATATGCAAGCCACGTTCGTGTGGACGTTTACAAACTTTTACCAAAACTTCACATTAAGATCAATTGTGGAGATCTAACATTTTTAATTAAAATGTTTTTATCCGCTTAGTATTTTTCTTTCCAAAGGTTGTCGACATGCTAGATCATGTTGTCACATAACCCTAAGCATAATTTTCTAAACGCAGCAAAAAAAACATGCTCACAAGAAAATTAATTCATGCTTATATTGGCAATCCTAAAATATGCCCGACTAAGCGCAATTTATTCACCTCGACAGGCAAAACATGCTAATAAAAATTAAATTGCATCAATAGCATGCTTTGATAAGAAAAACGAGATAAAAACAAAAATAAAACTCGATTTTCATGGTGTAACTACTCCTGTCTAAACTATTCTATTACAAATAATAAAATAAAATCCGGAACAGTCTCCGGTCTTCAAAATCCGTCATCTCGATCTCCCATTCCACCCGAAAAATAAATTAATTAATTAATAATTTATTTTCTAATTTTTTGTTGCATTTGGGCCGAGTGATTCACCCTCACTTTAGGGGTGAGGGAGAATGCAATAATAATCAATTATAGTATAATTGAGTCAAATCCTTAAGGAATGCTAGGTCGTTTAAGATTCAAGTAGTAATCTAATTATCTAACTACAATTCAAGCTTACAAGTGACATGTTTTTGTATTTTCTTAATCCTATTAAGTAATGCAATTGGAAAAGTAACAAACTAGATAACAACTCATAACAAAAGTTACCAAACAATAGTAGAAAGCTTGGTTCCAAATATAATCCGATAATCACTAGAGGCCTAGGTTTTAGGATTTGTTAGGATTAACCATTTTAATCTAATTCATATGGGAGTTCTATATATTGTATACACTAATTATTTTCTCAAAGCAATCAATGTAAGTAGATTAACCTATGACATATATCTCCGACTAGGACTCAAGATGCATGGATTAACTCCTAATGGCACAATTAATATCTAGAATCTCCTATTAGCAAGAATTACTAATATGTTGTGATTTGATGCTAAGTGCTATGAATTAAAGCCTACTAAGCATTTAACCAAACACCTTGTATGCACTCAATGATGGCCAATCAATCATGCAATAAAATGAAGTCCCAAACCACAAGACATATGAATTAGAAGGTAAATCCAACAATAAAATCCAAAAACCTAGTGACCTAGATCATATCTTCATATATAGGAACCAAAAGGAAATTTAGCTAGATATAATTGAAGGAAATAAACCATAAAAAGTAAATGAAATCATGCTTAAAAGATAGAGAATTTAATAAGGAAGAAGAAAATGGTCTTGAATCTTGAATCCACCAAGTAAAGCTCCAACAATCTTGAATTTACTAAAAAGGAAAGAGGGAAATATTTCTAGGGTTCTAAAATATTAAAGTATGCAAAAGATATACAAATGGGGTGAATTTTGGGATTAAATACATTGAAAATCGAGCTTGAGTCGAATCGGGGCGAAACGGGACGAACCGGGGCGAGTTTGGGCGAGCCGAACTCACCCCTTAAGTTGAGGGAACACGGCCAACCGGTGGTCTGGGAGGTCGCCGGCTGTCTGGCAGACCGCCGGCCTAGACCACCGATATCTCTGTCCTCCACGGTGGTTTGGCAGCTTGCCCGGCGGTCTGGCAGACCGCCGGCCCTCCTCCTTGACCGGTCAACTCCTTCTTCTCTTTGCACGATGTTTTCGTTTTCACCCGTTCTCTCTCGTCCGAACCGCTTTTTGCTACGGACTCCTAACGAACTCCTCCTTGACATTGAATGATCAAATTAGCCAAATGAGTTCTTCATTATCCTGCAAAAAGACACAAAAAAGACTCGAGAGAACAAGGAAAACATAAACGAAATGGAACTAATGAAACTCTAAACTTCTAACTTTGAAATTCCACATTTCTAACCCTAGGTTTCACCCTAATTAAGCTCAATTCTTCCTCGTATCTAGCCTTTGATCCTTAGCCACATGAATGCTCTTTCCAATTCTTAAAAAAATGGATCAAAAACCGAAAAGAAATGAAAAAAGTAGAATGTATGCTAAAAGTTGAGAAACCCTAGCATTTCTAACCTTTAAACACATGAATTGAGACTTAAACATACACAAAACACACTCAACATGCACATAAAATATGAGTTAATCACCGAGCTAACCGAGTTTGGGCCGACACCACACGGCCCAAAACCCTCGCCCGAACCCACCACATTCAGTTTCTATTGGGCCCACAATGACCAAGCCCAAGCTGGGCCCGATCATCACGCTCGAGCCCAGCCCTGAACGCGTGGAGGCTCAGCCCGACTAGAGCACGGTCCGCGCTCAAGCTAGCGCACAGTCCGCACGCCTAGGCCGTGAAACAAATCGCGAATCGTGATTTCGAGAACAGCCGGCAGAAGCTTCACCGCTGATCGCTGCCTCCGTCCTGCTGATATTTCTGCTGCCGTCTTCCCGTCGCTCCCACCAGACCGAACGCCCCTCCGCCACACCGTCACTGTCGATCGCACCTGGAAGAAGATCCACGACCAAAAACCCTAACTGGGTTTAGCCGCTTCCTCTGTGATCAACGCTACTACAACTTCTGCAGCCGGCTGCTGCTTGTATGGTTGACTGTTACTGCATCGATCCTGTGGCCGGGATCCACATTAGGTCCCTCAAACCACCATGCAGCTCGGCGGTGGCTGCTTCGGCGTTGAACCTTTGCTAGCATTCCGTCGTAGCTCCGCCGTCTTCTCGCACGATTTCTCGCCGGCTTCAGCTCCGCCGTCTCATCCACCATCGTCTTCAGTTTCCAACAACATGCTGAAGGCGTGACGAGTTCATGGGATCAGGAAGACGTCGTTGTTCGGCGATCGCACATGCGTAGGTTTCGCGCGTGTCGCATACGCGCCGCCTCATGCGACGGTCGTCCGATGCGTGTTCTTCCTCATCTTTCGTGTTCTTCGTCTTTTGCAGCAGTTTACAAACGAATAATAAAATCAATTCCTAATCTAAATCGCACCTTATTTTCTCGCGATTAAAATTACAATTATTGCCAAACCGGCACTCAAAAAACGACTAACACCATGAAAAGCGACATACGACAACATTCAATCGATTATAATCATGAATAATTTAAATTGAATAAGCCATAGAGCTGAAAATAAATAACCTGGCTCTGATACCAATTGAAGGAACCGATCAGCGAAGAACGATTCATGCACCTAAGGATTCGTTTTCGGATATGGTTGTTTTGATTTAATCCTATCATGCTCCTATGAAATTAATTACATAGCATAGGGTGTTTAATCGATATACCTTTGCGTTTGTGTAAAAGAGCTCGCCGGAAGATCTTCTGATCTGTTTCCCCGCTCGAATTCGATGTTAGATAGACAACACGCTACGAATTCAGCCACCAGAAGATGAAGCGCCGCCGCTGCCGTACACACTAGCTGCCGCCGCTTCTTCTCTCTCTCACTTAACCCTAGCCTCTCTTAGATTATGAGATCAATAATAATTATCTTGAGGCCTTAAGTGAGTATATATAAGAGGAGAATAGGCTTAAGTTGCAGTCTTGGCCCACAGACCAAGACATGGCCGCCCATATCATCATTGGCGCCCCCTTACTGAGCCTTAATGATGATTTTATCATTTCTTCCTTAACTGTGGCCTATTGAGCCTTTTGGGCCAGGTCAGGGATCTACTAGCAGATAAAACTGGGCCTCCCAATATCTAAATTCTCTATACTCAGCCCAGAGTAAAATTTAGATCATAAGTATTAAAACATTCCACTAGAGTAATAATACTGAACTACCCGTTTTATCCCTGTTGAGCTCAGGGCTAGTATTAGACTTAAATCACCCCCATATTTAAGATGTCCCATATCCGTTAAATAATCTAAAGCTTCTGACTGCTTTTGTTAATTAACTTCTTATGTAATTCCTGAGTAGTACCATTCATTCCTTATTCATCATACTGGAACTTAATCCACCTGCAGGGTTTAGTATGATAATCCTTAATGAATTTCTCAGATGATGTGATCAACCTGTTCTACCAGGATACAGTGCTCTATTGCAGATGCACTAAGGATCGTACTAGTTATAGTTGTTGTCCAAGATACGGATCATATTGAGTTACAAGACAGAACTCTCAGTCATGGTAAATCAAAGCAACAAACTCTAACTATACACCCTTAGTCACTCAATTAGAGTTAAGGTGTGACGTTAAATAACATTTAAGTCCCCGAGGTCTTGATTCTTCTACATAGGTCAGAATAGAAGAATTCACCTCACCGTGATCCTATCAATACGATCAACGTACTAGCATAAACAAGTAACCTAGATAAGTTACTTATCTATTTATGCTACAGTCTATACCAATAGTTTTATCCAAAACTATCTCAACTGTGATAACTGTTTATATCTCAAGAGACACCGGCTACTACGATCTTTCGTGATCTACAACACACCATATAGCCTATAACTTTGAGATAATGGATAGATGTTTAATGCTCAACAAACAATTCATACATAATCAGATAGGAAATTGTTAGTGAAATATGGAAACCATATGTATACAAGCTAAAAGGCATGCTTTCCAATATTACAAATCCATCAGGAAGAAGGGCGAAATCTTCCATCAACTGCTCAAAGATGATAAATGGGCCTTTTCCGATAACTTCCTACATTCGATAATGGTAGGCTTTAAGGCATATCTTGATGCGAGAGCTCCAGTCTTCATTTTCCTCAATTGAGAGTTCTTCGTATACACAAGAAGGAGATGCTTCCATGATGTAGAAAAAAAAAATCTAAGATCAAGTTCTATTGACCAAAAGTTTTAAAGAAAATAAAAAAAAATATTATTCAGATGCGATGGTCAAGGAACCATCTCTCTGATACCAGTTGTAGGTCCCAAAAAGAGTATAATTTGTGTATGGGGGATGAATACACCAGTCTCCAACAGTTTTTGAAAATATAGTTTTGAGTAAATAGCAGGCTCAGTGAAAATGAGCGAGCTCAGAGTTTCAGATCGATCTCATTCAATTTCAGCAGACTTGCTGCTGATGAGGAAGGGGAGCGAGCTGGATGCGGAAGTTGGTGGTTTTGTTGAAGTACTCTTTTAAAAAGAATTTTTTTTTTTTTATGAAAGCAGTAGGATGAATGTATGATGCTAGATGGTTAGTAGCAGTAGGATTAAATCAACTAGAAAGATAAATAGAAATAAAGAGAGACAATCAATTTTATCATGGTTCGGAGAAACCCTCCTACGTCCACGTCAAGTTCCATCGAAGTTGAGAATCCCTTTAACCTTTGGATCCTACTCCTCTCTTATTTTTACTGGCTGAGGACCAGTCTTAGAGCTTGACTCACTTGTCGAGATCTAAGCACGATTCCAGGGTCGTGACCCTTACAACTTTATAATAGCTAGACTAAAAACTATTAGACCAACGAGCTTTCTGATTTCCAAAGCTTGATCTTCTTTGAAAATGGTGAAGCAGCAGAGTTACATCCTTCTTCACAAATCAACTTCTTGACTTGAAGGAGTAGCTTCTATCGAACTCTTGAGCAGCAGTTAACACTCTAGAACTCAGTTTAAGTAACTAAGTTGAAATCTCATGAGGTCTCAACACTTGGGAATTCTCTAGATATTTCGAGTGTTGAGTTTGCTTAAATGCTTGAGATTTCTGCAGAGTTTCCGCTTGTTGATTGAAATTCCCGTATTTAACTCCTTTGAAGATGAGGGTATTTATAGGCCTAAAATTTGAATTCTAGCCATTGGAACTCTGACTAGTGGCAGGGAGCCGTTGGTACTGAGTCATCTTCATGAGTTGGGATTGGTCCAGGTTGGCAACCGCGTGGCACCAGTGGACTGAGAGACCAACTGGTCAAAGAGAGACCAGCTGATTGTTGAGGTAGATGGCAACCAGCTAATGAAACACCGGTAGGTTAGCTGGCCTTCTACAGTTGGTGAGGTAGGAGCAGAATGCTAGATCAATCTTTATAGGAGAGCTCGATAAAATGATCTCCTCCTTTACAAGCTGGATCGATCAACTTATTCTAGACTACCTAGACTGCATCTGTCCTAACAAATACAGATGGCTCCTATCCCCTATACTCTATTAAAGACTAAGTGATTAACACATATTTTATGTGCATGTTGAGCTTAATTAGAGTGAAATTCATATTTAAATATGTGGAGTATCAAGTGATATGACTAGGGTTTCACTAGTTTGCTCGCATTCATGTTTTCCTTATTTTCTCGAGTCTTGTTATGTTTTTTTCAGGAAAAATGAAGAACTTATTTTGCCAATTGAACTATTCTATGTCAAAGAGGAGTTTGTTAGGAAGCTATAGCAAAAAGCGGATCGAGATTCCGAGTTCGGACGAGGGAGAACGAGTCAAAACAAAATTGTTGCGCAGCGGGAGCAACATGGGCGCGACCACGCGCGCGACCGCTTCAGAAGCTGCCCCCGGTCGCGCAACAATGAAGAAAAGTTGGCCTTTGGAGCGCGACCTCCGGGAGCTGGCGCGCCGCCCCATTTTTTACTCTGAAAATTCAATTTTTCTCTCCATTTTCTATCTTTTTCTAATTATGTTTTGACCCCCACTCAATGTAATGATATAAATAGGATATTATACTTCATTTGGGGAACTTTTTCATCTTTAATTCACCTTAGAACCCTAATTACATTTCATACTTTCTACTTTGATAGTTTGATCATTTGATGGTGATTTAGCTTGAAGATTTGAAGATTCTTCCACTATTTTGTTCCTTATTGAATTCTCTATCTTTTGATTATGGTTTTATGCATTTTCTATGGTTTATTTTTCTTAATCATGTCTAGCTAGTTCTCTTTATGATTCCAATTATATGTAGATTAGGGATAAGTGATGGGATTAGGCTCTAATTATGAATTTACCTTCTAATTTCATGTTCATTTCTCTTGGGGCTATGTTTTATTATGTAATTGTGATTGATCACCATAGTTGCATATCAAGTGTTTGATCTAATGCTTAGGGGGCTTAGATTAAATGCTAGGATCAAGAGATTTGCATACTAGAGAATAGTAGGGCTAAGGAACTCCATAAGCTATTGGGAGTTAATGAATTGCTTGATATCTTAGTAGGAGTTAAGCCTTTCATTAATCTACTTGATTTCATCACAATGAGAGTTGAGTGAATCATACTTAGGAGGTTTCCCACATGAAATTGGATTAAAATGGCTAATTCTAGTTAGAGTGTTACATCCCTATCACCTAGACCTAATTGAAGTATAATTGGAGTCACTTTCATTTCCTATTGAATTTATATCATTTGATATTTGTTGCTTGTTTAGTTAAGTCCTAAGTTTGTTAATTACTTTCCTTTTGTTACTAGTTAATCAAAAACCCAAAAACATGTTAGTTGGTAACTTGGATAGTAGTTAGATAACTAGGTTACTACTTGAAATTCTTACGTCCTAGCATTCCTTGTGGATTCGACTCGATTATACTCAATCGATTATCATTGTATCCTCCACCCTCAACAAATAGAGCGATCACTAAGCAAGCTCTAAGTGTGGTTTCGAGGAACTTCATCAAAACAACTGCAGAGGGTTCCCAACAGGTCCAGGTTTAAAAACATTGCTTTCATCGCTATCGACATGTGAACTCTAATATTACACTTGTTGGTTACACTTGTTGGTCCCAAAAGCGAATCTCACATGTAGAGGGGAGGAGGGTGAATACGTGTGAGTGAGAAAGTGTTCACTTCTCAAAATTTTCTTAAAAACTCATTCGCTTTTAAAACAGGGAGAAGCGATTCGCTTTGAAAGAGCTAGGCTTTCAAGGGCAACTCGCTTCCAGAGTTAAAAACGCTTGCGGAAATTTGGTGAGCAGTTATTTATACTCACTTTTAGAAAATCTTGCTTACAAAAACTTTTTCGTTGGTTAAGTGCGTGTGTGGCTTATGCAATAAGAAAGCGATAATAAATATAATGAAAGTAAAGAGACAAAGAACTTAAAGAAATAAAGCAAGCACATAGAGATTTATAGTGGTTCGGAGGTTACGCTCCTACGTCCGCTTGTTGCCTTCACTCAACAATGGATACCTTCACTCAGTATCCACAACAACACGTCCTAGTTTTAGACTTCCCAGTGAAGTGATCTAAGTCCAAAATGAACTTAAATTCTCAGAGATTCACTATGGGCTCTCGAGTGGCTGAAACAACAACCTAAACATAAACAACACAAACAAACGCAAACATAAATGTACAACTTGGTCTACGAACAGACACGAATTAGGTTTGGAGGTTGGTTTTTGAAAATTCTAACTAAAGAGAATCCTTTTCAGTGAAGAACATGAAAAGAAAATAAAGAATTTTCCTCCTAGATTTTGAAACAGAGTTCCTAGTCTATGGTGAAGGGATTTAGGGTGATGCTATACTTACAAAACTTTTTAGGGTTTTCTAAGGACTCAACTAAACTCTAGAACTCGAAGAACTTGAGTGTTTGAATGCAAAAAAAGCTCAAAATTCTTGTTGTATGTTAGTGCGTGAGAGAGTAGTTTCGTAACTTTGAATGTTAAGGTAGCATCCCTATTTATAGTGGGAGTCGGCCATCTTCCCATTAGAAAGGTTGGTGGAGCGCGTGCTCTTCACTTCCTTTCGGTCAAGCGACATAATTTTTTATCGCAGAGTTGCAAAGCTCTGGTTTTGTTTTCTTTCCCAGAAAGGAAACTCCAGATTGTTTGCAGATTTCTGTTGTGGAGTGTAGTCAAGACAGGCTCTGGTGCACTGTTCCGGTGATTTCCGTTGTCCAATCCAGTGCCTGTGCATGGTCTTTGACTCATGTGTCACAAATAATGATACGTACGAACTTGTCACACCTCATATCAAATTCGAATTTGTGCTCGCGATAGCTTATCGCTTCTCCTGGATATTCACGAGCATTTCATTTGTACTAGGTTGCTTTTGATTTTCACACTTGTACTGATGTTGCTTTCAATTGGAAACACTTCTGCATGGCACTGCATCGCTTCAAGTAGCTTTAACTGGAATCGCTTTTTGTTGAACTAAAAATGATCACTCGTGCCTTTAAGCTCCTTACATACTTGAAAGTGATAAACTTCACTTCGCTTCTCCTTGCTTTGCTTCAAACTGGACCAAAATACTTAGATAAAATTTGAAGCTCCCTAACAAGTGAGCTCACCTAATACATTTAAAAATACATCAAGTGATAATGGACTACATCAAAAATAATAATGGAGTGAATGATGGGGTTGTAGAATCTAATCAAAACAAAATTATTATCCATTAAAATTAAATAGATTTCGCTTCCCCCTTAACTAAATATCCCAACAAGCTTTTATTATTTTTTTTAAGATCAATATGTAGTTTTAGACCATAAATCCGTAACTAAAGACGATATTTTAAATTTTGCATATGAAGACTAAATCTTAAAGTCATTAATAGTTATAATATATTTTTAATTTGTATTATATATATATATATCATTTTACATAATACATATAAATGAGTTTGGGTAGTGGGAATCCATAGGGAGGAAATGCACAAAAATGCCCTCTTAGATGATAATAAAATAAATGTTACCCTCCACATAACAACACACAAATTTTGCCCATATTTTTTATATTGAGACTATATTACCCCTCTCCTCTCTCCTCATCTTTCCTATCTTTTCACGTGTAGCACCTCTCTCTTCTCTATCCAATCTCTCTATTTTGAAATATGCTTCATCTCTCTCTCTCTCTCTCACACACACACACACCTCCTTCTCCCATTCTCTCCCTCTCTCTGAAATTCATCCACTCTCCTCTCTTATCTCCCTATCTATTTCTTTCCATTCATTTTCCTCCATTTTCGTAGAGAGGCGACGGGCTATGGAGAGCGATTTTGGTAGAGAGACGATGGGCTAGGGTTTTGACGTACACGACGGTGATGCTCGAAGGAGAAGACGTCTGTGTCGCATTTTGAGTGGAGGGAATCGACGGAGTAGGTGAGGCTCTAGTTCTGGTTCTCTCTCTCTCTCTGGATCTCGAGGTATCTGAATTTTTAAGGGTGAAATGGTGGAGTTTTGATGCTAGTGGTGTACTGGAATTGAAGCTTATATTTCTTGTATGAGTGTGCAATTATTGGGTAAAAAGAAAAGAAAAAAATGTTGCCCTAATTGTTGGAGATGACGAATTGAAGATCCTTGAGTTTTTTTCCATTGATCAAATGTAATTTTAATTGATTCACTACTGTATTTTTTTTTCTTATTAATAGATCCCCCTTTCTTCATTTTTGCAGAACTAGTTTTTGTTGTTTTGTTGCTTGTTTGTTTGTTATTTTTTCACATTTTCTTACCAAAAAGATAGGTAAGATACTTAGTTTAGAATGTGCATATCATGGTTTGTTGGTAAGAATAAATTGAATTTTTTACAATTTATGTTTGTTTGTCAATTATATCATTACTATGTTTTCAGACCTTGACTGTATTGATAAAAATTTAATTAATTGAACATAAAAAGTAGTCAAATTCTTATCAAACGATTTAGAAAGGTAAGAATTTGACAAATTCTTACGAAGTGAATTTGTTAGATTCTTACCAAATGAATTGGTGGCACATAGGAAATTATCAAGTTCTTAAGAAAAGAGTCAGAGAAGGTAAGAAATTGATAAATTCTTACCAAATGACTTTGGATTTATTATTTCTTTTTTGTAAACTTGTAATTTTTGGTTGTTCGTGTTTATTGTTTAAAGGTTGTTGGTTAGAAATTGTAATTGGTAAAATTCTTACCAAACGATTTAGAAAGGTAAGAATTTGCTAAGTGAATTTGTCAAATTCTTACCAAATTAATTGGTGGAACATTAGTAAATTGTCAAGTTCTTACGAAAAGAGTTAGAGAAGGTAAAAAATTGACAAATTCTTACCAAATGGACTTTGGATTTATTGTTGTTGTCAAGTTCTTACGAAAATAGTTAATCAATTTATTGCCTCTAACTCAGTAAAAAATTGAAATTTCTTACCAATTAGTTAAGGCCACACACACAAATTAATAAAACATAGTAATAAAATACGAATTTGTACCAAATAATAGGTAAGAACTTAAAATTTCTTACCAAGTTACGACCACCCATACAATTTATTACCATATGCATTTGTCAAAATTTTTACCAAATAAATTAGTTAACATAAGAAATTATCAAATTCTTATGAAATGAGTTGGAGAAGGTAAGAACGTAATCAGTGATAATTTATAGCTCTTTACAATAAAATAAAAATAAATAAAATAAATAAATAAAATTGAAAAAACGGATACTAAAAAAGAAGAAAAGAAAAGAGAAAAAATAAGAGTAAAAAAAATGAAAAATGAAAAATAAGAGAAAGAAAAATAAGATAAAAAAATAAGAAAAATGTAAAAGGAAAAAAAAATAGGAGAGAAAGAGAATGTGTGTGTGAGAGAGAAGAATGTGTGTGTGTGAGAGGGTCATGTGCATAAAAGTAGGAGAGATGGAGAATGTGTGCGCGTGAGAGCGAAGAGGAGAAGGTGAGAGTGTGCGTATGTCAGGGAGAAAAAGAGAAGAGATGAGAGAGGAGAGAGGAAGGGAATAAAAAATAGGGGTAATTTGGGGAGATATTTGAATTGTTAGGTATAATTTGTGTATTGTTATGTGGAGGGTATAATTTGATTTCTTATCCTTTAAATGGGTATTTTAGTTGTTGCCTCATCCATAGGCAATAACCCATACACAAACACATCCCAAACTTGTGATGGGTACTAAGTTTGCTATCCAAATCCGTCCCAAACTCATTTAATTTTTCTTAAACCCGCTCTATTAGGGTTTGACAAGAGCATGTACCCGTATAAACCTGACTGCTTGCCATCCCTATATGAGGGTATTAAATATTAATGCTCTCTATTGCATTATCTTGAGAAAGTATTATGAGAAAAAATATTAAAATAGCCACTTTGGTAAAAGAAAGATTAATAATAGTCAGTTTTTTTTAAAGATAAATTATAGTCACTTAGACTCTTATACCATTAGAAATGTTCCACTACCTACCGTGGGCACATTAAGTGTGTCCACTGCTTATGTGGTAGTGCCACGTCAATAATATTTTCCATTTAGGGTTCGATTTGTTTTAGTAGGTTTAGTTTTTTTTTGTAGGGTTTAGTTTTTATGGTATATATTTAAATTAATTTCCTTATATGTAATATTGTCACGTCATCCGTGGGCACATTAAGTATGCCCACGGTGAGCATTGGAGCATTCCTCCTTATACAACTCCCTTCATTCTTTTTCGATTTTATAAAATGCAAAAATTAAAAATAGTAATAAAAACAAAATTTATTAGCCCACGTTCTCGTGAACTAGTGACTTGAATGTCAAAAAAAGAGAAACTACCGCCTTTAGGTTTTCATCATTTGTCTCCCTATGATATTTTTGCCACTGACTTAAAAATACACGAGACACGAATGTACGAGGTCATATTTCAATCCCTAGCTAGAAAATACACGATCAACTAAATTTATAGCATTGACAACACACAAATACAAACTACTCTGTATTTTGCAGACAAAATCATTGCACGATTCGATTTGATCGTATAATCATCATTAATACACGATCAAATTAAAAACTATTAAATGAAACACTCGTGTATTACGGTTTAGGAAGGAGATGCGCTTAATCGGAATGAGCATTGCATGATTACGGGTCATATATTCTTCAACAAATCGTGTACTTTGGAACTTTTAAATGCTTGTCGAAAAACTTGAGAGAAATACGTATGGAATAATGGAGCAAGAGATAGAGAAATGGATGAAAATTAAGTTATATTTCGAATTCACAAACATTGAATTCACGAATAAAGATTGCTCGTGTATATATAATTGTGTATTGCGCTGTGAATGACGAGAGGCAGCAACAACATTTTGTAGTAGCGTAGTGGCTGGGCGATTAGGCGGGAAGGGAGGACAACACCCATTAATGAAGAAAATAGGGAGGGGGGGTGGGGGATTGAGTCCTGTTAAAGAACTGGGGATAAGGAAGATAAATATATTGGGAGAGAGAGTGAGACTCGGCAGATTAGTAGGAAATAAGTTTGGCATTTTTATATTTTATTTTAGATTTCATATATTTTAGTTTATTTATATCATTTTTATTAAGGGCAATTTGATAATTTCTCATAAAAAATGGCTATTATTTATCTTTTCTTAAGAAGTGGCTAATTTTTATCTTTCTTTCGAGAAAGTGACTAGTTTAGCCTATTTTCACAAGTATTATTCGCGAATATCATGTAAGATATAAACTTTGTTTGAGACCTCCTCCAACCATAAGATCGAAATTTGAGTTAAAAAAAAAACATTAATATTATATTTAACTATTTTATAATTAATAAAGATTTCTTATATAATTCTCAATTACTAATAATTAGCACCTTTTTTGGTTGTACTCTGATTAATTAGAATTTAACAAATGCAATGCGCTGACAAAACAGTTAAAGTAATTAACTTTACTAATCTCTAGCTTAAAAATAGCTGACTCCTTCAGTTTTCTTTACAATTAATAATATAAAGCACCTGACTAAAGTAGTGTAACACCTCAAATTTCTACAAGAAATTAAAAAGTTGATAATAATGTATTTTGAGGACGAATCTACAATAATAGTTGAGTAATTTAATTTTATACTCGTTTAAGTTATTACCCTAAATAAACAAATAAAAAATAGCCTTCTTTTTTAATCGAATTATCAACTATCTGTTACAATACCATTCTATTGGGTTTGTGTAATACTAATAATGTATACAAAAAATTAAATAATTGCATGTGAATTTATTATTTAACATATGATTTTATTCCATTTAAATTTAATTTGTGTTTAGGCTTTTTCGGTAATTGTTAATCTCAAAATTAGTTGCACTGTATAATTGAACTTATAAATAATTTGTTAGTAACAAATTAAGGAGCAAATTTTGAAGAATCTAAAGATTTTGCGATGATTTTCTGACAAAAATAAAAACATATATTATTGAATTATTTGGAAGTGTGCTACTTGATTTGAACTTTATTTGTGGTGGAAGTATGTGGTGTATTATCTGACATATTAATTAAAGCCTAAAGATGAAGGGTACGTACATATTTAGTGGAATATTGATTGTTATCTTTAGTTGTTTTTATTCTTTTGCACATTAATTAGTGGATTTCAGCCTTTTCATGTACATATGTATGTATTTTCGACACTTCTTGTAAGAAGTTGTCAATCGCAATGAAAATAAACAAAATTGAGTTTTGGGGTTTGCTTTTCGAAAAGGGAAAAAAAAAATATATATATATATATATATTATATGTCGGTTCATATTGCATAATGATTTTCTTTTTCTCTTTTTCGCTATGAGGAAAATTTAATAATTATCACTTGTGATTTATATGGATTTAATGAGTGTAACCTTATCCCTGCAGTTTAATATTTCATGAGAATATTATTTTGATAGTATTAGTTTAGCTTATAGATCTTTTTAAATATTTGATAAATAAGATCTAAGGAAATAAAACCTTATTTTGAAGTAACAATTGTGAGATAAGATCGCGAGTATTTTGAGCAATAAAAAGTGATAGTATAACTTGTTTCGTATATATCTTGCTCCGTGAATTTAAAGGTCGCTAGATGTCTTGATATGTTAATCTAATAAAACGAGTTTTTTTTTTTTTTTTAAGAAAAATGTAGTTTTATTACTCTCTCTCTCCTCTATTTAATGACACTTTTACTATATTGAGACGTCCTCCATTTACTGAATCTTTCCGTTTTGGGACATAGGCCCCATAATCACTTTAACACTT
>CM038110.1:39456642-39502040 GCA_001642375.2 Mentha longifolia
ATTTCTACATGATGGAATGGAATGAGGTGGAATGGAATGGAAGTAGAAATGATGTAGAAATGTCTACATGATTTCTACCTCCATTCCATTCCACATCATTCCATTCCATCATACCAAGCACCTCCTAAATAGTACAATGTGACCATATATAAGTAACGCCTATGAATACATAGAAAACAAACTATATAAATTAATTCTCCCTTTGTCCCCTTAATAATATCATCAGAGACATAAACGCCCCCCTAATCATTCTAGGCTTACTTAATGTGCCTATGGTTGATATAGCAATGTCATGTAAATAATTTTATCATTTAGAATTTTTTCCAATAAAGTTTAGTTTTTTTATAGGATTTATTTTCATAATATATATTTATAATAATTTTTCTTAAATATATCATCATCATATCAGTCATGGGTATATTAAGTATGCTCACAAATTTCAATGAGTATGGGAACATTGCCCCTAATCGCATTTACTACTTTCTGTTACTACTTTATGTTGTCCTACTATACTTACCTCATTTCTTAAAATAAAATTGTTTAAGCTATTGTTATCTAAACTAAATCAACTTAATAGATTAATCTATATGTTCCACATCTACATACATCTATGCACCTAGTTTGATATAATTTGAATTGTAAAATTTTAAATTATTATAACTTGTTTATTTATTCTACTCTTACGATTTTTATGTCAAATCAAAAGTTTCGATATGATATTTCATTTAAAATTCATTATCAATTTATTTTATGGATATATAATGTTCTATTTAAAAAAGAAAAAAAAATACTCATCGAAATGTTAAATACTATTATAACGCTAAAAGTAAATTTCCTAATTCATGTGTCCCCAAAGTTTTGTAACTACCATAAAATGGGACAAGAGGAGTAAAACCTAGTGCAAAGTTTAGTATAATCAAAATTAATATGAATATTTCAATTGGACGTAAAAATAATTTAATAATTTTTTTTTCTAGGGATCCCCATTCGTTGTTATAGGTGTGCGCAAGATATGTCGAGGAGGCCTAAGTCGAGTGGCTAAGTTGAGGCACCACAAATCCCTCTTAAGTAGGAGGTCTTGAGTTTAAATCTCACTAAATACAGATCATGTAGTCATTTTCTTTGGATTTAGTAATGTAGTCTTATTTTTAATGATTGTTGAATTGTATTTGTTATGGCATTGTTTATATACAACTAGCAGAGATTACGTACGTTGCAGTAGATACGTTTTTTTTTATTAATTTTAAAAAATATGTTTAAAATAATATAATTTTTGTTATATTTTACTATTTGTATCATACAGAGTACTTATTAGTATTTATTATTGTGAGTTTTATGATATAGCACGTATGAAGCAATAGATTCTTGAGGAGTTGAATAATATTTTTGGAAAATTTAGAAGATAAATAAGAGTGGAAAAGTAGAATTGTAGTTGAAGTAGGAGAAGTTTATATAAATTTAATTCAATAATAAAATTACGTTCAAAATTACTTCGTTACCCTTAAAATAGATTTAGAATGGGGGGTATATCAGACAAAACAAAAGTTGTAAGAATTGACTCTTTTATAATAGTAATAGATATACTTCTCATAAAAATGTGTGCACAAGATATCATACCATTTTTCAAAAAAAATAAAAGAAACAATGACAACAACAACAACAACAATAATAATAATAATAATAACGCGTCGATGAAAATAAATTATATAATAAGACCAAATGTATCTTTAGTCTGATAAGTTTTAATTTAATTAGCATTATATTTTTAGAATAATTAACATACGTATTGATTGAAAAGAAAACATTTTAGCAATTGTTTAGTTAGTGAAAAAGCATAACAAGACAAATTACCAATCAAGACATCAATCAATGTCGAGATAAGTTTAAATTATACTAATAATTAAAGTCCTTAATTAAGTTATTCTTCGACTTAGGTAAGGAAAAAGTGTCTGTGCCGTTTATAAATTAATCATGAGAACCTAAAAATTATGTTGACTATTAGGTTCGAACAATTTGTTTGCAAGTTGCATTAGTATGTTTTTCTTTTATATATATAAATAAATTATCAATCAGAAATCTATTTATATTTTTTTTAAAAGAAAAGCATAAATATATTTATATTCTCCGTATATTAAAGTAAAATAATGTATTTAAGGTTTCCCCACCTAAACTAAGAAGAACACAATGTATAAATGTTAGACAAATATAGCAAATTGTGTAACACAATATGTAGTGGGCAAAATCCGTCCATTCAATCCGAGCCCACTTATCCATAACCAATCAGCAGTCGGTAGCCGGCCCAAGTCAAGCGGCCTACCTAATTGGGCCATCAAAAGGCAAAAAGCCCAAATTCCCCCCTGGCGGGCTATCTAGACGGATATCCGGCTAGAGGTCCACTCAGTCAGCCGAACGAAACCAATTTGACATGATCGAGCGTAACAAACGGAACGAGCCGATCGGGAGTGAATCTCCCACGATCTCAGTAGACGGTTAGCAGCTAGGGTTTAAGGAGGAAACCCTAGACGGACTGACCATCCTATATATTCCACCTACTAGACAAACAGACGGACACGTTCTGACTACTGGCAATCACCCTCTAGCAATCGGCTCTTCAACTTTCCGCCTACAAGCACTCTCGCTCTAGTAGTCGGATCTTCCACTTTTCGTCCACAAGCATATTCACTCCAGCAATCGGCTCATCCGTTCTCCAAACACTCCACGCTCTCTTCTAGTAGGCGGCAATCGGATCCTACCAGACGGACTCCCGTCACCATCATCCCCTCATTATCTACTCTCACCACCGATCCGCCTCCAACTAGAACTCCAACCAATTGTTATTTATTATTTTCCGTCTATTTCCATTTACCATTCCGATTACTTATTCTGGTTACTGACTTGAGCGTCGGAGGTCCTTCGGCTGACACACCCTCCGATGTTCCTCGAAGGGCTCTTACGTGTGTTACGTGTGTTGACAGGTTGCTAGTGCCCGTTCCGTCTACCGGACGAACCTGTCGAGCCGGTCATATCATTGATTGTAGATTTACCATCTACAATTTGGCGCCCACCGTGGGGCCTTAGCAATCAAGAGAATCAGCACAATCCGATCGAAAGAGCCTTTGAGCACCATCATGGTTGACAAAAACAACACGAACGATTCTACCCCCGCGACTGACCTTGCTGCCCAGATCGCGGCTCTGACCGAACAGATGAATCGAGAACGCAAAAGTCGGGAGAGGTTGGAGAAGGAGAATGCCGATCTACTTTCCCGTCTTCAAGCAGCATCATCTTCCCAAATCCAGACGGCTCCGCCATCTCGATTCAGGGTTCCCGTGAACCCAATGCAATCTCTGGATGACTATGTTCGTGTGGAGGATGATGACGGATCTGACGATTTGGAACCGACAGATCTATCCGGTTTGGTAAGGAACCAGAATTCCCATCATACTGGTACTGATCGGACTCGTGTTTCCTTCCTTACAGGTAATCGGGTCACATTGGACCTCGATCCTCCACGAACGGTGACACGCGCCACCAGATCTATTGGAATCGGACAAGCTACTCTAACAGCCGGACAGACTAGTACTGGAATTGATTCCAGCGGTCTACCCCTAGGCGTTCCGACTGGGATTGCCGAGCCAACACCAACAACACCTGGAGCCGGTCTGAGCCATGCAACCATCGGATGGACAAGCCAGCCACCACACAATGGTGCCCATCAGCCAGCTCATCCTGGAGTAGGCGCGACTGAACGTGGTCTGGCCAATATCGCAAACTATCTGGAACAACCGATTACTCATGTCCACTCGGCAGCTAGTGGTTCCTTCCCAAATTTGGATGTGGAGCTGGCCCTTAAGTTGGCTGAAATGGAGGCGATGATCCAGCGGATCCCAGGTGTTCCGGCTCCTATCAAGAAGAGTGCAGCCAGCTGCTATGCCGACTCACCTTTTGTTGATGAAATTGCATTGGTGGAGATGCCTAGCAAGTTCAGCTACCGCAACATGAAGCCGTTTGATGACACCACTGATCCAGACGACCATATCGCTCAATACCGTCAAAGGATGTTCACCGTAGCCATCCCTCGTGAGATAAGGGAGGCTTGCATGTGTAAGGGGTTCGGTTCTAGTCTGATAGGACCGGCCCTCCAGTGGTATATGAATCTTCCTAATAATTCCATATCATCTTTTGCTCAACTGACTGATACTTTTGTGCAGCAATATGCTAGTAGCAGGAAACTTGAAAAAATCTCGGAAGATCTGTACGCCATAGTCTAACAGCGCGGAGAGTCTCTCCGCGACTACATCGGGCGCTTCAACAAAGAAAAGGTGTCGATTACCAACTGCAACACCCAGACAGCGGTCACCGCCTTCCGAAAAGGATTGCTTCCCGACTCAGACCTCTACAAGGATCTCACCAAATATTCTTGCAAAACGATAAAGGATGTTCTCGCCAAGGCATGGGCACAGATCAAGTGGGAGGAAGATCAGTACAACCATCATAGATCCTCGCCACAAAGGAGCTCTAGGAGGTATTCAAGGGTAGACAGAAGGAACTCCAACAGACGGTCCGAACCTTATCCAACTTCTCGCAGGCAGGATGACAGGAGGAGAGATTATGCCCTCTCTTCAGACAACCGACCACGAGAGAGGGCGAAAGTACCAGAATACAACCTCTCCATCTCACCGACTGAAGCTGTTGCCGCCCTCAAAGGACTCGGAAACAGAGTCAAATGGCCCGAGAAAATGATAACTTCAGCTGAGCAAAGAGACCGATCGAAATGGTGCGAATTCCATGCAGACCATGGCCATCGGACGGACGACTGCATCACCTTAAAGTTGGAGGTGTCCCACCTACTAAAACAAGGCCATCTGACCGATCTGCTAACAGACAAGGGCAGACAGACATACCAACAAGGAAATGACAGACGGGACCGCAATGGAGATGTTACACCTCCAAGACCGCCAGTTCATGAACGGACAGTCACTGTCATCACAGGAGGATCGGAAGTAAGCGGGGTGACCCATTCAGCAGCCAAGAGACACACCAGACAGGCTAGACAGAACCAGCCCGACTCAAATGGACCAGCAAAGCACGCAACCGCCCTACCTGCTCAAATAATAAGTTTTGACGCCTCGGAATCAACCAGGCTCCTTAACCATCATCATGATGCTCTTGTTATTTCACTCTTTATTGCCAATTGCCTTACTAAACATGTGTTGATTGATAACGGTAGTTCTGCCAATATTCTATTCATGAATGCTTTCAGGGAAATGAAGTTGGATGAATCTAAGATCGTCAGGAGGACAACGGTCCTAATCGGCTTTAGTGGAGAGCACAAAAGCACAGTCGGTGAAATAGACCTACCTGTATATGCCAAAGGAGTGAACTTGGTTACGAGATTTTCGGTGATGGACTCCCCATCCGGCTACAATGTAATCATGGGACGGCCATGGATACATGAGATGGAATCAGTTCTGTCAACCTACCATCAAGTCCTACGATTTCCAACCAAATGGGGAGTGAAGGAGATACGAGGAGATCAGGAAGATTCCAGAGCATGCTACCAAACAACTATGAAGGCCAAACAATGTCCCTTATAGCAATTACAGGAAGGACAATCCGACTCCGCAGTCAGTCAGCGATCCAGATCAACTCAACCGGACCAACCAGATGTGGTGGAGTTGGATGAAGTCCAGATTCATACGGAATTCCCAGACCACAAAGTTCGAATCAGGGCCCACCTAGCACCCGACCTCAGAGAGAAGCTTATCGAATTCCTTTCCTCCAATTACGATTGTTTCGCTTGGTCTCATGCAGACATGACCGGAATTGATCCCAATGTTATTGTTCATAGGTTACAGGTTGATCCAAACTATCCCCCTTGGAAGTAAAATAAGAGGAAATTTGCTCCAGAAAGGAACAAAGTAATCAACAAAGAAGTTCAAAGGCTACTAGACAACGGCCTAGTAAGAGAGGTCCACTATCCTGATTGGCTAGCCAATGTTGTCGTCATAAAGAAGAAGAATGGCAAATTGCGAGTGTGCATTGATTTCACCGATTTGAACAAGGCGTGCCCGAAGGATTCATTTCCCCTACCTCGTATTGACATGTTGGTGGACGCCACAGCCGGCTACGAGCTGCTGAGTTTCATGGACGCCTATTCTGGCTACAACCAAATCCTCATGCATCCAGACGACCAGGAGAAGACGGCTTTCATGACAAATATTGGCATTTTCTGCTACAAGGCGATGCCGTTCGGCTTAAAGAACGCGGGAGCAACCTACCAACGCCTAGTTAACAAGATGTTCACCGAGTTGTTGGGAAAGACAATGGAAGTCTACATCGACGACATGCTCATAAAGTCCCTTCAAGCCGTCGACCACATCGACCACCTGCGACAAGCGTTCGGTATCCTACGGGAATATAATATGAAATTAAACCCTACTAAATGTTCGTTTGGTGTGATTGCAGGAAAGTTTTTAGGCTACATGGTAACACAGAGGGGAATTGAAGCCAATCCGACTCAAATAGATTCCATCCAAAGAATCACATCTCCAACTTGCATAAAGGACGTACAGAAACTAACTGGACGGATTGCAGTGCTCAGCCGGTTCATATCAAAGTCTTCGGAGCGGTGCCAACCATTCTTCAACATTCTGAAAAAATCCAAAGCCTTTGAGTGGACGGCCGAATGCGAAGAAGCGTTACAATAATTAAAGCACTACCTGACCAGTCCGCCACTCCTCTCCAAGCCCAAAGACAAAGAAACCTTGCTCGTATACTTAGCGGTCTCCGAAACTGCAGTCAGCGCGGTACTAGTTTGCGAGGACGAAGGAAGGCAATCTCCAATATACTACGTGAGCAAATCATTGTTGGACGCTGAAACCAGATATAGCCAGTTGGAAAAGCTTGCATTGGCCTTGATCCACGCAGCCAGATGGCTTCGCCCTTACTTCCAATGTCATCCGATCATAGTCGTCACAACGTTCCCGTTAAAGACCATACTCCACAAGCCAGAGCTATCAAGCAGATTGACCAAATGGGCGGTGGAACTCAGTGAATACGACATCACCTACAAACCACGGACTTCACTGCAGTCTCAGGTACTAGCCGATTTTATTGTTGATTTTACACCTAACATCCATGTGCAGGCGGAAAAAGAGTTAGTCTGTATGACCGAAGGGCAATCAAACGGTATCTAGAAGCTGTGCATGGACGGCTCCAGCAACTCATGAGGAAGCGGGCTAAGCTTGGTCCTCACATCACCTCAAGGAGATACGATCGAATAAACAATCAGATGCGGATTCAAAGCTACAAATAACGAGGCAAAATACAAGGGATGATAGCCGGTCTCGGATTAGCCAAAGAGATGGGAGTCAAGAGGATTAATGTCTTCAGTGATTCTCAATTGGTAGTGAACCAGATGTAAGGGAACTACTAAGCTAGAGACAACAAGATGACTGCCTACCTCGACAAGACCAAGGAATTGCAAGCCCACTTTGACGAATTCACAGTCAGCTAAGTTCCCCGAGGAGAAAATGGCCACGCGGATGCACTAGCAAACCTTGGGTCCTCCATTTAGACGACGGAGCCCAAATCCATACCGGTCATCTATCTCAAGTGGCCAGCCACTTGGAAAGAAGGGGAGGACCAGGTGGCTGAGATTTCAGACGACCGAACGTGGATGACTCCAATTATGGAGTACTTGGAACAAGACATACTACCCAATGATAAAAATGAGGCACGAAAGATCAAATCCAAGGCAACCCGTTTCACTATCATTAGAGGTAAACTGTATAAGCGTTCTTTTTCTGGTCCATACCTGAAATGTGTTAACCCTGCAGAAGCAAAGTACATACTAGCCGAGCTTCATGAAGGAGAATGCGGTAACCACTCCAGTGGCAGGAGTCTGGCTCATAGGGCACTAACCAACGGATACTATTGGCCGACTATGAAATCAGACTCAGCAAATTAAGCAAGGAAATACGACAAATGTCAATGGTTCGTCCAAGTTCCGCACCAACCACCAGAGCCGATGACTGCAATCATGTTACCTTGGCCATTCATGAAATGGGAAATGGACATCGTCGGCAAGCTACCAATTGCACCAGGATAGAAAGTGTTCATGCTAGTAGTAACCGACTACTTCAGCAAGTGGATAGAAGCGGAGGCCTTCCACCAAGTCAGAGATCAAGAAGTTAAGAACTTTATTTGGAATAACGTAATTTGCAGATTCGGAATACCAAAGGAGATCATCACGGACAACGACTCCCAGTTCATAAGTATCGACTTCCAAAACTTTTGCAAATTCTAGAACATCAAGCTGAGCTTCTCCATACCAAGATACCCACAAGCAAATGGCCAGGCGGAATCTAGCAACAAGACCATCATGAACACCCTGAAGAAACGACTGGAGAAAGCCAAAGGAAAATGGGCAGACGAGCTGCCCGGAGTGCTCTGGTCATATCGAACTACAGCCAGAACGTCAACTGGAGAAACGCCGTTCTCATTAGCTTTAGGGATGGAAGCGGTCATTCCGACTGAAAGTGAAGTACCGACTGCTAGGTACGAGCTGACTTCAGATGATGAAAATTGGACCAATATGTGTCATGAGTTGGACATGCTGGACGAAAAAAGAGAGCAAGCTATGATCCGATTGGCCTCATACCAACAAAACGTGGCGAAGTACTACAATAAGCACACTCGTACTCGAACTTTCCAGCCTGGAGATTGGGTGCTGAGACGAGTGTTCCAAAACACTAAAGAGGCTGGTGCAGGCAAACTGGCCCCAACATGGGAAGGTCCCTACTTGATCACCAAGGTGGTTGGAAAGGGAGCCTACAAGCTACGAGCTAAAGATGGTCGTGACATATCCAACAGTTGGAACGCGACACATCTCAAACAGTATCACGCCTAACTCTATCTATATCTCTTATATATTATATAGTTCATCTTACGAGACCAATAATTTTTTCACATTATTACTAACACTTTCATCCAGGCCAATCCGGAACTACATCTAGGCTTGATCCCTCACGAGGGCAGCTCTACGGAGTGCAGCCACTACGTTTCTTATTATTTCCTCAAACGATTCTAACCGTTAATGAAACAAGTCAGAACTACATCGGGCTTGATCCCTCTCAAGGGTATGTAGGTAGCTCTACGGAGCGCAGCCCTCCCCCCCCCCCCCCCCAACCAACCTATTTGGTCCAACCAGATTGGAAACAAAGTGTGCAAAAACGCCCAAGCGGACAAGCGAAAATGGAAAAGTCGAAAGACAAAGCCAGCCACAAGGTTGTCTCAAGAATACAAGCTGCACACAACGAAAAATAGTCCAAGTCCAAGTCAAGTTACTTGAACTTGACCTAAGGGGGAAGAAGGGATGCATACATAACATAAGTAGATTTTTCGACAACCTAATATAATATGATTAGTTCAAGTCTAGGTGGAAAACCTAGATACGAACTAAGGAAAACATGGCATGCGATCCCATATAGAAAGTCAAGGGAAACGGGATCAAAACATCCATACAAATAGTTAGCAAACAGTCAGGAAAACAGTTAGATAGTGCAAAGTAAAAATCCTACAAATCCAAGGACTTAATAGCAAGAAGGCTGGAACCAGTCATCAGCCGGGTACCACATGAAAGAATCAATGGTCAGCCGGAGGGCTCAGGACGTCTCCACCAGCATGGCCATCAGCAAAACCATCGGCCGGAACCTCCTCTTCTTCGTCCGACCTCTCAAAGAACTCAGCATAGGTCTTCTTGTGCTCGCTAACATCCCAAGGATCGGGGAAACAAGCCTCGTACGCTAGAGCATCAGCATGATAAGTCTTCACCTGTGTCTCAACGCGGATAGCCATCATCTGTTCTTTGAGCTGCTCCTCATACTTCCGGGCAGCCTCCGCAGCGGCCTGATCCTTAGCACGGATTGTGGCCTCCAACTCAGCAATGGTCCGATCGGACGACTCCACATGAGAAATGAGAGAATCTTTCTCCGTCCTCCACCGGCCCCTCTCGGCCTGGTGATCTTGGTCCCGCTTGTTTGACTCCTCGAATGCATCCTGCAAGTAAAGGGCCTTCTGAAATTTTTGTTAACAAAATGATAGTGAGGAAAGCAACCCAATCGATAGAAGTAATGGAATTGACAAACAGGCAGGCTAGAAAAACCCACAGTGAAAGAAGCCTGGACGTGAGACGCGGCTATAGATCGGTTCCCCATCCGTTGGAGAACAAACTAGTCCTCCTCGAATAACAACTTCATGGCCTCCGATGAGATCGAGCCATAGTCAGCATGGGCACAAGCGGAAGAAGGGAACGCTAAGGTACTATGGCCCGAAAGGCCAGTAAGATCGACAGTAGCACCCCTCTTATTCGGCCTCGGAAAGGTAAGAGGCGGAGGAGATGTGGAACCAACGGCTTCCTTAGCCGTTTCGCCACTTGGGCCAACTGGTGCCTTCTTCTTCGTCTTGCGCTGCTTAGCTAGCTCCTTCAGTTGACTAGTTGGCAAGAGAGGCAAGTCGATTCTCTTTGACATGATGACGTCTACAAAACCAAACACAAGTCAAGATTAGCAATCAGTTCAACAAACAATTGATACAATTGGTAAACTGAAATTACTTACCAAAGGATATGTGGCCTTGTAAGGAAGAATGCCAAATGTTCTTCTTAGTCAAGATCACCTTGACAGATCATTCTTCAATCGGCTGGTCCAGAAACGAACTAATCTTTGCAGTAGTAGATTCTGACTGCACAGCGTGGTTCTTCTCTGTTTTTTCTAAACGAAAAAGAAAAACTAATCAGTTAGATGGACATACATGCAAAGAGAAAGACAAGACAAAACATAATCAGAAAAGTACCAGGGATACACCACGAATGTGGAACATTAAAATCAGATGACGCACTTAACATATCAGACGGGATAATGAAGTAATGTTGTGCCCAACCCTTATAGGAGTCGGATACCCCTTGGACCAAGGCTGTATTAAATCTGTTTACAAGTATAAACCGACCATTATCACTCATGTGCATTTGCAAACTGTAAGCATACGATATGTCGTTGTAAGTGAAAGGAACTCCACGCAACTCGGTAAAGACTTGGATTGCCATCAGAATACGCCAAGCGTTTGGCACCAATTGACTCGGGCAAATATGATGACATTGGCAGGCTTCTAGCACCAATCGGGGAAGAGGAAGCCTGGCGCCATATCGAAATAATATATAGTACATGACCGACCAACCCGGAAACACCCAGTTGGGTCGCTCGAAGTGGGAAGGAACCACGAGATAGACATTGTTGGGAATGCCAAACTTGTCACGTATCCATTCCAAGTTGTTTAATGTAACTGTCGACTCATCATTCACCCCAAATGTGAAGCCTTGGGGCTCGGAACCGACTGTCAGACCTCCGAAATTAATCACCTCGACAACCGATTGAGCCTGACTACCTTGACCAGCTTGGGAAACTTCTACCAGACAACTAGTTGGCAACTCGACATGACCATCACGATCGCACAAGGTGACTTCCTCACTACCCGACTCACTAGAGACTGATCCACTAGATTGCGACATAGCAGACGGATACCTAAGAAGAAAAAACGACTAGTCGGACTCAATTGGATGCTAATGACAATCATTTCGGAAAGCATGAAGAAATAGTCGGATACCGACTACAAAGTTGAACATAAGGCTCACATAAAGTAGTTGGATCTAATCAGACACCGACTATTAAACTACAAACTTAGCACGCAGAAGCAGTCGGACCAAATAGGACACCGACTACAAATCAACGTATTAAGCGTGGAGAAGTAGTCGGATCCAATCGGATACCAACTATAAATTCAACACACATAGTTCATGGAAGTAGCTGGAACTAATCAGACACCGACTATAAAGATCAATATACCAAGCATAAGGAAGTAGCCAGAACTAGTCGGACACCGACTAAAAATCAACATACCAAAGCATGGATAAGTAGACGGACATATGCAACAAGCTATTATACAAACTATAGAAGTAGTCGGACTTGATCCGCCTAAACTAAAATCACCTATACGCAATCAGACATATCCATCATACCATTCCGCCTACCAACAGGAGCAACTAGAGGTAATCAAGCATAATAGGAAATGCAGAAGGCCACCTACTTACTAAATGAAGTTGAGGAGTCGAGCAAGTGGGACAAGGATCACGTGGCTGATAGGAGCCGATGGATGAGGGAGAGGAATGCTTTCACTTCCAGTATGGAGTCGTCCGGTCGGACAATTGCTAGGTTGGAGGCTGAGATCCGTGCTAAGAATCAGGCTGACACAGAGGCAGCCAAGAGGCACGAGGATGAGCTTCGTGAGCAGATTATGGATGTCCGCTTCGAGACGCAGGTCAAGACTTATGTTGCTGCTGCTCACGCGTACGAGGCTTGTTACCCCGAGCCTTGGGATGTTAGCGAGTACAAGGCTAACTATGAGTTGGTTTTTGGGAGGACGGGCGAGGGGGAAGAGTTCGCATGTAAATAAATCCTAGCGTGAGAAAATAAGAATAATGCTTAAAGGTAACAAATTCATGCTTAAATCTGCATAGAATTATGCTTAATATATAATTGTGCTTTCTAATATACAAATTGATGCTTAAATATAATTATACTTATTGTACCTTATAATCATGCTTAAATCAATTTCAACCATAGATCTAACTAAGATCAATGGTCTAGATCTGTTCCTATTTCTCATACCAAAACTTATTTACATATGATCATATCCATCCTCCATAATTATATGATTATATAAATAAAATTTTATATTATCCGTTACACACATACACGCGTGAATTTTCACATGAGCTCTTCCCGCCAAAGTAATTAAAAGTAATGTTTTAAGAACTGGACTGGACTGACCATTTGGACCAGTTGAACTGGGAACCAATTATAGTTCCAGTTCGACGGTTTTGCCTGGTTCCAGCCGGTTTGACATTCGGTTCGATTTTTAAACAATTGATTAATAGTAATTGGTATTATACACATAGATTAGATCATACAAAGATATCAAATAAGAGGAACTATTTCAACATTTGAAGATGATTGAAACTTTGATAACATGTAGAATCGAACAAAGTTCAACAAACACTTAGACGAGTACTCTTTTTTCCACTGAATTTTAATGAGGCTCGGCCTTTGAGATATTGAACTCTTATCTCTAAGAGTTTTAGAATTTATCGATAAAATAAAAATAATTTGGATAATCTTGATGCCTCTTCATTCTTTATTAACTTTTGAATCAAATAACATTCGAAATAATTATGTGATACAACAAATGAACAAACAATTCGAAAGAAGAAAAAAAAAATTGGACAGGTTGGAACCACCGAACTATCAGTTTTAACCGATATCGTCAATTCAAAACTGTAACTAAAACCAAAACCGTGGGAGTGACCGGTTCGGTTCCAATTCCTTCCACCGCACAATGTAACCCGCGATTCAATTCCGATTCGAAACCAAAAATGGAATCGGAACGATGGCCACCTCTAATATAGAGATATAAGAATGTAATAAGGGTTAAACTAGCCACTAAACTTAATAAAAATTAAAAACTAGCCACTAACTTAAAAACATGTAAATTCTAACCATTTTGAACATGATGACACAAAAATACTCTTAATAAAGAAATATTATTTTATAATAAAACAACAAAAACCTAATCTAATAGTCACAGCCGCCAATTGCCATCCCCCCCCCCCCACCTCTTCGATTAGAACGCTCCATATCTCGCAAACCTTCTCCCACTTCTATCTCTTTCTTCTTCAACATTTTCTTCCTCCCGTCCAGCCTCTTCTCCTCCTTCCCTAATCTCCATGTCTGCAAATCCTTGCAAGTCGGCAACCTCCTACGCAACTCACCCCTCTTACTCTCTACTCCTTCCTCTCTCTCTCTCTCTCTCTCTCTCTCTCTCTCTTTCCCATGTTTAAACTCTCCATCTTGTTTGATCACCGCCATTGGAGTTATTGCCAAAATCTTCATGTCGCCGCCAATGGAGTTCTCCAAATCTATGAGTCTTCTCTCATGGCCCGTACGAACCCGAACAGGCACGAACAAAATCCATTCGAGCGCGGCCTGAATGAACCCCTAGGTAGCAGGCTCGAACGGCTCGATCAAGCCAGTCAGTGCTCAATCGAGCCCCCGCTTAATGTTATATCAGGCATACGTCGTCCACAGTGTTAACCAGAGGCTCGATCGAGCCAGCACATGCTCGATCGAGCCTCTTCATTAACGATAATGCATAATGTAGGGCTGAACAAATCCGACATTAAGTAGTGCGGCGGTCGACGACGATAATACGGAGGCGCGAATGGTCGTTATTCACTAGAATAGCGGCCCGATTGCTTCCGGTCGCGATTTAGGGCAAAATGGCCGCCAGAAAATTTTGCCCTTCGGTGAAGACGGCGGCTCGATCGACGGCAACTGGGCAACAACGTCGGCGCCTCGATCGACGGCGACGGAGGTGAAGGTCGCTGATGAGGGCGGCAGTTCGTAGGATGGGGTAGGTTTTGTGAAATTATTTTTACGATATGTAATTAATTTTATTTACTAGATTTTTATTATTTAGGTATAAAGGATAATTTCGTCTCAATATATCGAAATTGGCTAAAATTTATATGTTTTTAAGTTGGTGTCTAGTTTTTAATTTTCACTAAGTAATATGAATATTCTGCATTCTGGCTCGATAAGAATCTATATGCGAGTTAAATTTATATTGTTTTGAAGATAAGAATCTGTCCGCTATTAAAAGTGATAGAAAGCCCCCCTCAAGTTCGTACAGCATTATTTGTCGGAGTGCCCAACTTTTCACTATTTCCACACCCTTACTTTGCTCACGTCATGCTCCCATCATCTCCCTCATCTCTCTCTACACTCTACGTCTGCGTTTTATAAGTTTTAAACATTCTTTCTTTCTTTGAGTATATATCAATTGTGTTACCAATGCAAAGACAAATCATAATAGAAAATTGATTATTCGTAAATTAATTCACACTTTATATTCTTACAATCCTATGATGAAAGAAATAATCTCGCAATTTTTTTAATGGTTTTTTTTTTTTGGTGAGTTTAAGCACAAAGTCAGTCTACTAAAAACAGAGAGAGAGAGAGAGAGAGTGGTAGACATACATGTCAGCCATGGAAGAAGAAATGAGCGTGGAAACACCATCATTCTTATAGTCGCCATTACAGTTACTGTGTGTCTGCGTGAGAGAGAGAGTAGAGAGAGAGAAACGTGGTGGTGGGCACGATCTTATGCAGCTGTAAGCGTGAAGCCACACGAAAAAAAAAACGCAAGAAAATGGCAGAAGAAGACGGCGATGAGATGAAGAAGACGACGGAGCAATGGAGATGGTCGGAGCTTCAAGGCCTCGAACTCCTCGTCTCATCTTCGCCGCCGCACTCCATTAACAACTCCGACGCTTCATCCTCATCAGCTAATCTCCAGAGAAGAGACACTGCAGCCTCATCAATGGCGGCCTCCGCCCCCAAGAAAGACGTCGCCGACCCGGACAAACCCGCCCCGCCGCCGCCCTCCGTGGCGTTCCGCGAGCTCTTCCGGTTCGCGGACCGGCTGGATTACGCCCTGATGAGCATCGGCACAGTGGGCGCCATTGTTCACGGAAGCTCCTTGCCCCTGTTCCTCCGATTCTTCGCCGATCTCGTCAATTCCTTCGGCTCCAACGCCGGCAATGTCGATAAGATGTCGGAGGAAGTTTTGAAGGTGAGATGATTGATTTTTAGAGAGAGAAAGTAGATTCTTTTTGTTTTTGTTTTTGTTTTGTTTTGTGTTTGTGTTTGTGTTTCTGTTGTGTGTTGATGGTTATATTTGCAGTATGCATTTTACTTTCTTGTAGTTGGAGCTGCTATCTGGGCTTCTTCATGGGCAGGTATAATTAAATTAAAGACTCTCTATCTCAGTTTATTGATTTTCAAATCATAAAATAAAAAAAATAAAAAATATAAAAAAAATGGATGCAGAGATATCATGCTGGATGTGGACGGGAGAGAGACAATCAACGAAGATGAGAATCAAATACTTAGAATCCGCCCTCAACCAAGACATCCAATTCTTCGACACCCAGGTCCGTACATCCGACGTCGTTTCCGCCATCAACACCGACGCCGTCATGCTCCAAGACGCCATTAGTGAGAAGGTATAGTAGGAACATAAATTCTTGATAATTAATTTAATTTAATTTAATTTGTGTTTCTTCTTCTTACATCATCATCATGATCATCATCATCATCATCAACAGTTGGGGAATTTCTTGCATTACATGGCAACATTCGTGTGTGGATTTGTAGTGGGATTCAGTGCAGTATGGCAGCTAGCCCTATTAACTATTGCAGTAGTTCCTCTCATTGCTATAATTGGAGCAATTCACACTATTACACTAGCTAAACTCTCTACCAAAACCCAACTCTCTCTCTCTCAAGCTGCAAATATTGCTGAGCAGACGATAGTCGAGATCCGCACCGTGCTGGCCTTCGTAGGCGAGTCGAGGGCGCTGCAGTCCTACTCCGCAGCGCTGCAAGTGTCCCAGAGAATCGGTTACAAGAGTGGGTTTGCAAAGGGGATGGGATTGGGAGCAACTTATTTCACTGTCTTTTGTTGCTATGCTCTTCTTCTATGGTATGGAGGCTATTTGGTTAGGCATGGATCCACTAATGGAGGTCTAGCTATTGCAACTATGTTTGCTGTCATGATTGGTGGCTTGTAAGTATTTATTTAATCTAAATAACAACTCAAAGCTTTCAAGATTTTGATGAGAATTCTGTGCGTTTTATGTGTAGGGCTTTAGGGCAGTCGGTTCCGAGCATGGCTGTGTTTGCCAAGGCGAGAGTCGCGGCTGCGAAGATCTTCCGCGTGATCGACCACAAGCCGGAAGTCGAGAGGAACAACGGATCCGGGGTGGAGCTGGAGTCCATAACAGGGCAGGTGGAGCTTAGGAATGTGGACTTTGCATACCCTTCGAGGCCGGAGAATCTAGTCCTCGACAACTTCTCTCTTGTTGTTCCGGCTGGTAAAACGATCGCCCTAGTCGGGAGCAGCGGGTCCGGGAAGAGTACGGTGGTGTCCCTCATCGAGAGATTCTATGATCCTTCCTCAGGTATAGTTTCATTACATGAATCTTTGTCACATTTTGGACATACTATTTATGTTATGTTGATGAATATTTAATCTACTTAATTAGGCCAAATTGTTGTTGATGGGCATGACATAAAGACATTGAAATTAAAATGGCTGAGGCAGCAGATTGGGCTAGTGAGCCAAGAACCAGCACTCTTTGCAACCACAATCAAAGAAAACATACTATTGGGAAGGTCGGACGCGAGTTCAGTCGAGATTGAAGAAGCTTCTAGAGTCGCCAACGCACATTCTTTCATCGTCAAGCTCCCCAATGGCTACGACACTCAGGTTCGTCCTTGTTAGCCATCAGCAGCCGCTACTCTCAACTTCTATTCTAGTTTTTCGGTTATATTTAAAGTTTCTTGATGTTTGAGTGTGTGTGTGTGTGTGAGCAGGTAGGGGAGAGGGGGGTGCAGCTTTCAGGTGGACAGAAGCAGAGGATAGCAATAGCAAGAGCAATGCTCAAGAATCCAGCCATTTTGCTCTTGGACGAGGCGACTAGCGCGTTAGATTCCGAATCGGAGAAGCTGGTCCAAGAAGCTCTCGACCGTTTCATGATCGGAAGGACTACTCTGGTGATCGCCCATCGCCTCTCCACCATTCGGAAAGCTGACCTCGTGGCCGTGTTGCAGCAGGGCAGCGTGTTGGAGATGGGTGCCCACGACGAGCTCATTGCAAAAGGCGACAACGGTCTCTATTCGAAGCTTATCAGAATGCAAGAAGCTGCTCATGAAGCTGCGGTCAACATCGCAAGAAAGAGCAGTGCAAGGTGGTGCTTCTTTATCCTATATGCTCCTAATTAATTCATCAAAGAATCTTGACATTAGTACTAAAATTCATGCGTTTTTTTTTTTTTTTTTTAGGCCTTCGAGTGCAAGAAACTCGGTCAGCTCACCGATCATCACTAGGAATTCTTCGTACAATAGATCACCTTACTCTCGAAGATTATTGGACTTCTCCACCTCAGACTTGAGCCTATCGATAGATGCAGCGTATCCAAATTATCGTGGAGAAAAGCTGGCGTTCAAAGAGCAAGCGAGCTCATTCTTGAGGCTAGCAAAGATGAATTCCCCCGAGTGGGTTTATGCCTTGATCGGCTCCGTAGGGTCCGTAATCTGTGGCTCGTTGAGTGCGTTCTTCGCCTACGTGTTGAGTGCGGTTATGAGCATATACTACAATCCGGATCACGAATACATGATCAAGCAGATTGCGAAATACTGCTATCTTCTGATGGGAGTGTCGTCTGCTGCGCTGATCTTCAACACGTTGCAGCATTTCTTCTGGGATGTGGTCGGGGAGAACTTGACGAAAAGGGTTAGGGAGAAGATGCTAGCTGCTGTATTGAGAAACGAGATGGCGTGGTTCGAAGAGGAAGAGAACGAGAGCTCTCGAGTTGCTGCGAGGCTGGCTCTGGATGCGAATAATGTTCGATCAGCCATCGGTGATAGGATTTCAGTGATTATGCAGAACTCTGCGCTGATGCTGGTGGCTTGCACGGCTGGCTTCGTGCTGCAATGGCGCCTCGCCCTCGTGCTCATCGCTGTCTTCCCCGTGGTGGTTGCAGCCACAGTTTTGCAGGTTGGTTGGTTGGTTTTGTTAATTAGTGTATATGTATGTTGTAGTAAATGTTGAGTTGGTAATATTAATTGAAACAGAAAATGTTCATGAGTGGATTCTCTGGGGATTTGGAGGCAGCTCATGCCAAGGCCACACAGCTAGCAGGAGAAGCAGTCTCGAATCTTCGAACCGTGGCCGCCTTCAACTCGGAGACGAAGATGGTGAGCCTCTTCGTGGCCAGCCTCGACCCTCCCCTGCGCCGCTGCTTCTGGAAGGGGCAGATCGCCGGCTTCGGCTACGGCCTGGCCCAGTTCGCCCTCTACGCCTCCTACGCCCTCGGCCTCTGGTACGCCTCCTGGCTCGTCAAGCACCAAATCTCCGACTTCTCCAACACCATCCGCGTCTTCATGGTCCTCATGGTCTCCGCCAACGGGGCCGCCGAGACGCTCACCCTCGCTCCCGACTTCATCAAGGGCGGACGTGCAATGCGCTCCGTGTTTGCCCTCCTCGACCGCCACACGGCCATCGACCCCGACCATCCCGACCCGGCCTCCGCCCCGGCTCTCGTCCGGGGCGAGATCGAGTTCAAGCACGTCGACTTCACCTACCCCAACCGCCCCCACGTCTCGATCTTCTCGGACCTCAACCTCCGAGCGCGGGCCCGGAAAACGCTCGCGCTCGTGGGCCCCAGCGGGTCGGGGAAGAGCTCCGTCCTCGCCCTCGTCCTCCGCTTCCATGAGCCCTCCTCCGGACGCGTCCTGATCGATGGAAAAGACATAAGGAAGTACAATCTCAAATCATTAAGAAGCCACATTGCATTAGTCCAGCAAGAGCCCTGCCTCTTCTCCACCACTATCTACGACAACATCGCTTACGGCCGCGAGTCGGCTACGGAGGCCGAGATCATCGAGGCGGCCACGCTGGCGAACGCGCACAAGTTCATATCGTCGTTGCCTAACGGGTACGGGACACAGGTGGGGGAGAGGGGGTGCCAGCTCTCAGGGGGGCAGAAGCAGAGGATCGCCATCGCACGGGCTCTGTTGAGGAAGGCGGAGGTGATGCTCCTAGACGAGGCGACCAGCGCCCTAGACGCGGAGTCGGAAAGGAGCATACAGGAAGCACTGGGGCGCGTGTGCGGAGGGAAGACGACAATCGTGGTGGCGCACCGGCTGTCGACTGTAAGGAATGCGCATGTGATAGCAGTACTTGATGATGGGAAGGTGGCGGAGCAAGGGTCGCATTCGCATTTGTTGAACAACTATGGAGATGGGATATATGCACGCATGATACAGCTGCAGAGACTCTCCAATGGAGATCACCAACCTTCCTCCTAACTAGCTAAATCTCTTCTTTTTTTCTTGCTTCTTTGTTTCTTTTTTTGCACTTTCTTGTGTAGCTTAGCTTGTGCATTATTATCTTATATAGTCTTTTTTTTTCTTTTCTTTTTTTCATTTTATGTGCAATGCACTTAAATCTATTTATTCTAGAGTTACCTGTGCTAAATGAATATACAAGAAAATTGAATTGGTTTGGGAATTCTCTTGATATTAGTGTGTTATATTTTCCAAGTAAAATTGATCTTTGAGTTACAGTACATTATTGCTCTTAATTTAGAAACATGATGTATTATTTTGACCGTTAGCCATCGTTAAATTTCATATGCAACCAAAATTAGGGTGGTCAACCTCATCGGTCAGGGGCCAGGGCTTGCTCGGCCCCGAACCCATCGAGCCTGAGGCAAAAGTTGGGCCAGGCAAATATCGGGTCGCAAAAAACACAGCCCAACTCACGAGAATATTCCTAGTGCAATCGAGCCCCAAACTTCCATTCATAGCTGGGTTGTTTTATAGAAATGCTCTTTTATTAACTATGGACATACTTAATCTACCCAATGCTGACGTGACAATGTCACATTGATAAAGTTTCTTTTTAGAGTTAATTTTTTTAGTAATGTCTTTTTATTTTGTTTGTAGGGTTTAATTTTTATAGTATATATTTATATTAGCTTCTTTATTTATAAAATTGTGATATCATCCGTGAGCACATTAAGAGCGTATTGGAGCATTTATCAGTTGATTTAAAGCTAAAATCATACTTAACTTGGAATTGTAGCTTAAATATTCTTCGCCACAGATTGACTAATGTATATGACTGGCTGCGCAGCCACGAATTTCTGAATTGAAAAAAATATGGACCTTGTAATAAAAGTTTTGAAATCATTTGTCCCACTAAAGAATCACTTTTGGAATTGAAATTGAATTTGATTGCAATTACCAACAGATTAATCATCGTTGAATTGGTGGAATTTCATTTTTGTAAATTCCAGAATTTAATATAATCACATTTAGCATGTTGAAGATATAATATTCTCTTATTACTCATGTGTGGGTTAAGCCTCATATTTTGTGGTTGCTCTTTCCCACATTTTCAAGTTCAGGATCTTACTCTCTCTGTTTTTTTTAAGTGTCATATTTATTATTTTTGTTGTTTATTTTTAAGTGTTATATTTTGGAATTTGATGACATAATAGTTACATTTTTTTTAATTTTACCCCTATAATTAATGTTAGTGCTCAGAAAAAGAGATTAATAAATTAGGTTAAAATGTAAATTTACACATTTCTTTGATATATGCAATTTGGCGGCTATAACACTTAAACAAAAAAACGGAAGGAGTAATTCTTAATAATAGAACATAGAGATAATATACGAACTAAACTATGCATAACTTTTGAAAAACAAAATGTCATAAATTATGGAATAAATGAAAACAAAAATGCATGTTTAACAAACTTTGAAGGCGCTTTATTATTATTATTATTATTAGTATAATAATAATAATAATAATAATAATAATAATAATAATATTGCGAGGCGTAGCACCAAATTTACAGGCACAAACTTTTAGTAACTAGCCGTGCTTTGAGAAAACAAGTAAAATCTTTATGGGTGTATGCTTATGACTTGAAAAATTCATTCGAGAATAAGAGATCAAATTTGAGTATTATTCATAGAACGAAAATACAACTTGTGTTTAGTCATAAATTATTGTCAAAGTTTGTGAACTAATGTAATGAATGCTAGGCCGTCGCAATTAATTTAATTTCACCAATAACATTAATGTTGTCGGCCTAAAGTGTGTGTGTTTGTTTTGTGTGTGCGCCGCCGTTATTCGGAAGTTTTAAACTACAGTAGTTAATTAATTAATTCTTTAAAATAATACAATTATCGTTGATAATTTTTTTTAATATGTTTAAGTTAAATTTTGGTAAGGTCTTAATTTTAAAAATATATATTTATAATAGTTTTTTTTATGTTTATTATCGTCACATCATTTGTCGGTAAATTAAGTGAGTTAATGGTAGGTATTGGAGACTTGTTCAAATATGAAGATTTTTTTTTTTTTTAAATATTAAAATCTAGCTTTTGATGATCTAAAAATCATGCTTTATGCGTTATTTCATATAATTTTAGTTTTTTTCGAAACAAATCTATTTTAGAAAACAATCATGCATTTTAGTGTTTATTAGAGCATCTCCAGCCGAGAGCCCCTTTAGGGGCTCTCGGCACTATTCCGGCAGGGAGAGGCTCTCTTCAAATTTCATCTCCAGCCGCAAGCCTCTCCCCCGGGCTCTCTCTTATTTTTAATTCATTTTATTTATGATTTTCGATATGTTTTTTTAATTCGTTTTTCGTTCGATTTTATTTGTTTAATTAATTTTATTGTCAATTAAAAAAGTAACAAAATTTTTGGAATTTTTTTTTTATTATATTGAAACAAACATTGATTTAAACAAATAAAGTATAACATAAAGAGAAATAATTTTAAAAACACGCAAACTAATTTGGGCCACTACGCGCCCACATCTCTTCGACCAAATCATTGTATAGATCGCCGTGTTTGGCCCTATCGCGTAGCGATGCGTTACGCTCCACGTACTCTCGAAACGAACTGTGAGCTCCTCGATTCGCTCCACCATTTGCAGAAGTAGAGGCTTCCTCGTCAGGTGGTGCCCAATTTGTCGCGTTTGCTCCTTCATCCTCGATTATCATGTTATGCAAGATAATACAAGCATATATGATATCTTGTATACTATCACGATACCAGAGTCGTGATGGGCCGCTGACCATGCCCCAACGGATTTGTAAAACGCCAAAAGCGCGTTCCACATCTTTGCGCGCCGCCTCTTGCAGAACTTTGAAACGCTCCACTTTTTCATCAGTGGCGTGTGGTGGGGCTACAACAAAAACAGGCCACTTCGGATAAATCTCGTCGGCGAGGTAGTAGCCCATGTTGTATTGCCTTCCGTTGGCGAGGAAATGAACCGGAGGTGCTATTCCTTTGACGACGTCGCTGAACACCGGCGTTTGATTGAGAACGTTGATGTCGTTGAGCGCACCAGCTACCCCGAAAAAGGCGTGTCATATCCACAGATCGTGAGATGCAACGGCCTCAAGGATGATGGTAGGGTGGCCCTTATCCCCACGTGTGTACTGGGCCCTCCACCCCACTGGATAGTTCTTCCATGCCCAGTGCATGCAGTCGATCGAACCGAGTATCCCTGGAAAGCCGTGGCGAGCCTCGTGCATTGCCAGAATTCGTTGACAATCATCTCCGGTTTGCTTCCTCAGGTAATGACCATCGAAGATGGTTCGAATCGCCGATGCAAAATTCTTCAACGAATCTATAGCGGTAGTCTCCGACATCCGCAAGTACTTGTCGAATTGGTTGCCGGGACCCCCGTAGGCGAGTTGACGTATAGCGGCGGTGCAATTCTGCAGTGTTGTCAAACCCGGTCTGCCTATTGCATCATCTCATTGTTGGAAATACTCGGCGCGACTCTCCAACACCCCCACGATGCACAAGAACAGATGCTTCGACATCCGGAAATGTCGACGGAACAAATTGTCGGGGTATGTGGGCCTCTCAGCGAAATAGTCGGAGAAAAGTTGGTTTGCTCATGTGACTCGATCTCGATCGATCATTCGCCTAACGGGATACCTTCGGCATTTTGTCGACTCGGTGGCTTTTTCCTTCTTCTTCTTTGCTTCTTTATATTTCCGAGCAAATTCGGCATTCTTTTGGATTTGTTGGTACATCACTTCGAGTTCGCCGTAGGATGAGGAGGAATCGGATGAAATTTCGGAAGAGCTTGACATATTGATGGATTGAAATTGTAGAAAATATGGATTTTTTGAGATAGATTTGTGTGATAATTGTATAGAAATTGTGTAAAAATGGTGTAGAATTGTTTATGTGAGTGTGTGTATTTATAGGGTGGATTTGGGGAGGTAGCCGTTGGGCTAGCCATTGCTTGCAACGGCTGAAATAATTTTTTTTTATTTTTTCTGTCTGAAAATCAAATTTTGAAAAAAAAAAATTAAAACCTGACTGACGTCATAATGACGTCAGCACAGGGGATGGGATGGGGCGCGAGCCGGGCCTGGAGTTGCGAGTTGGGCTCGCCGGCCCAGGGACTCGCCAGCGTGGAGGGTGCTCACGAGGCGGGCTCGGAGGCGGGCTCAAGCCTCTCCCTCCAGCAGCGCTGGAGATGCCCTTATGCTCTTTAAATGTTTGGCAAAACAATCCCTAAAGATGAAAACTTTTTTTTTTTTTTTTTGAGGAGCCTAAAGATAAAAACTTAGAAACAAAGAATACTTGTTTTCTTGATTCGATTGATTTAATCTAATTTTAGCTATCTGTATTCAATATGACTAGGAAATTTAATTCGATATATAGACAAAAATGAATGCTCCAAACTAAAAGTGCGTGTACCTAAATAACTTTAGCGCAAGCAACATATTATATGAATATTCATACATTTCTTGAACTAGAACCGCTCGCCTAATAAGGTAAAACAATAGTGTACTAAAAATAGCAAAAGGGACTATTGTTTTTCTTCATTTTTAGATATTATTTCCGATTATATACTTGATAAACATTGCATGTGAAGAGACTTATTGAAATATCTTTTTCGACATTGTTGACTTTGGCCTAACTCGATTCACATTTGCTATGTATACTAATTAAGATTATGAGCTTTAATTATTTATATTTGGCACTCTATCGTACTCTCCAAGAACACTTTAGAAATATGTTCCATCAAAATAGTTCTCAACAAGAAACAATACCTAATATCTAGAGTTGTTAAATTCCAAGAAAAAAAAAAGTTTTTTCAATTTTTATAAAATTGATTTCCACTATGTAATAATTGAAAGATTGTACATCATACTCAAAATTTCTACAAAAGACAAAATAAATCAATGTCTTTCTATTGCGTTGCGGGAAAGCAATTCTTCCTATCATTTTCCAGCCTTACAAAAAGCCATCTAAAGTGATAAAAAGTATAAATCAACCAAAAATTAAATTTAAAATAATTTGTCTTCTATATATATAGATTGCAATTATTTCATGCGTTTCGAAAATTGAAATATTTACGTATCAAATCTCCTCCACGAAAAAAAAAAAAAAAAAAAAAAGAAAAAAGGAAAAAAAGAAGAAGAGAGAGGAAGATACATATATATATAAAATAAATATGCATGGGAATGGAATACATTCGATTCATAGAAAGTAACTGAGGAACGTGGTAGTAGTTGGATGGAGATTCACTATCACAATTACGTGAACAAAAATAATTATTAGGATTTCATCATTATATTGTTTATGAGATAGTATACAAGTTATATTGTATATAATCTAAATTAATGTAGCTAATTGATCAAGATTGAATATAAATTGAAGATGAACTCATGAACATGAGGGGTGTTTGGCTAAGCTTATAAGCTCTTTAAAGCATTTTATAAGTTGTTTAAGAGTTTGTAAGCTCTGAAGATGTGTTTGATAAAATAAGCTCTCCAAGAGCTTATATGCTCCAAAAATAAGTTATGATAGCTTATAAGCTCCTTGAAAATAAGCTTCTACCTCAAATTAATAGTTTATAAGCTGTTAGTGCTTATAAGCTTTTTTAAATAAGCTTTAGTCAAACACCCCTGAATGAAGAAATACTATCATGCATGGTAGACAGTTTAATTCTAACATTAATATATAATTAGGGACTAATAATGTTTCGGAAAGTTTTAAGGGAATAACCCCACTTGAATAAACTACAATACTCTGTTTTTTTTAAAGTATCTCAGCTGCCAAATTGTAAATACTAAGAAAATGTGTAAATTTATATTTTAACCTCATTTATTATTCTTTTTTTCTGAGCACCAACTTATATATAACATTAATTAAAGGGGTAAAATTGAAAAAATATAACTATTATGTTATCAAATTCTAAAATGTGACACTAAAAAATAAATAACAAAAATATAAACTAGGACACTTAAAAAACACGGAGGGAATATATATTTTTGTCTCCAACCCAAAATACAAATATTAAATACGTAGCTCATATCCAAGGTGAACTGGCTAGGACCTTTCTAGATTAATAGTATGAAAATACTCCTATGTACATCATTGCCTATGATTATCTCTTCATTAATTGTTCATAAATGTTAATATATTTTATTTTATTCAGAGATGGCTTTGTGAAACCTCACCACTACTGCTGACCTTATATTCTCTACTCAAAATGTGGTGTAATACATATCTTATCGAAGGCCCCATTTACTCGATCTAAAAGGCGTAACATACATTCAATGCTTTGCTGAATTCATAAAAAATCTCGTATCAAGTGTAGGTCCCGATAAGTAGGTCATTGGTGTATGGGGGGAATACACCAATTCGCCAACAGTTTTGACTTTAAAAACAAAATCAATCTTACTGAGTTGTCAGCTCAGCTTATCAGTGCAGCTCGGTTTATCCAGCTCAGTCAGTAAACTGGTGAGCTTGCTAAACCGAACTGTGTGCGGAAGTTTGGTGGACAGGTTGGCTACCTCTTAGAAAATTCTTTCTTTGGTCTGGATCTTTGTGCAGGTTGATTATATCAATGAAGTGCAATGTAATGAAGGTTAGCTGAACATTGTAAGGTCGACTGTAAATAAAAGATAGAGAGAGAGAGATCGAGACAGTCGATTTAGCGTGGTTCGGGAAACGTCCCTACATCCACGTCAGATACCGTCGTATCTGAAATTCCTTACTTCTCTCTTATTTATACTGGCTGAGTACCAGCCTCGACCTTCGTCAATCTTTAGACTTGAGCCGAGCACGAGTTCTGGGTCGTGACCCTTACAACCTTTCATACATACTTACATACAACCTTGCAGCTAAACTAACAGATTCTTCTTTACTTGGACGAATATGTAGTAAGCTTGTGGAGAGTGTTCTGTGAGGTTCCAGACTCAGAAATCTTGAAGGTCTCAACACTTGGGAAATGACTTGGATTCGAGTGTTGAGTTTGGCTTTGAAGCGTAAAGATTTCTGGATAGATTTGGCTTTGAAGCTCTGGTTTCCTCTCTCTATTTTTCTCTCTTCCCCGTCTATTTTCCCCTTTTTCCCACCTCTCGATTCTGGGATGGCTTGAAGTATTTATATGACTCCAATTTGAATTAGAGCCGTTGGAGTTGCAGAGGTGTCAGAACCGTACTGCTGACTGGACTTCTAGCCGTTGGGTTTTCTGTACAGCTTTAACCATCAAGGTTGGCAAGGCACAGCTTAGGTCGGACTGGGAAGGTCGACCTTTTGTACCTCAAGCCGTCTTTGCTTTCTGTGGTCTTCAAGCTTGATCTTTGTATTAGAATCTTCATCTTGAGAAGTTGTTGACTAATAGCAGCTTGACTCACAGCAGCTTGACTAAGCATATTGGCTTCAGTAGGTTGGCCTAAGCAGGTTTCTCAGCATGCATGTTTCTCAGCATGCAGGTTCCTTAGCATGCAGGTTCCTCAGCATGCAGGTTCCTCTCAGGAGGTTGGCCTCAGCATGCAGGTTCCTCAACATGCAGGTTGGCCTCAGCATGCAGGTTGGCCTCAGCAGATTGGACTATGCAGGTTACACGAGCAGGTTGACTAAGGAACAGGTTGACAGATTGATCTAACTAGGTACAAGGTTGCACTACCAACCTTGATCTTTACATGGAACAACCTGTCCGAGTTAAGCTTGACTGATCCAAACACAGAGATCAGTCTGTTCCTATCAATCCTATAACTAAGTCCTATAACTAAGTGTGGTTTCTAATAACATCATCAAAACTAAACTAAACAGGGTTCCCAACAATTTCTCCCTTTTTGATGATGTCGAAACCAACACTTTACAAATAGTTCCTAAAGATAAGAATATAAGATCAAAGAACTAAAAGTTCAGCAAGTTGAACTTGCTTTCTGTGCTTTATGCTCTGCCTGCATCTTTCCATGCTCTTTATACATCTTTCTACGCTCTTACTGCATCTTGATACCACTTGTGCATCTACCCTGCATCTTTCCCCATTTTTCTACATCTTTCCCCCTTTTCGACATTATCAATAAGGGTCTGTGCTTTCTGGCGAAAAGAAGAGTTCTTTTCCTTGAGCTTGACTTGCTTGGAAAGATCATTGCATTCTCTGTTTCCCCCTTAATTGTTGATCTGGTGTTTTACGGATATATCGGCTGGGCTGGCAAATCACTGAACATTCCCCCTTGAAATGTGTCAAGGTTGATCAGCTTGACTAGGAGGCTAGCTTGGTTATGAGATCAGCTTGATTGACTGAGCAGACTGATCAGGTCAACTCTAGAAATAAGCTTAGCTGATCTGTTGCTCTCGATCTGCATCTTGAGACAGCCTTTCCATTATCTTGTTCACCACGATCATCGATTCGATGCACCATCCTTTGGGTTCCCAACAATGAGCTCCTCCGGAAGATCATGTTCTATCTTCCTTGAGTGATCTCTTCTTCATATTATTCAAGTTCAGGCTTGATCTTGGGATCCACAAATTTAGAATGAGCTTGAGGGATGAGGTATGGAGCTGATAGACTGATCTGTGAGTAGGGAGTTAATCTATTATGATTGAGCTGGTGAGGCAGCTCGATGTCCTTGCACCAGTTCCCCCTTGATATGTGATCTGGTTTTGATCAGTTTGCTCTTTTGTACCACTTGTTCCTTGCAGCTTGGAAGGCCTCTGAAGCTTGAGACGCGAGCTTTGTCTTTTGCCCTTTGTTTCTTCAGCTCAGCCAAAAACAGCTTCTGCTTGCCTTCATCCGCGCAATCTTCAGCAGTGTATCCAGCTTCTGCTATGAGCCGGATGAGGTTGGATTCAGCCGAAGCTTTCTCTTGAGCAGACAGTTGCTTGACAGTAGCAGGTTGGGCAGCTGATACAGGTTGAGCACCCTGTGCCTTCTTAGCTCTTCCTGTAACCTGTGTCTTCTTACCTTACATTGTGATACCACTTATATTGTGATCTGCTTGTTGATCAATAGAGAGTTTCCTGTACAGACACACAGACTTATTAAAATAACAACAGGTGTTACCTCCACAGTCATGTTCATCTTATTAAGGACTTTAATTGTGCAGCTCATCTTAAAGTACCCTAGAAATACTTCCAGAATTTACTTCGCAATTGAAAGTCTTTAATTTAGATTTCCCATTGTCATGAGTGTAACACTAGCAGCAACAGAAATTGGAAGTATTAAAGTAGGCTTAGCATTTTGTTGAGATCAGATGCTAAGTGGGAGGTCAAGCTCCCTTGAAGAGGTTGAGGAACAGGTTGATAGCAATCTGCATGATAAGATGGCTCCTCAGCAGCTTGGATTCTCTGATACTTTTGACCTTGATGAGCAGCTTGGAAGAAATCTTGAAAGAGAGACTGCTCATATGAATCACACTGGTACCACCGATCTTAGTAGCCAGCTTGGGTGACTAGAGCTGGTGTTTCCAGCTTGACAATAAGCTTGTTTCAGTCGGCTTTGATCAGATCTGGTCTGTTTGACTTGTAGTGACCTGACCTGCCATAACCACAACAAGTACCCCAAAAGTTAGTAGAATTGAAATTCGAGGGATTTACCAGTGCTCTGCTAATCAGAGCGGTCGAGGTTGTGTTTGCCGACTCTATGCTTGTTCTCGCGATAGAACTGCTTATACTTGAGCATTTGAGATTCCAACCTCTCCTACTTTCTTGTCATCATCGCGAGATCTTGCAGCAGTTCGTCCTTCCTAGTGAACTCTTTAGATAAGTTGGGATGAACATCTTTGGTCAGATCAGCTCGAAATGCAGCATCTTTTTCTTCCCCTTGATACCATTTCTTTTTAGTTTTACTTCCTTTGTTAGAGCAAGCTGGAGCTGATCCATGAATACGAATGATCTCGTACTCATTCCCCATCAAAATGTCAAAAAACTCTTCGGTTGTGAGCTTATTGAAGTCAGGTCGGTTGGGATGGAGGACAACATACACATGCCAACTTGCTGGGAGGGCACGAATGACGTTGAGATTCAACTCTCGCTGAGTGAATTTGTCCTTTTTGATAGCAGCGATCTCGAGAGTGATCTTCATGAAGCGATCTCTCATCTGCTCCACAGTCTCTCCAGGCAACATCTTGAATTCATTGAAATTGTTGCAGGCCATGGAGAGCTTGTTCTCTTGCGACTCTTCAGATCCTATGCTGAGAGACTTTAGAGTATCCATTTCTTTTACAGTTTGCAGATTTCTGATCTTGGCAAGGTGAACTCCTTTGACTGTGCTTGAGATGAGCGCTTTCGCATAATTGTCCAGGCTGGCTTCTAATCTTTCCTCGGCAGTGTACTTAAGAGGACTCTTGACCACTTGTTTGAACGTGGCCTCGCTAGGAGATTCTCCTTCAATCTGAACCTTTTCTCCGTAGATAAGAGAGGGTCCATTTTCGATGATATCCCACATGCGAATGTGACGAGCTTGCAGGCACATGCGAATCCTGAAGCTCCAATCTTCATATCCCTGTATAGAAAAATCTTCGCAATTGCGAACAAGTGCAGTTTCCATGATGACAGGTAGATATGAAGGTTACGAAAAGAATTTTCCTAGATCAGTTCAATTTGACCAAAAGTTTTGAAAATAACTTTTAGTAAACAGATACGATGGTCAAAAGAACCACCGCTCTGATACCACTTGTAGGTCCCGATAAGTAGGTCATTGGTGTATGGGGGGGGAATACACCAATTCGCCAACAGTTTTGACTTTAAAAACAAAATCAATCTTACTGAGTTGTCAGCTCAGCTTATCAGTGCAGCTCGGTTTATCCAGCTCAATCAGTAAACTGGTGAGCTTGCTAAACCGAACTATGTGCGGAAGTTTGGTGGACAGGTTGGCTACCTCTTAGAAAATTCTTTCTTTGGTCTGGATCTTTGTGCAGGTTGATTATATCAATGAAGTGCAATGTAATGAAGGTTAGCTAAACATTGTAAGGTCGACTGTAAATAAAAGATAGAGAGAGAGAGATCGAGACAGTCGATTTACCGTGGTTCGGGAAACATCCCTACATCCACGTCAGATACCGTCGTATCTGAAATTCCTTACTTCTTTCTTATTTATACTGGCTGAGTACCAGCCTCGACCTTCGTCAATCTTTAGACTTGAGCCGAGCACGAGTTCTGGGTCGTGACCCTTACAACCTTTCATACATACTTACATACAACCTTGCAGCTAAACTAACAGATTCTTCTTTACTTGGACGAATATGTAGTAAGCTTGTGGAGAGTGTTCTGTGAGGTTCCAGACTCAGAAATCTTGAAGGTCTCAACACTTGGGAAATGACTTGGATTCGAGTGTTGAGTTTGGCTTTGAAGCGTAAAGATTTCTGGATAGATTTGGCTTTGAAGCTCTGGTTTCCTCTCTCTATTTTTCTCTCTTCCCCGTCTATTTTCCCCTTTTTCCCACCTCTCGATTCTGGGATGGCTTGAAGTATTTATATAACTCCAATTTGAATTAGAGCCGTTGGAGTTGCAGAGGTGTCAGAACCGTACTGCTGACTGGACTTCTAGCCGTTGAGGTTTTCTGTACAGCTTGAACCATCAAGGTTGGCAAGGCACAGCTTAGGTCGGACTGGGAAGGTCGACCTTTTGTACCTCAAGCCGTCTTTGCTTTCTGTGGTCTTCAAGCTTGATCTTTGTATTAGAATCTTCATCTTGAGAAGTTGTTGACTAATAGCAGCTTGACTCACAGCAGCTTGACTAAGCATATTGGCTTCAGTAGGTTGGCCTAAGCAGGTTTCTCAGCATGCATGTTTCTCAGCATGCAGGTTCCTTAGCATGCAGGTTCCTCAGCATGCAGTTCCTCTCAGGAGGTTGGCCTCAGCATGCAGGTTCCTCAACATGCAGGTTGGCCTCAGCATGCAGGTTGGCATCCGCAGGTTGGCCTATGTAGGTTGGCCTCAGCAGATTGGACTATGCAGGTTACACGAGCAGGTTGACTAAGGAACAGGTTGACAGATTGATCTAACTAGGTACAAGGTTGCACTACCAACCTTGATCTTTACATGGAACAACTTGTCCGAGTTAAGCTTGACTGATCCAAACACAGAGATCAGTTTGTTCCTATCAATCCTATAACTAAGTCCTATAACTAAGTGTGGTTTCTAATAACATCATCAAAATTAAACTAAACAGGGTTCCCAACATCAAGTAATCCATACGTTCCACTTCAATAATCATGTATAATATTATATTGGGTCGTCTCACTTCAGTAGTCTTATTTTTTAAAATGGAAGGAATTGGTCCATTTAATGGACCACTAATCATTCCACCATCCACTCATATCTCAACACGTATCTCAATATAATTTAAAATGAATAAGTTTTTAAATTATCATAATTTGCTCGTTTGTTCTCCGATTTCTACAATTTTTATACCAAATTAAAGATCTTGATACGATCTTTTATTTAAGATCAGACATCAATATGTTTTTATGCATCTATGATGCCCTAGTTTTAAAATAATAAAATTTGCATTAAAATATTAAACACTATACTTTATTTCTAAACACACTTTCTTAAAATCTTGTGTCAAAAAGCAACAAGACCATTGAAGTGGGATGGATGGAGTAATTTTTTGATCTCATATTATATATTGCATATCACTTCAAAATATATTACATTTTATTAATATCGTAAAGTTAAGGCAAAGTGCACCAATTCGAGGTTCAAGATATAAACTAGTAGTATAATTTACTTTATGAGTATTATATTTGATGGAAAAAGAAATAAATAAAATATTTTACACTCTCACTAACAGCACCGGTCCTGTAGTTCGTGTGGCTCAAGACGAAAATGAAAAAAGGCCCTCCAGAAACAAAAAAACTATATGGAGTATCTTATTTATCTACAACTTGTATGAGGTGTTTTTTTTTTTTTTTTTTTTTTTTTGAGAAACAACTTGTATGAGTTTTAGTAGTATACAAGTAGCAAAACTATGCCCAAAGAAGTATATAAGTTTTAGCAGTTTATAAGTATACCAAAATTATGCCCTAAAGAAGAAAAAAAAAACCATGATAATATTTAGAGAATCACATAATTAAATTATAAATAAAATTCAGCCAAATCGAATATGAGGTAACACAAATTAAAAAAAAAATCAAAAAATGAGATCATGAGCAATCCAATTTCAATTTTCAATTCCTATACAAATAATCAGACCCTAACTACTACTGTATCATAATTAAACTAAAGACAACAAAGAAAATAATTAAAAGAAACATAAAACTAAAAATCATATAAACATAAAACTACAAATAAAAAATAAAAAAAAATAAAAAAAAAGGCCGCCAAAATTTTGGACCCTAGCCTTGTGCCTTATGGACCTTATGTCAAGTCCAGGCATGTTCACTAAGAGTGCGGAGTACCCTTGATGGTACGAGTTTTAATATATAAAAAAAGTAGGTGGATTGTTGGTGAATTATTCTAAGTATGTGTTAAGTCCACTAGAAAAAAAAAAAAAAAAAAAAAAAAAAAAAAGTTAAGTTATAAGGTGTTGGTTTATATATTTTTTCAACATAATTAATTAAAATTTTAAGATAGTATCATGGAATACTTGAACTCGGTATAATAGGTCTTAAGCATTAACGCTCTACATTAGGCCAACACACTCGTACAAAAGATAATTTATAATTTCGTTTGGTCATAATGGATAATTTTTCCATGAAAAGTCATTTTAATTTTCTCCATATTTTCATTCAGATTCATGATAATATTATTTTAAGAGTTTTGAGTGATAATATTTTTTCACAATTTCAAGTATATTTTTCACCTTCATAAACATAAAAGAATTTTATGAGCAAAACCTTCCATTTTTTTTTTCTCCTCTTTCTCTCTATTTCTTTTTTTTCATAAAGTAAACGTTTTTTGACAATATACATAAAGGTCATGGCTTAATCAATATATACAATTTTAGCAAGAATTCCAAACGTAATCCCACGTCATCATGACTCATGACTCAGGTCCCATTCTTTTCACATCCATACCTCCATACATAATAACCACCATACCATCCACATATTACATGTTCATGTACATACAAAAAAGAAACACCCGCATCCGCCCAAACTCAACTGAGGTCCAATGAATGCTTTTACGAGGGCTTCTTTTTTTGTTGTGGGCTAAGTAGATTAATTGGGCCAAATAATTTATTTTGCTTTCAAAAGTCTTGGCTGCACTGTGTGGCCGGATTGATACAAGTATTTATCAAACACTATTACGAGTATGTTTTTTCCCATATCAATTTTATCATTATTATTTTATTTATTGCGTGGGCCCAAATGAATTGGTAAAAAATTCATCTCTATATATCGGGGCGATTGCCTCCATTTCCTCTCTTCAAACAATTACTAATACAACCCAAAAAAGATTAGAACCAAATTCAGAAAATCATAATTCTTGCAGCAAATCAAATGGGCGAGGTAATTAATCTTCTTCAAGCCCCTTAATCTTTCACTTAATTACAATCCAGCCCTCTTTTTGTTTTGTAACCATATTGTGTGTTTGTTTTCAGAAAGTAGCCACAAAGAATGAAGGAGAGAAGAAGGCGGCGGCCGGAGGCGGCGGAGAGAAAGTAGAGCCTCCCATGACGGTGGTGCTGAAGCTGGATTTACATTGCGAAGGTTGTGCGAAGAAAGTCCGACGCTCCGTTAGAGTTTTGGAAGGTAATTTTTTTTAATTAAGATTTTTTTTTTTTTTTTTTTTTATCTTTAAGAATTTTGTTAGAGGAATAATAATTAGGTAACACTTTTTTTTAATAGTTCAATAATAGTGTGGTTGGTGAAATGTGATTGCATTTATTTTAGTTATTAATGAATAATACTTTGTTAGCTAAACCAATTATAGGCCACACGGGTGCTTATAAAATCATTATTATGGTGGAGGATCATCATTTTATTTTCAGACGATTCTTCTTGTTTGTTTTATGTTAATAATTATAATAATATTAAAATTGAAATTATTGTTATCGTGAGATTCGTTCATGTTAGTAATACCAACTCTTAAAATAAAATAATAGCACTATAGAATAGATAGATATCAAGTATTACCTCAATCTCATCTAATTAGGTACATTTACTATAGATCCAAGCATCAAGAGAGTGGGGAATATGCGGCTGTAATTAATTCTGAGGAGAGAGAGTTAATTGTAGTCAAATATTCTTTGTCACTTTAGAAAATAGGTCTAATTGTTAAGACGGACTAAAATGACAAATATGTCTAATTAAATGAGATGAAGGTAGTAGTATTTTACTTTAAAAGAATATGAATAATAGTTTTTTTTTTTTTTTTTTTTTTTGGGTTGTAAAATCATTATTCCATGTGTTGGGTCAAAAAAGACTTTTCCTGATTTTGTTACAATCTTCAAAGCACTTTTCGGAGATCTCAAGGAATATTTACCGTTGCGTTCAACGAATTCAAATTTTCATATAAATTTACCACTTTCTTCCTCCCTAAAATTTATTCTATCATTTGGCACGAATTTTAAGAAAATTTTATGTTATTTTCGTCCATAAAAAATCGTGTATTAATTTTGGTGACATATAGTAATAAAAAGGCGATGGGTTTTAAATGGAGTTTGTGACACACTTTGCTGAATGTAATTACGTAAAGTAAACACATAAATAAATGACTATTTGATTTAGTTTAACTTAAAGTGGTAGTCTGGTAGATCATGAGTGGTTTCTGTAAATAAGTGGATATATTGAAGTGTAAAATTACGAAGCTATTTCTATAAATGGATAATACACAATTTTTGTAGACGTTTTGAAAGTGTAAATTATGTTGTTAATTCCGAATGAAGATTAAGTTCTCCTTGCTTTGTCCCATACTAATTATTTTTTTTTAAATATATGTGAGATATAAAATAATAATAAAAAATAATTAGCATAGAACAAAGAGAATATATGCAAGCATTAAATAATGGGTCATAAATAGTAAAATTGATAAATACGAAGTACTACTATATAATTTAATAAGAGTATGTATTGACTGAATCACTCGTTGGGTCTAGTCGGTGGAACATCCACCGGTGTTTATAATGATATTAGTGTAATATTTTCTATTTTATAAAATGAAAATGAAAATGCAAATTTAGGGAAAGTATTGAAAAGAAATTATACGTACAATTTTTATTTATTTTTATTTTTACAAAAATTATACTCCTCCGTATGTAGAGATTTAGGGAATTCATTCACCCGGTTAATTTGGAGGTTAGCTAAAGTAAGCCGGCAGCAGACATGATGATAATGCGGAAGGCGCAACGCAATCATGACATGACCCCTCAGCTCAGCACAGCAGTAGTAGTAGGGACCTAACAATAATTATAATTGCTTGGCTGTGTTGAAGGTGTGGTGACGGTGAAGGCAGACTGTGATGCCAAGAAGCTGACCGTGACGGGAAATGTGGACCCCACCTGGCTCCGTGAAAAAGTTGAAGCGAAGACCAAGAAGAAGGTGGACCTCGTCTCTCCTCTTCCTCTTCCTCAGCCTCACCCCAAGAAGGACGGCGGAGGCGGAGGCGCCGCCGCGGGAGCTGACAAGAAAGGAGAGGAAATTAAGGTTGATGATAGTAAGAAGAAGGTAATTAATGGAATGTGCTTTTCAATTAATTTAATTTAATAATTTGATTAATTTGGATTCCGAGTCTTATTTATATATTTATTAAATTAAATATTACAGGTTGCTGTTAGTAGTACGGTGACAATGAAAACCAAACTACACTGTGACGGATGCGCGCATAAAATAAAGAGGATTATAATTAAGAATTTTGATGGTGAGTTTGGTGTCCCCCTCCCCCTTCTATCTTATCTTCTTACATTTTTAAAAAAAATTATTTGTGCTACTTTAGATGCATTTTTTTTTTCTACAATCAAAATATTTGTGACATTATGGCTGAGAACGCAACATATATAGAAATGTAATTCAATAAAATATTATTGCCACCTTTTATCATTGCAGAGGTCCTTAATATGAAAAAAATACTTTAAGAAAAGAATATTTAGAAATACTTGGTTCTTTTTTATTGCATACTGTGAACATACTTAATGTGTCAAATGCACGTCGGTACTTTTTCTATTTATAATTTAGTTTTTTTTTTTTTTTGTTATAATTTAATTACTTTTACTCTTTATTTCGTACTATATACACATTATTTATTACGACGTTCTTATGGAGGAGTGATTTTACTATATGGGCAGGCGTTGAGTCACTGACAACAAATCTAGAAAAGGATCTGATCACGGTTATCGGAATAATGGACGTGAACAATCTCGTCGCATACCTAAGTGAGAAGCTGAAAAGAGGAGTAGAGATTGTTCCTCCCAAGAAAGACGACGCCACCGAGAAGCCGCCCAAAGAAATCGCCGCCGCCAAGAAACCTAACGCCGCCATCCTAAACGCCAGCGATGGTCAAGAGAAGAAAGACAAGGAAAGCAACGGAGAAGGCGGCGCGAAGCAGAAAGAGGGCGACGGCGGCAAGAAAGAAGCTGAACCCAAACCGGAGAGCGGCGGCGGCGGCGGTGGCGCCGGAGTGGAGGAGATGAAGGTGGAGATGAGCAAGATGGAGTATCATGGTAGTTACAATCCGCAAACGCACTACGCCAAGCCCATGGAGATGCATAACCACCATCAAGAAGATTATGGAATGATGATGCATCATAATCTTCAAAGCTATGGCCACGTGGCGGGCCCACCTCTGCCGCCGCCTACGTATTTGGATACGTATAACAACGATGGAATGTTTAGTGATGAGAACCCTACTGGATGTTACATAATGTAATCTATGACTACGAGTCGATCGATAGAGGTTTGGAATTTTCAAACTGTATATACAATTAATATTGAGTTAATTATTGCAATGTAGCTAGTGTATAACATAGAGTATAAAATTTCCTTCGAGAAATTACGGAATAGTAATAAATGTTCGATAATTCGAAATAATACCGATTTGTTGGATCCGTTGTGTATTCTAGCTTCGTTTTTGAATAAGTGTTTCGACGTACGTATGTACAGAATGAGTAATTTTACTTTCTTTACCGGTGATTTATTGCATGGAAAGATTGAAATAAGAAAAATAAAATAAAATATAAACATAATATTTACATAAAAATTTGAAACATGACATTATTTAGATAAAGAAAAATTAACGATTCGAAACACTTATTCGACGAGGTAGTATTTTGTACAAATTAACGAATAAAATATTAGCCGTATAAAGTTGGAACAAATGAATGATGAAGAGACGAGTACATAGGAGGCATCATTGGTCGGTGCTATTTTAAATTGGTACTACTCGAATAAGAGTGATTATAAGTTGGGCGGTGATTGTTAGGTTGTGTTACTTGAATTTGGTATGTGTTGTTAAATGGTGAAGGTATTTTTCATGTGATGCAAAAGAAATAGCAAATGCATTTATTGTGGCTTTACTCATTCATGTAGTAGTCGGCATTTTATAAAGAATAGATAGGACTAACCAAGTAAAATTTGTACAATATTTAGAAGAAGAAATTAAAAAAAGTACAATAATACCAATTATAAAAGTGCTGGAAATAATTTGGACCCATATGAAATTTCGGCTGACTTTGGGAATTAGCTCGCTCTGTATGTGATTGAGTACGCAATTTTGTACATACCTAAGTTATTTAATTAGCTTTTACTCCCTCCGTTTTTTTTTAACTGTCCTAGTTACTATTTTTGTCGTTTGTTTTTAAGTGTCTCATTTCGAAATTTGATAACATTATAGCTATAGTTTTCCAACTATACATCTATAATTAATTATAAGGTGGTGTGCAAAAAAAAGAATAATAAATGAAGTTAAAATGTAAATTTACACATTTTCTTGTTATTTGCAATTTGTTGACCAGGACATTTAAAAAAATGGAGGGAGTATCTATATTTTATTCTTTTGAGATAGTTATTTATATTATCTATTAAATGACGTATAGTGATATTAAGAAGAAAGTCATGTTGAAATTTAGAAATGGCCCTACCAGTATATATATGGCCCTTCATTTTTTTTGCTAATTTTCTTCTTAGAAAATATCAAACGTCGTATTCATTCAATTATTTTAATCATTAATTATTAGTAGAAAATAATAGTTTTAGTTTTTATGTAACGGCCGTTCTTATAATACATTAATAACTCCGAAAATTTTGTTTCGTCACTTTTTTCTTAAAAAAAATAAAGAATAAAAGACCAAAATTTACCACCCGTGTGTATTTTGTTTAATGCGTTTGAGAAAGGGGAATATTTAACACCATGCTAATTATTTTTCTATGAATTGTTTACATGTTTCTGATTTAGAATGTAAAATTTATTTTTATCTTATCTTACAAGAACAAAAAGAAATCATAACTAGGAACATTTTTTACAAAAATTATGACTTACTTTTACTTTTACGTGCAATGAATATTCATTGGTTCCAAATGAATGTTGGTGGCTCTATATGAATTTTCCTCGTCTACTTTTCAAAAAGTATTTCTTATGTACATACAATCATTTTTTGTTATCAATGTTGTATATAGTTGCGAATGTACATAAAATAATAAAATACAAGATTAAATATGGGAAATAAATTTAAGAAAAAAAACCTAAACTCTTAACTCACAAAAAAAAATCCTAAATTAGATAAAGACATTAGAAATAAAAGTATATCGAAAAAAAAAATTAAGATATTTGATCGAACTACTTATACGTAAACAAAACAAATTTGCTAACCTCAAGCTAATTAAATAATGAATTTTCATAGAAATAGAAACATTCCCATTCATGAAGCAAGAAAAGGTGCAAGCATGAAAAAAGGTAAAAGAAATTGCGTGTTTTCCTTCGCATTGACATTAGCATTTGTCTATTTCCTTTAATTATTATTCATTCTAACAAATTGGTGGTTGCTGTACTTAATCGATTACCCTTAGTGATGAAGACCGATCACTCACTAAAAACATGACGCATAATATAATTTATATACATATAAAATAAAGGTGATCGTAACTTCTCATTTTCAATAACAAAAAAAAAAAATTGATGGTCGATATATTTTTAGAATTAATTAATGGTGTAATAGTTGTGATACTGAAATTTACGAGTTTGAATTCTACTAATACTTTCTAAGTTGAATCGGTTGTATTAATTTTTTATTTTATTTTTTTCTTGCCTAGCTTGCCTCTCTTCTTAAAGATTGGCATGTAATCGAGTAATCTTATTTCTCAATTTTATTGGTTTCCCCATAATTATACATAAATTTATAAAAAATATGTTTAATTTACAAAAAAAATCTTATTTTGTTTTGCCAAAATTTTTTTTATTAAAAAAAGCAGAGACTAAACATAATATTTTGCACCCCCCATATACTAAATATATATATAGAGAGATCTCTTGTGAAAATTTATTCTTTCACAAAAACTTGCAAACCATGCATTGTTATTCATGTAATGATGCATATCTAGTGGTATGATTGTCATTTTCATATATAGTAGTGCGTTATATATATTAAATAATAGTATATTTTTATGATCTTATATTTTTATGCATTTTCAATGGCAATCGTAGATCATTAAACGATCAATAATTCAAATTAGTTTTTAATTTGAAGATGATAATTAATTTTCATGTTAATATGTAAGTTGTAAAGCCAATAATGTGTACCTATTTAAGGAATTTATACCTTTCTCAAACTTATTATAATAAATAAGATGCAAATCAATAGATGTGTAGTTGGAATACATGTGTCTACAAATTAGCTTACGCACATTTTTGGGATGGGTTTTTGTTCAATTCAAATTTGGACAAACATATTGACTCATTTGAGTGGAGTACAACTTTGATTGCTTGTTTCTTCTATACTCACGTACTTTATAATATCTCATTATTATTTTAATCCAATGCATCTATATTACAATCTTAACAATATAATGCATTTGGCATATATAGCAAATTTATAATAAATAAATAAATAAAATAGAAGTCCGTACACAATTAATAAAATGGAATATTGGAGTGCGTTATCTCTAAGGGCCATTATTAATTTTATCTCGCTCACGTTATGACTGTTTGAGTTTAGCCCATTAATCACTAGTGGAGATTGAGCAACTAAAATTAAATATATAAAAAAAAAACAAATAAAAGCATACATCTGGAAAAATTTAAAGGGCAAAATGACAATATTTCTTTCTATCGTGCCAAAATCCCAATTCTAATTACATGTAAACAAAAATAGTTTATTGGGTGACTAAGAAAAGCAAAATAGAACTTATATAGTTATAAGGGTGTCAGCTAGCAATATCAATATACATACATAATTCATACATAATTAAAGAAAAGTAAAACCAATTAATGGTTTTATGATTGGCATGTGTCTTCAACTTTTATGTTGAGATATTTTCTTTTCTATTTTTTCTATAATCTTTTATTTTATTTGATTATTAATTGATGCATAATAACAAACTTTTATGCAAGTGTACGAAGATATTATGATTAAAGAAAATATATATGTGAGATTCAAACTCATAATCTTAGTCTTATGATATGTATCTCACCTAGACCAGACATATATGTGGAGAAATAATTCTAGAGAAACTGCGATTTTATTGCTAATCATAATACAATTTATTTTGATGTTACAATCTGAAAAGAACTTAATGTACCACTCATATAAATTGTTCTGTTTTTCATAATTTCTAATCATTAAATTTTTTCTGCTTTGTAGAATTTTGTGGGGATAAGTTTAATGATGGCTTATTTGATTCTTTTTTTTAAGCTATTGATTTTTTGGTTCTTTCTTTGTTTTGAGGTTTATTTAGGTTAAATCAGACTTTCTTGATGTGAGACATGTTACTAGAGATGTGAACATATTCCGTAGAATCTGCATTTAATCATAGACATGTTGAATTAAGTAAATGACCGAATATTTATTTAGTTGGTCACTTATTTTTGTTGAAAAAAATTATCAAAATGAAGGCATATATATCGATATATACCATATTGAATGTGACATCTCCATTAATTGACATAATTATCTCTCAATTTTTAATGTTAATTATGATGGCGAATTGATTTTAGTGTTTTCTTTCTTTTTTTTTTTTTTTTAATGTGTATTGTGGAAATCCTCACAAGCTTCTATTTCTTTTTCCCACTCGATATTCTGTGAATTGTGGCTTTGATTAGATAGGAGGGGGAAAAAAATTAAAAAGTCGAAAACTATGGGAAAAGATCATTTATTTCCAAACTATTACCGGCCATCAAATATTCATCAATATTTCAAATACTGAAATTTCCATATACACAAATATTTTCAATTGGATAATTTACAATTTAATTGTAAAACTATTCCACTTTTTACAATTACAAATATATTTAAACAAAATAGCAATTACATGTGTAAACAATTAATACTTTTCAGAACCGTATCTCAATTTTTAGAGACGGTAAACATAAGTGGTAAGCCGAAAGCCGAATTGAATATAAAAAAATAATGACAAGACATGTATTCATGTTTCAGTTTCCGGCGTGCCACGTGTGCATTATGTCGCTAGAAATCAAGGTCCAAAATACAATAATAAAAATATTGACAAACATTTAATTACTGCTTTGTTTAGATTAATATACAATCATGAAAAGTTGAATATATTTTAGCAATTAAATCTTAGATTAGCCTTTTGAAATTTGCAAATGTATTGAGATGATCAACCATGCACATTGTATATCTTCATCTCACCTCCGGTGTAGTTAACTGTCAAATGAATTAATAATACGAGCCAATAATTAACTTAATTATGTCTCTAGTAGCATTTAATGAAGCAAGCATGGATCCCCACAAAAGCCCAAAAAATATCTAATTCAAAATCCTATCAGAGAGTAAAGGAATTAGGTCAAGTGATGAAAAGTATCTGAAATAATTAAGGGGAGGAAATATATATATCGAAATAAATAGCATGAAAATGACATGATAGCTCCAATAATAATTGGGGATGGAAAATTGGAGATAAACCTAATTTGAGGAGGGCTGAAATTAAGATGAGGATAATGGGGGGAAAATAATAAATGGACATGGCCTTCTTACATCATCATCATCCACCATGCACGTACTGACAAATAAGAGTGGCATCCACCATTAATTGACTCAGCGATACTTTCATATATAACATCTCATATATGCCCCATGCATGAATGCATCCACATACATACATACATACATACATACATACATACATACCACATCAAAAACAAACCATGCATACTTAAAGTTTGAGATGGTTATATTTCATATTTGATCAAAGTAAATCAAGCATGTTTCTTAATTTGTGTTTGAAAATCGTACGTTTTTAGTTTAGTTGTATACCTTAGTCCTATCTTTTCTATAGGTTGGATTAGGCTTCGAAATTCTCAGACTAATCATTTTTTTTTTGTCAGTTCTATTATGCATTAGCTTACACATAGAGACCGAATTCTATTATAAATTTTTTGAGTTTGAGAATTCGAAGAGACATTTTTACTACGATTAGTTCAATAAGCTTTTAATTGTGCGAGAATTCACACAAACTGCTAAATTACAAACGAATTAAAAGTAAAAGAGAGAGAGAAAAAAAAAATTAATTCGGGTAAAGCTTAATTCAAACCTTAATACTTACTAGCTTTGCCCCTGCTTAGGAGTAAATACTAGGGCTTTAAGGGTTTTGAAGACGATATTGCTCTGATTGAATTTTGGATCATTTTGTTGGTCCCGAAAGTGACTCACACATGTAGGGGGAGCGGGGTGAATACGTGTGTTGAGAAGTGTTTAACTTCTCTTTCGTTTTTCAGCCTTTTTTCGAGTAGACGTTTCGAATGCTTAGTGAAGCTTTCGAAGCTTCTCGCTCGTGTGAGTACGGTGCGGAATGTGGTGAGCTATTATACTTGCTTTAGTTATCTTGCACTTAAAACAGTTTATCACTTAGAGTGTGTGTGTGTGTATGCAATAAATCAAAGCATAAAGAATGTAAAACGCATAACACAAGAGTTATAGTGGTTCGGAGGTTACGCTCCTACATCCACTCTCATCACCTTCACTCAAAGCTTGGGGTTTACAATGGGCACCCAAGGGCCTATGTGAGTTTATACGATCGGCACTCACGAGCCTATGAGTTTATGCGACAGGCACTCATGAGCCTTACAACCTTTACAAACTAAACTCTCAAACTAGGTTTGGGTTTGAGTTCGTATAGTTTCCAACTAATGAGAAATCCTTTTACAATGAAGCATAATGTAGAAGACTATGATTTCTCTCCAAGGCTTATGGATATAGAAGTTGAAGCCTTATTGATAAACTAGAAGGTTGAGATCCGGAGATCTTTTGGGAGAGATGTAGAATGGTTTCTACCTTTTTTGCTTGCTCTCTCTACCATGCTTTCTATGTAGCTTGAACCTTCTATTTATAGTAAGGGACACTAATCTATCCGTTGGAGAGATAGAGTGCGTGTTCCTTACTTGTCTAATCCGAATTTGAATTCTTCCTTAATAGAGCACAGTCCTAGGAAGATAGTTGTTGACTAGTGGAGCCTAGCCCTGTAAATTCGGCGATTAGACATATCACAGTCCGTTGAGCAATCCTGAGCGGACACGTGGTCTGACAACTATCGCTTCTCACCTGCTTGTTAGACACTCACGCTCAAGTTGACTACTTCAATACTGAAGCTCAAGCAACTAAGGGTGGAGACGCTTTGCGTGATGAAAGTGAGCTCCTTCACGCTTTAAGTTAAGCATGCTCTTCGAGCTGTTTAGTAGCTCCACTTCCATGTGGCTTTGCTGCGGATGCTTTGCTCTGAAAGCATGCTCTGGTCTTGCAAGCACGCTTTGACCTGAGAGCGCGCTCTGGTCCTGAAAGGCGCTTTGACCTGGAAGCGCGCTCTTTGACTTTGGAATCGCGCTCTGGTCCTGAAAGGCGCTTTGAACTGGAAGTGAGCTCTGGCCCTGAGAGGCGCTTTGACCTGGAAGCGCGCTCCGGCTTTCCTTCAGACAGGCGCTCCAGCTTTCCTTCAAAGAGGCGCTCCGACTTTCCTTCATAGAGGTGCCTCTGGCTTTCCTTCATAGAGGCACTCCGGTTTTCCTTCAGATAGGCGTTCCGGCTTTCCTTCAGAGAGACGCTCCGGTTTTCCTTCAGACAAGCGCTCCGGCTTTCCCTCAGAGAGGCGCTCTCACCTAGACGCTCTAAAGTTATATTTCAATAAAGAGTTCCCTAACAAGTGAGCTATTCTAGTACATTAAAATATACATTGTAACTTGAGCTGGATCGTCAAAGATAATGAGGGAAATATTCTATGAGGGTTTTGGAATCCAATCAAAACACAATTGAATCCTAAT